>CAXIVR010000004.1:47389139-47891639 GCA_964035755.1 Teleogryllus oceanicus
GAAGCTAATTGAATGTGGTATTTGTTAATAGGTTATTAGAAAAGTGTAAGTTGTTCATATATTACCTCGGTTACTGGGATCAAGGCTTTTCCTTACACAAAAAGTCAGAGGGTTGAAATTGACTTGTATTACCGGTATTTATTGACTAGTAAAATTTGATGAAAACTGGATTTTTTTTCTAAATTGAATCTAACAAGACAGAATGTAGAATAGAAAAACGTCAAATTTTTTACATAAAATTATTTCGATCTGATACCTCGAAGCAGCATTCGCTATTTTTCAGTAAGAGATCTCTGATCACACACGATTAGCAAAGATGAATCCTAGAAAAAATCCAGAAAGGTGTAGAAGCTTTTTGCGTGGAGAAGAGAACTGGCGTTTTGAGTCGCTCTGACGTCCTCTGGAGCAAGACCACTCATGCGTCCAGTGCCCGACTCCCACCCTTCGCGTCGCCCCCGTCTCCAGCCTCCCCCGCCGCCTCCCGCCACGGCAGCGGACGCTCTCCCCGTTAACATCGGCGCGTGATTTATGACGTCGTTGGGCGCTTAATGGAGCGGGGCGGGGCGGGGCGGGGTAGGGTGGGGGCGTGCGGAGGCGGAGGCGGGCCCCCGCTGCCCGGACCGGTGCTCCGGGGCACCTCCGGGGGCTGCAGGAGCGCGTTTCGCGCAGGAACGTCTCCGAAGGCGGGCTGAAGAAGGGATCTTATGAGGGTCGTCTAGAATGCAACACATTTAACTGCTTGATGCTGATATTGTATTCAATGGCTCACTCTGTGGAAGTTGGACAAAATTTCGTATTAAAAAAACACAAGAAGCAGTCTTTTAAATACTAAGTAAACATTTATTCTAATTGTCCAGTAAAGGGAATCTCTTATATTATCTGGTTTGCAAAACACCATGTTCCAGTCTATTTCCAAAAAGAGGTATTACAATTTAACCTTTGTTCGTTTTAGTTTTGAATACTCTCTTGACATTGCCTCTTATCTAGTTCAAAATTCCAAATACCCTGAAGTGCATGAAGTGTGCCATTTGAACCTGAAAGTAAGCGCATAATAGTTCATTTTTTTTATATTAAACTTTTTCATGACTGATTTTTTGTTAGGTATGTTTTCATTGCGCCGAATTATTTGTCAGAACCCATTCATTGTTAAATCATTTGATTCAAACCAACTTCGAAATTTCTGACGTCTGTATCTGGTTATATCTCCGATGTGTTCGTCTGAAGGCCGCAGCTCTCTCATCCGTACTTCTTTTACCACTGTGTTCTCCCATCAATCCTGACAACGCTTTGACCTGCTGTTTGGAGCCCGATCTCGTCCGCTGCAGGGATCGATTATCCGTGCGCGAACGCTGAAATATGCGCGAGTCGTTGTCATGACAGACGCGTAAAGGAAGTAGCAATCCATTGGGTTCTTAATCGGACCTGGGTCGCCCAATTTGTCGAGTGCCTTCGATACGATCTTGGAAGACGCAAGTAGCTAAGGGAGCCCGTCAGCCACCGATAATAGGTGTTAAGAAAAACTGGTTCAATCCCCGAGGCAGGGCACGGAATGCAGAATGCCTCAACATGGCGTCGGAAGCGCGGCGCCTGTTTCCTTACGGGGCTGCGAGGAAGGAACAGGTAATTGAAAGTTTTCCAAGAAATCGGGCTGATCTCATTAGTCGTTAATGTTTATGTAAACCACATACGTGGCTCATGACGGGCTCAATTGTGTCTTGAGCTGCATAGACCTTCAAGAAATGGTTAACGCTCACTCAAACATGTTCTGCAGTAAAAGAATACTGCGGCTACATGCTACACAACCACAACTCAAGACAAGAGCTTGTACATGAGTTAACTAGTAATGCTATGATTCCTAAACTTTTTTATTTCTAAAATGTGAAATACTATTGCACATGTACTCCCACTGTACTGTTCAAATAACTAAATATTGTAGATATTTTACACAAAAACTTCATGTAGGCCCTATGAAACGAAGTGCTATGTCAGGAAAAGGTGACAATCGTTGCATGGATTCTCGATATTTTTAAATTAAAGATATTTATTCTTCAAAGTGTATCAATTTATTAGAAATATCCAAGAATATTTTTATAATTGAGTCAATGGGAACATTCTTTTCCCTCAGAACAATATCATTTGATACAGATCTATTCATTGAACCTTTACGCCCCCCAATCGCTCATCACTTCTGCAAACAGTGTCATTCCGAGCGCCAGCCGGTACAACAACTCGCGTCGTAGCGGCCTCACCTTGCGCCGCCTTCGGTTATGTAACGTTCGGGTTCCCATGTCCTCGGCGACTCCCGCTGCCGCTACGAGAACCTTGTTAACGGCGAAAAAATAAAGTACGCCCGTTAAAAAATCGCTCGTCCCCTGCGTTTTAGTGCGCGGCGCGACCGCCCAAGAGGGCGCAGGCGCGGGGGCGAACGCGGTGTACGCGGGCGGCGCAACCATTACCGTAACTCCCCGACGAGAACTGTTCGTCGTTCCTGTCCTCGCTGCTCCCGCCGGAGAGGAAACGAGAGAAAACGGGATGAAGAGGAGGAGGGTGGTACGCCCAACGACTCTAGTCGCCGTCGCATCCTTCTATCCTGCTCGCTCCAGTTAGTTCACCTTCCTCTCGTATACAGAATTCGCACTCCTGACCTGTGTCTGCCCTGTGCTTCGCTTCAGTTACATCGTCGTTGCGCTGTCACCGTGGATGCTTCCGTGATCATTCGACCATGAACACTTTTAGTCTTTTGTTGGCGATTGCTTTTTTTTAATGTTACAACCTTTAAAGTTTCTGTTCTTAGAGTTACATTGTTTCAATTTTTAAGAACACAATCTCATACTTCATCTTCCACTCCTTCCATGTCCGTATCTATGTACCTTTGTTTTTCCACCGTTAGAATGATTCTTCGACTGTTAACCGTCGTCAAACCGCTTTGTATGTACACTTCTCTTTTTAGCTACTTTTGCTCCGAGTTCCATTCACGTTCAAAGCTACTCGTTCTTCACTACGCCAACTTTCTCCTCTCTTCCGGCTTCTTCCCGTCGCGTCGCCTTGCCCTACGCCCCCGCGCGTGCCCTCCCGCCCTCCGCCGCCGCGTCCCGCCCCCTGCGCTCCCCTCGGCGCGCCTCCCGCGCCCTCGGACGCCGTCGCGGCGGCCTATCTGCACACGCGGAGCCCGAGCGCGCACTTAATTGGCACACATTTAAATGCACAAGCACGGCCGCCTTTTTTTCCGCGCGCCGCGTCTTCCTCTCCGTGCTGCGTCGTGCTCCCTCCCGCCCCGCCCCGCCCCGCCCCGCCCCGCCCCGCCCCGCCACCCGGCAAACCGCCTCTGCTACATAATTCCGCCGCCGTCGCCCCCGCCCCCGCCCCCGCCCGCCGGCCGGCGCGCAGGGGCTGCGCAAAAGAGGCGCCCGGCGCGACGCCCGCCGCCTCCTGGCGCCAGGAAAGTCTGTCAATGTGTGCTTCCTTTAACGTTGAAATGCATTTTTGATCTACAACTATTTTAGAACATTTATGTCGTTATCACATCAAACGTTCACATTTTGGAAAAAAATTGCACACATTGTAACAGGACGTATTTTTTTTTAAGTTAATTTTGTTTGACGAATAACAATGAACAATGACAGTTTTCGAATTGAAGGCCAGTAGCTAAAAAAAAAAAAAACAACGTCAGTTAACGTTTTGCTACACGTATGATAATTACCAGTTCTTGTCTGATACATCTTACTTCTTCATGTAAGTCTCTCCCCATTGGCACCAGTGGCTGCTGGGTGCTAGCAAGATATTGTATGTTGGTAGCACGAGACACAGCTTATAACAAAAGAAAATGTTAATTGCGAACTCGCCACAATCATAACAGAAGCTGGAAGTGTTGTCCCCTTCACTTGTTTCCCAGTGATCTGGTTGCTATGGACATAAATGCACTTTTTACTAGGAGACCCTGATTCGGTTTGGTGCGGAAGTACTTTCGTGGCGCACTGTACAATATTGTTCCGTACTTCATTATAATTGAACTTTATAATACATTACTTATTCCATGAACGACCTCTAATGAAACAAATTCTTACAGTTAGATGCACTGCCACATTTAGTTTTTAACTTATTCTTTATGTCATGTGTTTCAACGTTGAGAACGATTTGTTTCCAACTCTCAACTAGCAACTATTGCTTAAGTTAAACTTGAAATTGCAACTTCAGTCTCACTCCCATACGCGAAATCATCCGCTTTTATAGGATTCTCCGGATTTAGAGCTATGACGTTCGCATCGTCTCTTCTCGTAATTACGGTGGTATTTATTAATCGTAAGCACACCCCGCCATTAGAGCCCTCATTAAAGATGCTCTTTGTCAAGCGGGTTTGTCCATACCTCGGGCAGGACATTTGAATAAGTGCCTAAACATTTCATTATTTTGAATTATGCACTTACAGATCCAGGAAACAGGTTTTCGGTTAAGTGAAACGAGCCCTCGCGACGGTTTAGAATTTCAGATTTCTTCTTTTTTAAACAGATTTATGGAGATTCGTCGCGCCGCGTGGAAATACCAGCGGAGTGAGTTATTGCTCTTCCTCTGGTACATCGGGAATCGAGTAAATAGGCGAACGTCTTTGCAAATGATGCGTGCTTTCTCTCGCCGGTGGGCGCGAGCGATCGTGCCCTAGCAAGTACGCGAGGCAGGGAGGGGAGGACTGGCAGGAACTCGCGCGGGCAGAAGGCAAGAGGGAGAAGAGAAATAACGTGCATAGACAGGCAGATAGCGCGTGGTGACGTCGCCTGAGATGTGAACGCACGGCGCGGCGCGGTGCGGGCGCGCGGTCGCGACATTCCTAGATCTCGTTGCCGTCGCCGGCGCGTCGCGTCGCGTCGTCTAGCGCACACGTGTGCCGGCGCGCCAGTCGCCCGAGGCGTCTCGTTTCTCCCCTGGCGGACGAGCGACGCCGCCTGTCGGGGCCTCCGCTGAATGTGAGCTTGCGCGCTGGGCCGCCTGGCTGTCTGGAACTAGTTAGCGTGACATTTATAGGAAAGGGACGCCTTCCTGACCGGTCGCGCTTTTTTGCCGCCCCCGCGCGCCGTCCAAGGAGAGTTTCCAAACTGCAGAAATAAAATGCTTACGGAGCCGTGTCATTGACGACCGAAAACACTCGCTAAACACGTCCGACCCAACGATAAACTCCGCACGATACTGCTGCGACAGTACGGTTCCTTCCGCAAAATATATCGACGTTATTGACAGATCCCCATTGGAGCCCGCCGGTCGACAACGATCTCGCTTGAATTATGATGCTCGCCTGACGCTCGAAGTTGACGGATTGTACAATATGAAAGGTCTACCCAGCATGGCGGCGGTGGCGCCGGCCGGGTCGCATCGTCTTGTGACGTACCACCGCCGGTGACGTCATATCCTCCCAGGTAACTTGTCATGCTTTCTTGTACGCAGTGCGCGAGCGCCGCCGCCAGAGCTGCCTCCGCGGCGAGCGCGATAGCATCGTACACGGCCCCCCAGCGACGAAGCAGCGCCGCGCCGCGACCGCATGCGAAACGTTTCGCTTCTTCTCTTCTCCGCCCGTGCGCGCGGGTCTCGTTTTAATATGGAAAAAAGGAGGCGGAGCCGGAGAAGACTCCTCCAGAGCTCCATCTCTCAGAACTGCCTTCTTCTCACGTGAAGAGAGAGACTCCACGCGCGCTCGCACACAAAAAAAGGGAGACTGCGCCTTGTGGCTTTTTTGTGCGGCTATCGGCAGGAGGAAGCGAAGTCCTCCCGGACTTTACAGTTGCGACGCGGGCGCGGCGAGGAAGCGGGCGAGGAGGGTGCCATCAAACTCCCATCAAAGCGCCGGCCGGCCGGCGGGCGAGGCCCGGGCCCGCCCCCGCCCACACCCCGTTCTCGTCCTGTCTGCTGTCACGGGCCGAGGCAAAAGCAGGCGCACGGAATCTTTTATTCCCGGGTCGAGCCCGCTCGACCTATGTTAAACGCGTTGGGAAGAAAAAGTTGCGCGCGCGCGGAGGGAATACCCAATTACAAACGTGCGCAGCGCGCACGGGCCTCGCGACGCGTGCGTCGCAACCTGGTCGGCGGATCGCGGGATCGTTACGCGGGCGACGCCGGCGTTGCGGCTTCCCTGTTTTCCCGCGCGCTCGACAGACGCGCTCGCCGCACAATGGAAAACGCCCGCCAGCGCCGGCGCGCCGTTGCCGCCGCCGCCGCCGTCGCTGCAGCCTGTTTTACAGCCCCCGGGTGTAAAATATGGACCAAGGTCGTAATTTCTCCGGACTGTCTCCGGGCCGCGCTCGCTCGCTCGCTCCTGAAGTCCGCGGGGCGCGCGTTCGCGAAGGCGCGTTCGGCGCTCCGGGCGCGCGGCGCGGTGCTGCCCCGTGGACGCTCCCGTTCCCACGCTTTGCACAAACGACCGTGTGTTGAAGGAGCATTCCTGCGGTTGATGGGCATCTGTCCGTCTTACGGTGCGTTTCAGGAACGGTGTCGTAAAATGGAATGGTTGCAGACGTCCATTAAGCACGCCTGTTTACTTTATCAGGACAGCTTCATGATTTTGCTATTTACGAAAACGCTTCATATGTGAAAATCAATTATTGCTTTCGAGAATTCAGTACTTTTATATGGATTTTCGGAGAATTTTGACGTTTATTACAATTTTCCATGGCACTAGTGGCAAAAAACTACTCTCATTTGTATTTAATTAACTGAGGCAACCCGGCGTTATCCCTACCCGGTAAGGTTCAGCAACCACCCCACGGACCGGCAAAACTGCACCGCGTTGCTGGGTTCCAAAGAAACTTTCGCAGCTTAGGGATGTCATTCTGAGATCATGAATCCCTTTTTTCGGTTTCGCGTAAATGATAGTGCTAAATTAGAAAGCAATGGCGTCAGTGATTTAAAAGTGGTTTTGGATCGAACATAACTTTATTTTTTGTGTATTTAGATTTACTAGACTCAAAATTAGTGCCTACGTAATAAGAATGCGAGTCAGTTAATAATATGTAAAACATTTATTGGTGTATTTGTTAATCTTTATTCAGGTAAAAAAGATCAAATCAGCGAGAAAAACAATGTTTGGAAATTTGTAAAGTCTTTTTTCGCAGAGTTTCTTGTTCTGTAAGGGTGGCAGCAGTCTTCGTCTCAGGAAATGCCAGGGTTAGTTGATCTCGCATTTTACCTTTTGTGCAAGCATTAAAATCAAGAAGTGGTCGCTTGAAATCCATTGTGGCTTCGGTAGCCTCTGCAGCCGTCGTCGTGAGTTACGGTGACGTCTTGAAAGCTTGAGGTGGAGCTAAGAGGCGCCACGAGGTGGCACCGGCAATCCCCGATGATTGGTTTCTCCCTTTCAAGAGAACCCGCATCTGGCGGTTTCGAAGGGTTTTCGAGTGCGTTGAACCTTTCTAACGGAAATTGCCCGGCCTGTTGTAGCGGTAGGAGAAATTAAAAATACATTTGAAGATTATTTCTAAGGAAATAGAAGGTGAAGGAAGTATCATTACTCTTACGTTGTGCTACCTCAAGAATAACATTAAGTCGATTTGAAGACTTCATCTCAAATGACATACCGGAACATCTTATTTATATTTATTGCATTTGAAATGCCATTAGTTTGTTTTAGATACAGTTTTTCGCGAGGAAATCTTTACTAACAGGAAACATGGTGTAATTCGATTATGAGGTCAGGTAAATTGATGAATTTCATTGTAATGACCGTTTAAGTAATATGAAATTAAATACAAATGGTTATTACAAGCCATTTATGGAATATGAAAGGTCACTTTACAGGATAATTAAAAACTAATTAGCTTATAATTACTAAATAATTCTCAAGATATTTAATTACATGTTATATTGTAGAACTGAACATTATTATTATTATTTCAGTCATTCGTTAAAATGAATTTATGAAGCTCTGGGGAAAATGTATTTCAGTGCAGAAGTATTAATACATGAAAAAAGTGTTTCATGTTCGAAATGGTAACTACAAATTCTGAAGCAATTTTTTCTTCATTAAGAACTGCTCTTCATAACGGAATTTCAGCCCCCCCCCCCCGTAGGGGGTGGATAGCCGTAGCCCGTATTTACGTAGCCCATCACCAGGCGAGACACGGCGACGAAATCCAAGGGACACCGGCGCGCCCTCGGAGCGGGGCCCCGATGGTTATCTGAGCGCCCGCGTGGATGTGGACCTCGGCCACGGCCGGCGCGGCGCGGACAAAGCTGCGTCCGCGGCTGCGGGGTTTACGACGACCAGCGCTTGGACTTCAAAAAGACGACGCTGGCGGCGGGGGCTCAAGGGCGCTCTTGACACCTCCAGCCGCTATCGCCTCTCATCTTCACCTGGCTGCGACCCGGCACCGCGCGCGCCCTCGCTACCGGTTGCCGGCGGCCTTCCATCGCCGACGTGGAAGCACTGCTGTTAACGGCTCTCCGCTCGGGTTCCGAGGGTGGAGTTGGTTGCTAGCGGCGTTTGTGAACACTATGGTATTACGTGTACCTCTGCGTGGATTTCTTGTGCCAATGTTTGTTGGACGTGAATAAGTGATCTTCAGCGTACGCTCATAAATTCTGGCTGTTGCGTTACGTGTCGATTATGCAAGTCGGTATGTATCTACCGGCACGACAAAAGGCTATCTATATATCTGTGTTTTTCTGCGATCGTAACTCGTTGACACTGGCGGCGACCCAGCTGGAATCGAGCGCGTTGCGTGGCGTAGGTGGGCATCCCTTAGCGGGAGGGGTTTGGACGGCCCTGATGCGGCGTGAGAGCGCAAGGCGTGCGCGCCCGGCGGTGGTGGTACCTGCCCCCACCCGCCGCGCCCTTCCCGCTCCGCCCCCGCCCCCGCTCTCGCCCCGCCCCCGCGGGATGCTGCGGTGACGTCATGCGCCTGACATCAGCGCCGCCCCGGGGGGCCAGCGGGGCGGCCGGCCCAAGAATGCTGGCCGCGCGAGCCGCCTCAACCACCACGTCTCCTCCCACACCACCTCCGCTTCCTTTGCCGTCTCCACCTCCACCACCACCTCCATTGCCGCTCGGCGCCGTCGCCAGAGCCCGCTCATGCTCAGCCTTCTCATCTTTGCAACCATCGCCACCGCCCCACACCAGTTCCACCTTTCTTGCCAAAATGCAACTTCCTTAAACGCTCAAAGCATCGCAAAGTACCAACATAACTGGTCAGTTTTTTAGTGCCATCGATGCCGGCAGTGTCTTTGCGGCAATCACCACTAGTACCCCATTCTCCATCAAACCAGTGTGCCGCATTGCATTCCACCTAAGCCCATTATCGTTCCAATAACGCGACCCGACCACTATAACGCCAATCGACGCGGTCTCCAAACCGCGAATATTCCGTTAAGTAGAAACGTGTTATTCTTCAGAATTTTTGCAACTTCCATACTGATCGATAAAATTATCAAAACTCTTATAATCTTATTTATTAGACTGAACTATGCAAAAAAGGAGGATTCCTTAGTATAAACACGGCTCAGTGAAAATTTTACTCAATAAATTAACTGACCTTTCCACCTCTTTCAAGCTGAAGCGAAAATCATAATACAGAATCACGCATTCAATTCCAATAGAGGAACCTACTTCCTTCTCAATGCTTCTTTCATTGATGCCCAACATTTGCAGAACTTAAAAGGCAGAACAAGAATCCCCAACTAAACCAGCCGACAATCTGGTAAGCGGAAATCCTCTAAGTCAATAAATTCACAGGTATCTTTCCAACACTTCAGAATAAAACAGAAAATGAGAATGCAAACTCCGCATTGAACTGTCAGCGGGAAAGTTACGACGGAAGCGGGTTAACATTTCCGTGGGCACGAGATGACGCAGGCGGAACGAATGGACAAGCGCACGGACGCCCGGTTTGGCCACCCCGCGGCCACCGCCGCCGCCGCCGCCTCTCGCGGCCGCGCCGTAAACTCGGATATTTGAATATCAATGCGGTGTGGTCGTCTGGACTCGCACCCCGGAATGTGCACCTCGGCGGCGCCGGCGCTGCAACGTTGAGATCTCCCTTCTTCGCGGACTTCCCCTCCCTGCCCGCCACGTGGACAGGATCACTACCACGATTTGACGAGCGATTCGTCGAACGGGGTTAATGTAGGAAACTGAATTGGTGATGCTATATTGCATGTCTCACGGAACCTTTCAAATGAGTCACGACGCAAGTCAGAATATTCGCTTTGGAATTGTGAATAACTGGTCTTTATGTATGCAAGGGGGCGGTGTTGGTGATAAACATATTATATGGATTGCCGTTCCGTGTCGATTATTTACAAAACAGTAGCAGTAAATGATTTACTGACCAACTATTCTGCAAGCATTGATAAAGGAAAACAGGGGATGGGTTTTGCGAAAACTGTAAGAATAAATTATTAAGTATAGTGCTGTTGAGCACTCAGGTATATGTCCAAAACATCTTTCCAATTTGTAAATGAAAACAGGGCTGCTTAAAGCCATGTCTCACTTAATCCATTTCAAGTTGTCATTAGACTTTTTTTGATTACTCGATCCAAATAAAAGTTGATACACTGTCTGCACGTTTCTCGTGAGAGTGTTAGTTTTCCAGGAAAGATCTTTTATGAAAACACGCTTTCCTTGTTGAGACAAGGAACTTACTACTTGCATTCGGCTTCTCCCATTCCCCTACCACATTCAGGGAAGTGGCTACTCCGGACCCAGCCTGTACCAGTCGCGCGTCTATTCGTCCGCACCCACCCCTTGAGACCGGTCTGTGGCCTTGCGCACCGCCAGCGGCCCCCGACCCTCCTTACGGGAGCACGGCGCAAGGCGCGCTCTCCAGCGTCGACGCGAGCTCTCCAGCTCCGCGTACGGCCGGCGCCGCGGCGCCCGGCGCTCGCCACTCGCGGCGCCGCCCTCGCGCCGACGCCCCGCCCCGCCCCGCCCCGCCCCGCCCCGCCCCATCGTCCCCGCCCCACCCTCCCGCCCCATCGTCCCCACCCCACCCCGCCCCATCGTCCCCGTCGTGCCCCGCCCCGCCCTCTCCTCCCGGCCCTGCCCTGCCCCTCCCGGCCCCGCCCCTCCCCGGCCCGGCCCGCCCCGCCCCGCCCCGCCCGCTCCGTGCCATCGTCCCCGTCCTGGCCTCGCGCGCGTCTCGAGGGCCACGAGTTTGAACCGGGGCGCACCTGCCGGCGCAGCGACGGCCTCGCGCTGTTTGCGTACGGAGTTCGGTCCCGCTCGCCGACCATTCATGGGCGCCCCGCCCCCGCGCCGCGCCGCGCAGTGGGTCCAACGGCATCTCAAGCGCCGAGAGCGGGGCTTTCCTCTATTTCACAACAAATCTGATATCGAAAGTTATATCGATTCAAGCTAAATCGACTCGCTTTATTTTTCTTGTTCTCCAAGCCTTTGAATTCTTAACGACAACTTTACTAGAATGAAATTCCCACACCAACTTGCAGCAACATTTTTTTTCTCAAAAGAAAGAAATTCAAATTCATCTCGTTCCAAGTTCCCTACTACTAGTTTTATTTAGTTCTATAGTTCAATTTGTCATATACGAAAATAAAGCACTCGCCAAGCCATTAACAGCAAATGACAGTGGTACATAAGTGCACTACATGTTGGCATCTTTAAAATATCTTTCCTAAAGCTAAGAGTCTGTCTCGAAATCAACGTTTCGCTTTTGCTAGTTCGTGATTTCCCCAATTGTTTTCTTGTTTTTCACTATCCTTTCAAGTGTTTTGTGTGTGCTCGTTTCGGACGAATCGGGCCCACTGCGCGCCTCCGGCGCCACTCCGCCCCCGCGCTCAATGCCGCGTTCTGTGGCCATCGGTCGTTCACGAGCGCGTGGAGCTGCGTCGGTCAACACTCCAGCCCGCCGCCGCCGCTCGGCATCCAGGCGCAGCCGGTGAAAGGGTTTCGCGCACAGGAAGCTTTGAGAGGGAAACAGGCCGTCGACTGTTGCCGGGACCGGGAGGTTTCGCTGCCAGAGTATCTAAATCGCACGGTTGTAATTTATTCGCTTTTCAATCGCGACGGAGGAGAAACGCTGGGTATTCCCGCTAAGGCAGACTTTGCCCGATCCCCGTGTGTAGTAGTGTCCGTGCGTTCGACGTCAATTCACTGGTGTTCTGAGCCGTGTTAATCTTGTTGCTGTATAAGCGCATTTCTTGACTTGGAAATAAGGTTTCGATTCATTCAAATGCTCATTGAAGAGGCATGATCGTGTGTGTATGACTAAGCATACATTTTATTCCGATGTTGCGAGCGTGGTGCCAGTGCAGAAGAATGTTGGGGTCTTCAGATGTTGAGTTTGTAGTCGTAGTCAGAGGTCTTGTTTGGAGTTGAAGAGTTTATGTCTTTTTTTAGGTTTTCTCTTATTACTATTTATTTCTCGTATCACTTCTGCATTATTCGGTTCTTTGGCAGTTATACTAATGAATTTTCTCTTCTCAAACTTGGAATTTTTTAATCTTAATTTTAGCGCACACTTTCCTCGGTCACATATGTGAGCAAGAGATCATCAGTTGAATGTAGTCTTGGAATGCATATATTTCCTTCAAAATACATACTAACACACTAACTGGCATTTAAAAAAAGTGTTGGCAATAGACAATCCCCAAAGAATTTTCCATAGACTGCAAACAGCTAATTTATATGAAGAGCGTCCAAGGTAACATTAAGAAGTTGTTTATTTGATTTTTCATTGAACACACATTAACATTCGAAAAGTAATGTGTACTGCCGAGGCATCTGAACACTAGTTTGACATTCCAAGAATGTCTGGAACATCTGACAAACCTCAACGAACGCATTTTGCAAGTCAAATTGCTGAAGAACTATAAATTAACACATAGTTACCGCTGCGACCGACAAACTCGAATGCCGCTGCGTTGCCGAGTGCGTCGGCGCGGGGGCAGGCCACTTCGCAGCCGGCGCCGCCGACGCAGGCGTGCGCTCGCGCGGGTCTCCGCGAAGGCGGAGGCGGCGGGGGCGGCGGGCGCCCGCGCAAAGGTCGCGGGGTCGCGCATGCGCGAAGGCCGCTGGCGAGCGCGGCCGAGCGGCGCTGCCTTGGAGGCGGCGCGCGGCGCGGCGCCTCCGCCGCCTTCCTCGGAATCTCCTCTCCTCTCCTCTCCTCTCCTCTCTCCCTTCTCCACTTTCACGCCGTTCATGTCTCGACATCTACGGTCTGCCGACGTTTTCGGCATCTACCGTGTCCCCCTGCGACCCGTTGATAGTTCACCCTTGCCCCCTCCCTCAATTACACTTTCAATCCCAGAATCATCTTTTGAATGTGAAGAATTGCCACTACTACGCCACCACAGTGCTCACTACAAGAAATTACTGATACTGCGTTTAAAACAATGTTAAACGTAGTAACAGCAATTTCTTGTAGTGAGGACTGTCTCAGACGATAAATTACGAAAACGAGGATGCGTCCTCCCTCAAAAAGGTGTTATTTCGGGGAAATAATTTCGCAGATTAGCTAGAGCCATTTGAAATCTAAAGATTTCTGAAACACCCGTATTTTCACGAAATTTCTACCTATAATAGAAATCATTTTACTTCTTTCTACCGACAATTTCGTGTACAGGTTTTTAATTTCCATTAAACCAATGTAATTATTCATTTTAAATGCTAAAAAACAAATGTGTAGCTGCCTTCGCGTCACTTCCGTTCTGTTGCTCAAATGTGACACTTTCTACAAGGGAGATAAACGCGCCCCATACCTCCTACCCCTACTCCTGTTCCTGTGCATCCGACAAAGAAACTTGAGCCGGACAGTTAGCGTCTGCGGCTGCCCGACCGCGTTGTCTTGGCAAGTTTACAACAGCTGTGGTTGCGGACCTCTGCCTCCAAACGGCCACTGTGGTTCGTCGCGTATGCGGATGTTAAAATCTCCTGGTCGCAGATGCAGATCTCTCTCTTGAGACACCGTTCATCCCAACAGGGCGGAAAGTAATGTTGAAATTCGGTAATAATTAAATGAAGGTGAACGTGTGCCATTTGCTGAAACAACGCAATTTTTAATTTAAGACTTCGATGTCAACTTTACGTAGTTTTATGTATGTGACGACAAGTTAGTGCCAATTTGCGTGTGCTGAGTGTGACAGCACATAAGTATCCTATGTTTTTTTTATTCGACCCTGCATATTCATGAAACTTACAGGTTTATTTTACTAATTATTACACATCCTTGCATTAACGGTGACTAATTTGGTTGTTTGCAGCGGTGCAACGGGGTCGAGTACCCCCCACGCAGCCGACGGGGCTGCCCGGCCAGTTCGCGATCACCAACGGCGACGTGTCGTCGGCTGTGATGGCGGCGGGCATGAACGGCCATTCCTACCTGTCGTCCTACATCTCGCTACTGCTGCGCGCAGAGCCCTACCCAACGTCCCGCTACGGCCAGTGTATGCAGCCCAATAACATCATGGGCATCGACAACATCTGCGAGCTCGCGGCGCGACTGCTCTTCTCGGCGGTCGAGTGGGCGCGCAACATCCCCTTCTTCCCCGACCTGCAGGTGAGTTAGCGCGCTCCACTGGGTTACGTGGTTTCTCAACTCACATGCAAACACAATAAGACCTCCAACATTCTCACTAAGCGATCCATTACCTCCAAAAGGTCGTAATTCCTTGTTTTTTACGTGCATTTCAACAACATAATACATACTTCGCATTTGTATTTTCATTCAAAATAAGGCAAGGTCATTGGTGGTACCTCTAGTCAATAGATAATCACTACTTCTCCTCTACAGATACATGTACTATATATTACCCATGTTACTCATTAAACTGCTTGCGAAGTCATGTTTAGTATATTTGTGGTGGTACAACTAATAAGAACGTATACATTCTTTAAGTACGTACTTAAGCGGAAAATAGAAGTTTCTCACCAACTAGAGTGCGAATATTTACATTTTAAAATTGATGTTCAGGGCATCTTCTGTAGGAAACTTACAGAGTTCAGTATTTTCGTCGATGTGCGTTTTGATAGGTGCAATACTTCATTCGTTCTTCATTGCTAAAACGATTTTGTCAAACGAAGTAGTTCCAGTTTATTCTCCATTTAAACGCTTCTGCCAATAACCAATCAAATGCCTCTTCTGGGGACTCTTAAACGATTCCATTTTTTGTGAGGCAATTACTTTTTTCGTTCCATTAATTATTGTGCAATAAAATGAGACAAGTTATTGATAGCACATTGCTGACTTGAATGCCTTTTTCTGAGTCCAAAAGTAATTAGCACTGATTACGGGGAACGTGTGTTTTCCATCAGATATAAGGTAGTTACTATTGTTTCAATATGATTTATCTATTAATAAATTGTACAATTTAGGCACCTCTGTTGTCCATATATGTCTTAAATACTACACACGTAGTTAACTCTCAACGAGAGAATTGATTCAAAGGTTTTTTCTCTAGCCCCGATCTGTTCATATCAGCAGGCCGCGTCAAACCTCCCAGCGCAGGTGACATAAAATCTAAAACGGGGCTCGTAATGGGTCACATTAAATAATCTATAAAGTCGGTAATAAGCGATTTAGTCCGTCCCGAGGGCGCTTGTCTTTTCAAGCCATTAGGCGTTTCCAAACCGGCCTGCGTGGCCTCCCACGGCGACGGCTGTTAATGCGACGTTCGTATGCATGAGAGGTGGCGAGGACGGGGCGGCGCCGGCGTCGAAGGAGGCGGGGCCTTCCGGCGAGTCGCGAACCGAACCCCGGGTAGCTTCGGCGCGTCCCGTAAGAAGCGGTGTGGAGGCGGCGGCGGCGGCGGCGGCGGCGCGCCGTGGGCGGAGGTCACGCGGTTGCCTCCGTCGCCGCGAGGTCTCGCGTTTCTCACGTGAACCGGAAAGAGCAGCAGCGGCGGCGGCGGCCACGTGTTCAGGGCGGCGGTCTCAACGAATTATAATAACCCTGCCCCCTGGCGTCTCTTTACGACGAGCGAACCGGGATTCTGGTAGATTTTGAAAGAGTTATTGCGAAGAGACATGCAAGGAAGATTGCAGTAAGTCGATTTCATTTGCTTTTCTATGCATATGTGATAAATAATGTAGATGCCGTTGCACTATTGTAATTGTGTTCACGTTTCTATGCAGTTACACATTAAACGCGTGAATGGTAAACACTGTCAGAACATATCACAAAATTTAAACAAATTCATATCTTTACAATCCATCCACTATGGAAATATGCTTTTGAATATTCCAAGATACATAAGTAATGTATATAAATAGTAGATTCCAAGATCTAGTAGATTCGATGGATTTCATGAAATTATTAGGCAGAAGCCGTATTTCCTTTTGCTTAATTCGAGAGAAATAGAACAATTAATAACATTCATAATGTATGCGGTGTGTCTATCCATTAAGATGTAGTGAATTAACGATGTTCTAAACTATTATTAAAATAATTACTCTCGTTTCATGCAAAAATAAAATATTTTAGGAAGATCTTTCATTTCCATTTAAAGAATCTGGAATTGCGTATCTCGTCGTGAACCTCCTGAAACATCACTCGCCAAATTGGCTCCAATTCCGATCGTCACCGTATCCTCCGGCCGGCGTTGGCTGCGCGTGGGTTCGCTGCATCTGCTGGGCGGGGCGCGTTGCTGCGTGCCGGTGCGTCCGCCTCGCCTGGCCTCACCTCGCGCCTCCCTGCCCGCTAATTGCGCCGCGCTCGCCCGCCGCTCGCCGCCCTTCAACGCGCCGCGATCACGTCGTGTGTAGACACCCATAAAACACGCCCGTACGAGAATGTTTCGTTTCTTAAGCATCGAGGCTTGTGACGCCCGTAGCAGGGACCGGAATTCCATTACGGATGCCGCCGCCTGGTGGTGCGGCGCGGAGAGAAGTGAAGGTGTGAGGCGCGAGAGGGCAGGTTGGGGGCGGGGCCGGGCGCAGCTGGGCCGCGGTGGCCGTGCGGGTACAATCCAAGACGGCGGTTCCTGGAACCCCGCAAGAGCGCGCACACGCACACACATACACACACACAGGCGCCCGCGATTGATGCGCCGTCGAATGAATGCAGGCGCCTCGCAGAGGTCGTGATGGAATAATTACCCGCAGAGCAGCTCTCACCTTCGCCCTCTCCGCTCCTCTGACTCTTCCCAGCCCACCTCGCGGCTGGGGGGGCGCCCGCGCACTTCTCTGCCCCGCCCATCCGCCCGCCTTCCACATCGGCGCCCTGTTCGTTCAGCAAGCTGCTGCCTCCCGCCGCCTTCCCCCGTCCACGAACGCGAGTGTACGGACGCGCCGCGGACAGGTTTTTAAACGAGGGAATTCCATTAAAAAAGTTCTCAATGTAAATCCGGTATGCAGCCCGTAGTACGTGACTCCGCCGCTAGGGTCGCCGTGGTGGCGCCGGGGTCGTCCTCTCGTGGCCTCTGCGCTTCCATTCGCCCCCGCCGCCGCCGCTTCTTCTCTCGCTCTTTCCCTCCGCGTCCTCTGTCCTCCGCGTCCTCTTCCGCTGGCTCGCGTCTGCCGCCATCGAGCCGCCCCCCTCACGCGGTCTATCGCCGTTTTCAGTCGATTACGGGCATTAGCGCCGCGCCGCCCCGCGCCGGCGACAGGGCTGTTGACTCTGGAGGTCAGATCCCTTTCGCCGGCCCTCGGCGACGGCGCGTCCGCCGACGTGATTTGTGCGTTGGTCGCCAGGTGCCGCTCCGGTCGCCGCCACCGGAAGACACCAGTACGGGGAGGGGGGCGTTATTTATCTCTTATGTAATCCGGCTATCGTGTGTCTCTTCCATGGGACAGCGCGAACAACAAAAATGTGGTGCGCGCCGCGAAAGGGTAAAAAAAAAGAAAGAAAAAAAAATCGAGAGAAGGAGGCGGCCGCCTCGTTTAAACTTTGTTTATGATAAACCGACGATAAATTATTTTTCGAAAGCTACAGGCTCACACGCGTGCCTACCCAAAGCGTTGCGTGTTGGCGGGCCGCAGCAGGGGAGCTGGAAAGCACCCATTAGATACGTTAAAAAGAAAACCTTTATTTGCGAGTTTCGGGAATAAGGTGCGAGACGTGCTGGAGAGGTGGTCCCACGCGGTGATAGGCGAATCGGCGTGGCCAGCCAGCTGCGCCCGGCGCGGGAAGAGAACTCAGCCGAGTATCCGTGTTTTCCGAGAAGCGAGTTTTCTGTCCCGAGACCGGCGCTCTGAGCCCATATTAATGTTCACAGCGTACTGATAACGACTGAATAACGAGCTGTGTGCGAGTCGAAGGGTTATCGCGGCGGGATGTATTTAGAATGCGTATCGTGCAAGAAGATGAGATGAGGACAAGGTTCAGTGGGATGAACTTAAGAAATATGGACCCGAGAGGAAAGGATGAGGTAAAATAAGGCGTAAAAAACCAGCGTTGGAGAGAGGAACTCTGAAACAGTCATCGCTCTCGCTATCGAGGCAGTAATTTCAGAAAAATATACTTCACAATGGAAGACATTGTTCGTTACAAATTTTAAACGAGCGGACATACTTACTAATCGGATAGCTTGTTCTCCTTAAGTTATCTGTAATATGATGTGTCTGCTAAGCTAGTAGTAAATCGATTTCAGAATATGAGTTCTTATCTGTTAATAAAAAAATGTCACTAAATCACATTTTCATTGTGCTTATTGTGTCTCATTAAAAGGTTAGTAATATACGGTCGAGTATTTTGAAAGTCAAGGTTTCTTGAATAATGTTTTTTTAAAAATAAAATTGAGTAATACTTTCTTAATGGAAAGATTTTAAGTTAGTGGGTGAACCATTTAAGTACATGACCATTTATACGAAGTAGTGTAATAAGAACAAAGCCCATTGTGTGATATGCGGTGTGTAAGAAAGCAAGTTCTCTTGACAATGAGGACTTCGAAGTCTTAATTTTCAAATGTACTTCTATTCAAATGATAAGCATTTCATTTCTAATAAAATTGTGACACTAGTGCAAATTATAATTCAGCTCTCTATAATTAGTCTAAAAAATAACTTGATTACATCAACAGGCAGTTAAACTCGAGTCTTCTACTTATGTACTTCCTTCATTCTCGCATGCCCCATGTAGATCGCTGAACAGACAAAATATGTTACACTAAATATTCTAAGGCTCCGAAATAATGAAATTTTAAAAAAAAATTAAAAATTGGTATATTGCCATGGGACAAAACTGTGTCAGCCAAATTGAAATAAATGTTGCCTAGGCTAACACCTGACGTTTCGAGACAGTAACAGGCTAGCAGCAGGGTGGTCGCCGCCCAACCTCTCCCTGCAGCGCGTGGTGTTGTTGGGGCGTTGCAGGTGACGGACCAGGTGGCGCTGCTGCGGCTGGTGTGGAGCGAGCTGTTCGTGCTGAACGCGTCGCAGTGCTCCATGCCGCTGCACGTGGCGCCGCTGCTGGCCGCCGCGGGGCTGCATGCGTCGCCCATGGCGGCGGACCGCGTCGTCGCCTTCATGGACCACATCCGCATCTTCCAGGAGCAGGTGGAGAAGCTCAAGGCGCTGCACGTGGACTCAGCCGAGTACTCCTGCCTCAAGGCCATCGTCCTTTTCACCACAGGTAGGCAGGCACATGCTCTTTATTCTCGCCCGCTCTCATGTACACCAACACTGGGACTGTTCTTTTTGGCTTTGCTTCTATTGAGGCGAAAGATAATTAATTACTTTTCGTATATCCTTTATGTTATTTTAATAGCCTGAAATGTGACCAATAAAACTGCTACAATATTCGGGGAGAAATGAAGTTCTCTTCATCGTGTCATAAAATGTGACGAAACAATGGAATTTCTACATTTTAAGGATTTTGTTATCTTATTGTTTAAAGCAAATTCAAAGTTAGCGCGCAGAAACAACAGTTAATATTCTGAATGAGTAAATAGAAAACTTTACTAATTTGTATATACAAGAACTTCGTTGTCACAAGTCTCATAAGAGTAAAAAGCAACCAACAATATATGCACTCTCATTACATTTGAATTTTTCGAGAGTACATAAGTAGAAGTCATTTACTTGTATTTTCTAAAGTAAGGAAGTCTCCTCAATTTGTTGAATGTATTCTCTATTATCTTTTCTATGAAAAATTCTTTCATGGTTTGCTAGAAAGAACCTTTCACGTTTCTATTTATTTACTTAGTACCATTTCCTTTCTTTTACAATGTTTCAAGTTTCAACATTTCAGCATTTTCTGAATTCTCAACAAACGTGTTGTGCTTTGACGTGTTCTAAAATGAAGTTCATTCTCATCATTTTTGCTCCTCCAAGGGAAGTACACATACACTTCTGTATAGGAAGAGTTAAGTGAATTGCACTTTGTTTAGAACGAAGCTATACTCGAACATTTTAGAAGAAAACCAGACATAAAAGGGACGTAGAAACATTCCGTTACAAATCACAAAAGGCGGCTACTCAGAGCGGGCAGTGTTTTCTCATATTCTGGCCCAACGACTCACGTCTGCGAGTCACCCCATTCAAGAGCGCTCCTGCCCAGTGCAGAGTCATGCGGAATCGGCCTCCGTCTCTCACGCGCCCTCTCCTTTCCTGTTGACCCTCCCCTCCCACCCCCGACCCGTCCTCCTGACCCTTCCGTCCGAGCCATTCTTCTCGTCGCAGCGACGCATCCCCCAGCCGTGTATTATAAAATACCTGGGTAAAAGGTTGCATTGTTCGAGATAAAAGTGGCGCCATTACGCGGTGATGGCGGTGGCGGTGGAGGTGACGGCGCGGCGGGCGATGTGGAAGGGAGAGAGGCGACGGCGGACACCGGGCTATTGTTCGCTCCGCCGCCGCCGCCCGCGCGGGACGCGTGACGTCACCGTGCTCGCCTGCGGACGGGACGCGATGCGCGTGCGCGTGTAACGTGATGTTTATAGGCCTCGTTAGGCACTGTGCAAGAAGCCCAGGCGCCACAGCCCACCTGCTGCGCGACGCGTGACAACCCTGCCCCCCTCCTTCGCCCCTCCACGCAGGTTTCTCTCAACCCATGTTGTCCGTCGCGTAGCGGGAAATATTAATTTACTCCAAGTCTCATAAAGTGAAAATGCAAGGTTAATAACCTACCGAATAAGTATGTTTAGTTATTCATTCGGAATAATAATATTATTCGCGGTGGATGGCACATTGAACTTCTCGAGAATAATAAAAATATGTTGTTTTAGAGTTACGTTTGCAGATTTTTTGCTTGTAACGGTCCAAACTTCGTTTGACATGAATATGCATTCAGGTTATTGTAGTAAAAGTAAATTGAAAACTTTGTTTTCAAAATTAACGAAACTGGTAAAAAATGTTCGCCTACAAGCTACGTCAACTCTGTAGAAGTAGACCTTGCATAGCAACTTCCAAATTTCTGTTTCTAGAACTAAAAACCCATCGAGACTTCTGGATTCCGATCATCCTATTACAAGTTTAGATGATGGATATTCGCTGAATCAAACTCGTCATACAGTTAAGGAGTTTACGTTTGCTGTCTGCACCTGTCAAGTTGCTCCGTGTCCTTGGGTGTTGTGACACGATTGAGAGCTACCGTTAACAAGAAAATTGAATAAATAACTCAAATAGGTGATTAGTATTCATTTTCGGTGTCGTATTCATTTGAATTATTCTTCATGATGACAATATGAACGGAAATTGCATCTTAAACATTTTCCTTTTGCCTAAAAACACGTTCTGCCAACAAAAATAAACATAAGAGCAGGTTCTGTCTTCATGTCTGTACTTTCCAACCCACACTAACGTGACAGGTACAAGCATTGGAGATAAAAGGACGACGGAACTGAATTTCCTACGGCTAGGAAACAACTTTTTCATGTAATAAATTACCTATTCTAAACAAGCGCAACAGAATTGTTCTTTTCTGTCTTGCGCACAGAATTTTAAACAGGCGCTAGAAGTATTCCTTGAAGGTTAAAGTAACACTGCACTTTGTGTTCGATATTGTGTTACACTTTTTCGGCATACAACTCCTCTTGTAATTTATACTTTTAATTTTATACATTTGTATGCAAAAATATAAAGTGATCATGATATGGAAATGTGAATAGTTAGTACACAGAGTGTGGTGGCAGCACTCTTTAAGCTTATAATTAGTCATGTAAATACTTTTTCTCAGAATCCAAAATTATCGTTCTTAATGCCTAACCACAATCGTTTAGTTCCGCCGAATAATGTTTCTTTTGACTTGTTAAGCAATCCAATTATTTCCGTCACAAATGCACTACAAACCGCATAATAAGCCATTTGTGTGTTTTCCGTCTGTGAGATTTCCAGAATGTTGTCAGCCTCTCAACCTTTAGAAAGTAGAGATTATTAATACATGTCAATTTTACAGCATGTAATATTTAAAGCTCAGAAAAAAGTTGTTTTAAAAAGAGACAGAAATGATTCGATGCACATTCCTAACAATCTAGACTACATCCTTCTATTTTCTAAGTTTCACGAAAGATTCTTCTAGTATTGTATAGCTTGAATTCAGTGACAACAGAAAAAGTAATGGAATCAAGTACGTTAAATGTCACTGTTTCTTCTAACTTGAATATTTAGTGTATAGTGGTATCACTTAGTGCGGATCAGATATATTAAAAATAGTTTTAAATCATAAGTTTGTTTACAACAATCTTACATTGTAGATTCTAACTCCAATATTTCTTATTCCATCAAGGGAGATATTCAGTAAACATAAGGCAAAAGTCGCCAAAACGCCTGAAAATCGCAGAATGCCAACCTGCAACGTGGTCATAGCCACCCCATACACGCTACCCCACCCTGTGTTACACCGAACTCCCAACCCCGTGCGACTGCGCACCGCACTGCTAATGGGGCCGCCTGGCGCCCGCTGTGCCAGGACAGCTTGTCACGCGGCTCGCCGCGACAATCCCGCGCCCGCGGCGACACGACACGACACGACGCGCCGCGACGCGTCGTGTCGCCCGCGCGTCCCACGCCCGAGGCTCGCGCCACGCACCGCGACGTCGCGCGCGGCTGCGTGCCAACAACTCCTTGTTTGCTTTCTGAACGCTGCCGCTTCTTTCGCTCCTACGCTAATGAGCGCGTTCAATTAGCGGACGTCGTAATAATATGAGCGAGAGTGCGTGTTCGTCGCAGAAAAGACATCAGCACAAGAATCTATCCGTCCGCGCAGTCCCACGCATTTCTTACTTTCAGTTTCTTCTTCGCTTGTTACGATTGAACAATCGGTATCTAGACTCGCTAATAGGCAGAGAGAAACAAGTTATCTAATACGTCCATTACCGAGCATAATGGGTGTCCGAGCCGTGTATCACGGGAAAGCAGATCGAGAAAGGTCAGATAAAGAATGCTCTCGTAACACTACACCTGTTGGGTTTCACAGCGATTACCTCTTAAAGGCGCCACGTTACCCGATAACCTCGCACGCCCGCTCGAGGGTAACCCCCCGTGGGGATATCGATTTCCAAGTGACAGGGATCGAGATGGAGGCTGCGAGATACGCGAGCGATCCTGCAGGCGCGAAGACAAGCCGCCGGTAAACAAGCGAATGGTCGCCGCCCGCCGGCGCCGGAGCTGCCTCGATTGGGCAATCGCTGCTGCAGTACCGGGCCAGAGGGCTGGTAGGGTGAAGAGCAGAAGAGGTGGGGAAGAGGACAGGGCGCGCGTGCGCATTGTGAGAGAGCGCAATTAGCCGAATTACGTCACACGCACTCCGAGCAGCCAGCGCCGCCCCGCGGAGAAAGCCAGAGATTGCGATCTGCTTGCGGCGCGACGGACCCAGGGCGGTACTGCTCAAGCCAATACCAGACGTCCGCGAAACAAAAGAGAAAAAAAAGAAGAGGAATGCTAGGCAATGAAGTACACTTTACGTTACGAAGTTTAAGATTAGTATGAAAACGAAAAGGGCAGAGAAAGGGGAGAATAGGAGAGTAATAAAACCCAAAACAAATAGTTTCATCTTGCTGCCTCACTGCGTCAGACTGCCCCGCCAATTCTGATGTCACTTTACACACTTCCCCTCAAACTTGTTTTTTTTAATACAACATGCGAGCTTATTTGGAGTGGATCATATCAAATTCTGTGTAATCTAGATTAATACAATGATTCAAGACTACACGCATAAAATGTAATCCATATTCATTAAAAATTCCAAATTTCTTTTATTCATAAATAGCTTTCGTATGTCGAAATAGATACATTTTCCATTTAAAATTTGTTAAATTTACACTTGTTATATCGGGATATTCATGACAAGTGAAAGCTGTTAAAGAATTATCTGGAATTCATTCTACGTCCATGAATACCAACAACAAATCCATTTTAAATAATTTAAAGATATTAATTTATTTGTTGGCTTTATTTGTCATATTTTATATATGTTCATCAGAGTAGAAGACAGAGTACGTATAATTGAATAAGAAAAGAAGCCGAAGCTCGTGCTGCCTGGAGCGTTCTATGAACCCATTCTCTCCCAGTGTATGAAATAAAACTCTAAATATATTAAATTAAAAATCACCAAAGTCCATTTAGAAATTTTGTAACCCGTGAATAGGAAGGAGTGCTTACAAAACCAGTCTGAATCATCGGATTCAGTACTGGAAACCGTTCTGTACAAAACTCGACCACGTAAGTCACCCTCTTCCCTTATTGATATCGATTTTATACAGTCGCCGTTCTTGCCGTCTAAGCTAAACCTTCTGGGGGGCGAGAAGGTGGGAGGGCGCGCGGGCGAGGCAGCGAGTGGGTGGGCGCCGGTCGAGCGGACGGACGCACGGCGGGCGGGCCGGCCGTAAAAAGCGCCAGTGCCCGCGAAGAGCAGCTAATTGGTTTTAAAATGTTTCCCGGTACGGGACCGGGGCCGCGGGGCGTTACGTCACGCGCTTGGGCAACGCACGCGCGCCGCCGCCGCCGCCCCCGTCGGAGATCGAGATCTCCAGCCGCGAGGACCTTGGAGGCCGCGTTCCCAGGCCCGGCCCCGCCCCTGCCGTCTCAGCGCGCCGGGTGCCCGCTCGCCCCCGCCCCCGCACTCGCACACCAGCCGCGCGCCGCGCCGCGGGGAAACCCGCTGCGAGTCACTGCCGTCGCCACGCCCATACAGGCGAGACGTCTCGACGTGGAGTATGTGAGGGTGGTGAGCTGCATACTTCTCCGGACATTACACGCGGTGACGTGTCGTTATATTAGACTACCAAGTCTTGCAATCTCATTTCTTAATGACTAATAAAATATGAAAAAAGTGTTGAAGAGGTCGAATTGCCTAATATTTTATTATCCTGTTGACAAATTAATATTTAATTTTTCCGAATTTTAGTAGTTTTGTTTTAAATTCATATTTTAATAGGTTCTTTTAGTGAGTTACATTTCACAGTTATAATATTTATTATACGGGTAGTGACTACACTATCGCAATCTTGATGTGTTGCGAAGTAAAAGAGTTACATTTCATGTTGCACTTATTCACGCCAGAACATGTTCCCTGCTAAACTCGACCTATGCAATCGTGACTTACTGCTCCCCTTCGAATATAATAAGTCACAGCGTGAGCTAGCCAGACATCGGTATTCTCATTTTACACAACACTACCCAAACATTCATTAATTCAGTAAGAAATCTCCGTCTAATGGTTTCCCTACCACTTGCTCTCTATCGCCACATCGCTCCCCGTACGAGCGTGTTTACTCAGCACCACCCACGAAGGCCCATTCAGCTCCATTCCGCTCCAATTTGAGTCGTCTTGAACCCGCTTCCCTTGGGCCACTCCACACGCGCAACAGTCGCACGTACGAGGACCCAGGTTGGAAAGGCTAAGCGCGCCGCATGACGCATGTGGAATAGCGCACGGAAGAGGAGTGCGGGCGGTGCGGGGTCGCGACCCGGCGGCGGTGTGGAGCCCACACCCGGCCCCGCGGCCGCCGCCGCCACCGCTCGCTTGCCCAAGCGCGCCCCGCCCCTGGCGTTGCGCAACCCGCACATCGCCGCCCCGGCGCCGCCGCCGCTGCGCCGCAGCCGCCGTCTCCCTCCCCTTCACCCGCGGTCCCGCCCCCGTCCACCCATGCGCTGCCCGGCGGAATTTCGCGGTCCTCTCGGCCAGATGGTCGGCTCCGGGTCGGGCCCCTCGTCGCGTGTCGTGCTTGGAATACACGGCTCGGGCGGCCGCGCGTGTCCGGCCGCCGCGTCGCGCCGACTCGAATGGCTTAGGAGTTGATGCGGTTCTGGGAGGCGCGGCGTGTCGTATGTTTACGTCGTCGCTCATTGATCCTCGCATCCATTCTTGTCCTTTCTTCACCTGGTTGGTGGGATCCACCAGCTGTTCGTTCAGTTGCCAGATGTTTACCGTACCTCACGAAACATTGCATTTCGTAAGATGCTAGTCTTTTCAACAAAGTCAAATTTGCAAGTGTGTAATGTGGCGAACTCTTCCAAACGTAATTCAAGTATAATTAATTCTTCCACACGTGTTTTTCCGAGTTATGCAGATCTGCTAATTTTCCAAGAATGTATTTCAAGTAAATTTGTAGCGACATTTTGCTCAATCATAAATAATAATTTAATTTAATCTCAATTTGCATACAATAATTTCGCATAAAAGAAGACGTTTCAACAAAGGACGGAACATAAACATACGTAAATATTAAACATTCAACGAGACTGCACTCGTAAGTTAGAGATGTCCAAAAAAGCAGACGCATTCTGTGGCCCCTCCATTCCCAGAAGAGCTCTCTGTGCACGCCTTCCGCATGCTGTCGGTGCTTGAAACAGTCGCGCCGGCCGGGCCTCGTGAGTGTTCTGCCCGCCGACCCGCCTCCACTCCCCCTCCGCCTGCCCCGTCGCCGCCACGGCAACAAAGCCACGCTCGCGTTTGCGCCCGTCCTCGCGTCTTGGAGCGCACGGCGCGGCTTTGGGAAGCCCTGAGGCTGGGAATGCGGTGGTCATCGCGGGAGATGGATCCGCGGCCAGCGCAGGGGCCGGGTCGGCGCTCCTCCGGCCGGACCTCCGCCGCCTCCACCTCCCGCTCCGCCTCCGCCTCTGTCTGCGTTGCGGCAGTAACTCCGGCTACGGTTAGGTTCCAGCTGACTCCGTCCACACACTTCTTGCCTCATTCTTCCTTCTTGTTCCATTTTACCTTTCTAACACACAAACACTCCTCATTGCTGTGTATGTTTAGCCAACACCTCCCACCTTTTCATACAATCGATTCCCTTTAAAAGTGCCAATGACATCTTACATTCACTACTCGAACCGACTGCCTTCTGCTCTAGTACTAACTGCTTGTTCTGTGTAAGTTTCACTTTCTGCGATCTTTACCATTCTCTAACGTTTTTTGGTCCCTCTTCCTTCAACAATAATCGGCGGCCACCGCCTCCTTTGTCTTCTTTGCATTCCTCCATATCGCCTCTGCCAGCGCCTCCACCAACAAGTAACCGTGGAAGCGGCGACGGCCGCGGCCGAGGCTCGGCCCCGAGACATACCGGCGGCGGGAGGCAGGGGGGCGGGTCGTGACTGGCCCCGAGCCCGCAGCGCGAGTCACGATCCTGCGGCGGCGGCGGCGGCGGCGGCGGGCGCGGGCGGCCAAGCGGGGGGAGGGAAAAACGTATTGCTCCACGCGTGCGTGCATCTCGGGGCGCTGGGCAGGTTTTCGTAAGCGGCCATGTTGCGGCGGCGGGCGCCAGACGCCGGAGCGTCCCGCCCAGTGGGTGGGAGCCGCCGCCGGCGTCGCTGTGGGCACCGGCGTCCGCCGCCGCCCCCTTCCTCGCCCACCCGCCCAGCCGCCTGCGCCCGCGCAGCGCACGTTTCGCGATACCGCCCGGCAACGCCCTGGCCCCTTTGCTCAATCACGGGTATCGTCCGATCAGGGCGCGGGGAAGTGTCCGTCGCGGCCTCGCGTGCCGACTCGCGCTGTCGGATGAGGGCAGATGTTTTGACAAGTGCGGCATGATGCTCGCATGACGCGAGCTTTACATTCGATGGGGACAGGTGGGGGAAAGAAACGAAATTGACAGCTGAGCTCGATATGATTGTAAGAGCGTATTTTTGGAAATTATTATCACAATAAAAAATATGAAATTGAAGGGCTCAGTAGCACAAGGGACTATTTGTTTGCGAAATTGAGTTAAAAGTTTATTTTAGTTGAGTTAATAAAACTTCATATATTATTCTTTAAGTGAAATATGTTATTTAAATTCAGTATGCACTGTGTTCGAAAGTTTTAAAATGTACTGAGTTACATTAAGGAAGTTTAGGCAAAACCCTCAATATTTCAGAACTATGCCTAAGTGGGATAGCCCCTCGTTCTACTGAGCCCTTCAATTGCCATCATTACGATATAGGTAAATATATTAAGCAATGTTCAGCTTATTGTCCTCGGTGCATTTGCCATCGATTTAGTTACTTTCCTAGTGATTATTCTGTATCTGTAATTGTCACATTGCAACCATAAGTAGTAACAGGTAGAATTGCATGAGATAAAAACACGCATATTACAAAGTTTATTTCTACTATCTTTTTCACAGGTGTCTTGTGAAACATTGTAGCTTATAAATATCAGTATCTTGTTAAATGCACCTTCGTAAATTGCGAATCTTTACCGTCTCTGCTGCCACAGAAACCAACAAACTCAGCCTGGCATAAAAATTAATCCCGTTAGCAGTTGCATACCGTGCGGCATCGCCCGATGCGACCAATGACGCGGCCCCTAAGACTCTCATTAAACCTGAATTATCGCGGCTCGGCGCGTCTCTTCATTCCCGCTCGCGCCTTCCGCTTCCGTGTTTGTTTCTGCTCCGGCGGGGGAGGAGCGCGGGGTCACGAGATAAACCCGCCGCCCTGCCCGGCGGGTTCGTCAGGTGGTTCAACCTGCTCTGGCCGCGGCCGGGCGCCGGTGCCCGTGCAGGACCATTTTCACACGCCCCGGCCGCCGCCGCTCACCGCCGCCGCCCACGCCTGAGCCCCGCCCATCGCCTGCAGGAGACGCCCACCCAGGCCCGCTCTGCCTGCCTCTCGGTCTGGCTGCTTGTACCTCTTCCAGCAACCCGTTGCTTGCGCTCACGCCTTCTTGTTATCGTCACCACGGTCACACCACAAGTAGGACACCTTTTACCAAATCACGTACTATATTCTAATTCCTGTTAACTCTTATTTCCGGTCTTCGACTTCAAATCCAATCATTATTGCTGTCTACCATCTGTAAGCCGCAGCCAAATTGTGTACTGGCAGGATGACCATAACAGCCCTTCTTATACAGGCACTCAACCCGTCCGTCTTCCATAAGTGCCAATTAGGGCCTGGTGTATAATTGGACCGTTTCTTCTGCAGTAACATATTCCCTATGCATACTACATGAAATCCGTTCTGTACACTCTTAGAGACAATACATTCTCTCTCAAATTGGGTATATGTATATTTCTGCATGCTCTGCCCTACGTGTTTTACTCTGAGGAATGAAACCCAGTAACATCTAGGAGCAGATGCGAAGGAAAGATTTCGGCTGGAACCATCAAATTCATGAAATACAAACTCTTGTAATCCGTTGATTTCTATCACCCCAACACCACATGCATACAGGCAATCGCTCCGTGCAAGAGATCGCTCCCACCCCTTCCTCCCGCAGCCCGCCTCCGCCACGCCCGCGGCCGCGAGCGCGGACCGTCCGCCGCCTCCCTCGCCTTCCGGCGGCCTGGACCGCCCCAGGTCGCCGCCGACGCCCACCGCTCGCATCGCGCGGCGCTGCGCACTGGGCCGACATCGGCCACAGGGGGGCATGCCGCAAAAGAAAAAGGAAACATGCTTTCTGAAAATTAGTGTTTCCTTGCAAATACGGTGCTGTAATGAATGCTTAACAAAAATTAACTATGGTTTATTCTAAAGGACTGTGGTATTATCATCAGCAGCTAGTAAAATAATGAGAGATAAAGACGTGTCTTGGTGATACGATATAAAATAGAATTCAGATACTTGAGATAAAACTTAAAATCACACTTCAATCTGTGTATAAATTACCTATTTCAAGGAGTATGTATTCCAAGGAGTGATATTGTGACATTTCTATCAATATGAAAAAAGCAACAGCATTAATAAAAAAAATTAAAACATAAATACCAAACGAAGAGTAATGCAAATAATTTTTTTATTTGCAATTTGGGGGGGGGGTATTTTTCGTTTTTAGATTCGTGTTTCGAAATGGCCGCGCAGTGGACGTGTGCTGCTCTCGTGATTTGGCCCACTGTTCCGTGCAGCGCTGCGCAGCAAGGCATTGCGCACTCGCCGAGGCTCGAGCGCCGATTTTTGTATTACGACTTTCGCACGATCCGCGCTCGCTCTTTTTTTGTCGATTTTCGGAGGGTTACTTTCCTGTGTCGGGCGCGCGCGTCGAGAGAGGGAGAGCGGTTGCGCCATCGAAATGTATCATGCGTTGTACAAGTCATATCCATTCGCATGATTGCTGTGTCAAAATTGTAAAGCGATCTCAAATGGGGTTGCCGATGGATCTGGGGAGGGGCCACTGACCGAAGATGTAAACGGTTCGGCTTTCACTGGGCGTTCGTTGGCGCCTGCGGGTCTGCTCCGAAGCACTCCCGAGAATGCTAATTCGTACTTCGCGACTGACCAGTCTGCGGTTATAAAGGTCACTGATTATCTGTAATTATGTTTATACTACCAATTTACGTAAATGCAAATTAACAAGGTATGTGGGACAATGAAGTCAAGGATCAAATCAACCTATAACGTGGGAAACTACTTATACCCATTTCATTGAATAAGGAAAATTATTCTCATAAATGGGACGGGTTTACACAGAATAATTGCTGTATAATTCTGCTCACACACTTCGCATTATATACTATATAAATATAATGTACTTGCATCCCATGACATGTCCAGCATGATTCCAATATTTTTTTAAATTGTTACTTAAAGTGCCAGCATGTATTAAAGAATATTCTCCCATTTTTGTACTATTGCAATTTTACTGTTATTTACGTTATTATACCTATCCGTTTTAATAGATCCGACCTCTTCTTCTAACTTCTCATAAATTCGTTGCGGAGGAAACATCGCACCACGTGCTCAACATCTAGGCGCATTCATGTCCATAAAGCTGGCAGACACACTATAGCAGAACACAAAAAAAATTAGCTCATAATTTTAGGCTAATTATAGGCTAATTAAATGCTATATTCTCAAATTTTAGGCTCTTGTAGTTTTCTCGAAAATTAATGTTCTGCCAGCTTTAGAATAAAGCCAGCAGACACAAAATCAAATATTAAAGTTAGAACAAACTTACTTATACACAAATTATAGGCTAATTTTAGGCTCACCAAAAATATTAATATTATTAATAAATATTAATATTTACTAATGCAAAATAATAATAATTTGCAATATCATTTAATTGGCGAAAGACCATTCAACTGCTAAACTTTTTTACATAGAAACAACATTAAAATTACAGTTAGAACCAAACTATATATACCCAAATTATAGGCTCACCGATATTAATAATATTATTAATTATTAGTATATTATAGTAATTAAATATACCAAATTGCAACATCATTCAACTCTTACTTTTAAACAAACGAACAGAATATACAGAACATTACTTTCAACATACTATTCATACCATAACATACTATTTGTCGATATACGGATCGTTGAAGTAAGTGCTCGTGAACTTTAGCGAAAAATGTTGCTACAATTCAACAAAACCTCTCAAGTACGTACATCTTCACGGCATTCAGAGCTTCATAATTTTTAAACTATACAGCCGAACACAGCTGTCTTTCAACATATTACACGTACTGTTATGTAGTATTTGTTAATATAGCCCTTGAATTAAGTGCTCGTCAACTTTAGCTAGAAATGTTGCTAAAATAAAACAAAACCATTCAATTACGGACATCTTCACGGCATTCAGAGCTTCATACTTTTTAATCTAGACAACAGAACACAGTAGTCTTTTAACATATTACACATATTGTTATCTAGTATTTGTTATAATAGTTCTTGAATTAAGTGCTTGTCAACTTTAGCGAGAAATGATGCTACAACACAACAAAACCGCTCAGGTACGGGCATCCTCACGGCATTCAGAGCTTCATAATTTTTAAACTGACGGCAAACAGCTGTCTTTTAACATATTATACGTATTGTTATGTAGCATTTGTTAATATAGCCCTTAAATTAAGTGCTTGTGAACTTTAGCGAAAAATATTGCTATAACACAACAAAACCGATCAAGTAGGGACATCTCACGGCATTCAGAGCTTCATAATTTTCAAACTAGATAGCAGAATACAGCTGTTTTTTAACATAATATACGTATTGTTATGTAGTATTTAATTATATTGCCCTTGAATTAAGTGCTCGTGAACTTTGGGGAAAAATGTTGCTAAAATACAACAAAACCACTTAATTATGGACATCACGGCATTCAGAGCCTAATAATTTTTAAATTAGACGGCAGAACACAGTTGTCAATTAACATAGTATATGTATTATTATATTGTAATTGTTGATATGGCTCTTGAAATAAGTACTCGTGATTTTAGTGAAAAATGTTGCTACTATACACCCAACCACTCATGGATGCACATTATCACGGCCTTGAGAGCCTATCAATTATGACCCCAGACGGCAGAGCACAGTTGTCTTTTAACATAATTTACGTAGTATTATGAACTATTTGTTGATATAGCCCTTAAATTTAGTGCTCGTGAAGTTAGCGAAAAATGTTGCTACATTACAACACAACCGCTCAAGGACCCGACCGCTCAAATTTAAAAAAAAAAAAATATTTTGGGCGGAGATAGATTGTATCACTCAAGAAGGAAAGGCAAAACTACAGCACCTGTCGACATCAAAGAAATTATAAAACTTTACTACCAGATAGTCTGTGCCATTCCGTAGTACTTCTCGTTTTATTTATGAATAGAGCACCAAGTAGTACTCAGAATAATGTTTATAACAAACTATGCATGTTATTCTATTTTTGTTTGATATCCGTTTGAAATTAAATGCTGGACAACTTCGGCTTTAGACTGTACGAATACTGTATTGATAGTGTACAATTCTAAATCACCCGCAAAAAAGCCTAACGGAAAATGATTGGCCATCAACATTTTTTAACATAAAAGTTTGATAATAATTTGTAATTTTGTATTAAAGAATCAGAGTTTAAATATTTCATCTTTAAGTTTTCGTTTGAATTTCTGTGGCACAAAAATTACACAGATCTAGGAGAAATGAAGGGGTAATGTAACAAAATAATGCAATATATTTTTTTAAAAAATAACTCCATTTATTGAACAAATATTACAAACGTACATAAAAGAGACATTTTCCATTTGGATCGTCCTCACAACGTCAATCATTACCTGACGGAATATTCTCAAACTGAAATAAATCAGCAGTAATCCCAAAAAATGTTGCCTTACCAAAATCATTCCTTATGAGGATTAAACTGATTTAAGAGCACAATCTAATGTAGATGACAGTGAACTGATATTTATACCTTTTGCGTCCACTCAACTCCAGCTTCAATGACAAGTTCAGTGCCATTGATTTTACCTTAACACTACCGGGTGTATGTGGCTACTCTCATTATCACAGATTATTTTCCTATTTTTTAACAATCTTATCACATAAGCAGTGATAAACATATGTTGTCTCAAAATAGAGTATACAAATACACAATTCTTTTTATTGAAAGTCGCTTATCCAGTATCCTATCCTTCTCTAAAGTTACTATCACACAATACAAAGTATCTTACTAAAGTAAACAGAGTACGAAGAACAATGAAAGCATACCAAAAGGCAACGTCAGCAAGTAGTACGATTATTAAAGAAAGTAAAGGAACATGATGGACAAGTACATCCTTTCCGTGTAACTGAATGCTACGGAAAAGTAAAACAAATAATATCCATCACAAACAGGGATGAACATGCAAAATTTTAATGTGAAATGATTTATATCAATACGTTTATCATATCTCTAGTTCTATCCTCAAGGCAATAAGGGAAGTAATTCAATCATGACGAGTTTATTAATGAATCACGTCCATATGCAATTCCAACTAATCTCAACTAAACATAAGGAACTCTTTTCTTTATAAGTAGAACCTTTTTTTTATTTTTAATTGTTCGATCTTCTTAAGTTGACACAGAATGTGTTACCATTTTGTTTCCGCAAAAAGATCAACGTTCTTCAAGAAGTTTCCAGCAAAACAAATTCACTCTCATTCATGAAATCTTTTTATTAAAATAACCCCCATATCGTGCTTGCAACCAAAAAATGGCTAGTCAATCTTCTCTAAACCTTTTAAAACCATTATAGGCAGAGGAAAACCTCCAACGAAGAATGACAACGACGTTTAAATCGACAATCATGTGTTTTATCCACAAGCTCACTGCTGGTAGGAGACTGCCCCTTCCCACCCAGACGTGGCAAGGTGCTGCCCTCCAAACTAGTAAAAGGCACACGTTCTGATATTCTCTATTGTAGCAACCATTTTGAAGTTGAAAAACACGTAATTCAAGGGCTAACAACAGCACATTATAATACGTATAATATGTTAAAAGGAATCAGTAATCTGGGTATATTTAAAAAATTATTAGGCAGGCGCTGAATGCCGTAAATATGTTTGAGTGATATGGTATATGATATGGTTGAATATACTTGAGTGATTAGGTTGAGTAATTGCTCAAGTTCACGAGCACTTAATTCAAGGGCAATATCAACAAACAGTACATAATAATATATATATGTTAAAAGACAACTGTGTTCTTCCGTCTAGATTAAAAATTACGAAGTTCCGAATGCCGTGAGATGTCCGTAATTGATGGTTTTGTTGAATTGAAGCAACATTTCTAGTTAAAGTTGACGAGCACTAAATTCAAGGGCTATATTAACAAATACTACATAACAATACGAGTAATATGTTAAAATACAGCTGTGTTCTGCTGTCTAGTTTAAAAAATATGAAGCTCTGAATGCCGTGAAGATGTCCGTACTTGAGTGCTTTTGTTGTATTTTAGCAACATTCCTAGCAAAGGTTTACGAGCACTTAATTCAAGGGCTATATTAACAAATACTACATAACAATACGAGTAATATGTGAAAATACAGCTGTGTTCTGCTGACTAGTTTAAAAATTATGAAGCTCTGAATGCCGTGAAGATGTACGTACTTGAGAGGTTTTGTTGAATTGTAGCAACATTTTTCGCTAAAGTTCACGAGCACTTACTTCAACGATCCGTATATCGACAAATAGTATGTTATGGTATGAATAGTATGTTGAAAGTAATGTTCTGTATATTCTGTTCGTTTGTTTAAAAGTAAGAGTTGAATGATGTTGCAATTTGGTATATTTAATTACTATAATATACTAATAATTAATAATATTATTAATATCGGTGAGCCTATAATTTGGGTATATATAGTTTGGTTCTAACTGTAATTTTAATGTTGTTTCATGTAAAAAAGTTTAGCAGTTAAGGTCTTTCGCCAATTAAATGATATTGCAAATTATTATTATTTTGCATTAGTAAATATTAATATTTATTAATAATATTAATATTTTTGGTGAGCCTAAAATTAGCCTATAATTTGTGTATAAGTAAGTTTGTTCTAACTTTAATATTTGATTTTGTGTCTGCTGGCTTTATTCTAAAGCTGGCAGAACATTAATTTTCGTGAAAACTACAAGAGCCTAAAATTTGGGAATATAGCATTTAATTAGCCTATAATTAGCCTAAAATTATGAGCTAATTTTTTTTGTGTTCTGCTATAGTGTGTCTGCCAGCTTTATGGACATGGCGCATTCCTGCAGGCAAATGGCGCCTGGGACACTCGTGGCGGGTACGACGCGGCGCTTGTTGCGGGGCGGGCGGGGCGGGGCGGGGAGGAGAAGCAGCAGGCGGAAGACGCCTCTCCCTTGCCGCCAGCGCCCTCTCCCCGCCCGCTCCGATCAGGAAGTGAAAGACGATAATTGAGCGTCGACGCGGGGCGCTCGCGGCGCGGTGGGGGCGGTGGCGGGGGGGGGGGGCGCTGGTTGGCGCGGTGAAAGGGCGAGGCGGCCGCGGGCCGTCGCGAACCGCTCCGTGCATTGTGGGAACGCGGACGAGTCGAGCCTGCACGTGCTGCGAGGACGCGGCAACAATCGCGCCGCTTTCGCTAAGATGCTCTCGTGGAATGCGAGGTGGATGATCGGCGTGCACCAGAGAAGGGAGGTGCACTTGAAATGAACGAATCTTAAGGGGAATGGAATGCCACTGGACATTACGCCTTGACGATAGGAAGAGTCTGTATTTAAATTTGAGCTCGATGTGGAGAAGGCGCTCGTCAAGTGATTGGTTTTTATGAATGCTACTTCAATGTAAGAGAGGAATACGGTTTTGCGATGCTTTGTACTTTTCAGTCTGTCTTTGAACTAATATGTAATTAGGATGCATTACTAGCGTTGACGAGTAAATCAGAAATATCAGAAATACAACTGATCAGTTAATGTTTTAATTAGAATGTGTGACAATCACAAAACAGAAACACATCGTCTCAGTTTCGAACTCCTTCTCAATACCGAACTGAAGCTTGACTCTTTGATACACGATTCGGAATCAGAGAAAAATAATTCAATATTATGAATCAGAAAATTGTGTAATAAGCTCACAGACCTGGCAGGCGCAGTTTGGAAGACGAGCCCCCATTCCGCTGAGGGCAAAAGAACAGTCGAAGGCCTGAATCCTCAATGGCAGTGGCAACAGCGTAATCGGAGGCGGTCGCCGCTCTGTCGTGGACGGTGTGGGAGTCAATATTATGAATCAGAAAATTGTGTAATAAGCTCACAGACCTGGAGGACGAGCCCCCATTCCGCTGAGGGCAAAAGAACAGTCGAAGGCCTGAATCCTCAATGACAGTGGCAACAGCGTAATCGGAGGCGGTCGCCGCTCTGTCGTGGACGGTGTGGGAGTCCGTGGGCAGGCGCTCGTTAGCGAGGCGTCCCGCCCAGTGGATAATCGGGAGACACATCGCCCTCGCCGCCTCCGACGCGGGGGCGTGGCCCTCCGACCGGACGCGCCACCCCGGCCTGCTATTATCCGCGCGCTCGGACACGATCGCCTTTCAACGGATCACGGCGACAAAAAGACGCTTGCAATCGCCTTCGTTGATGAACCACGCCTAAATCGAACGGTTTCATTCAAACTTCTCATGCATGTTCAAAGAAACAATATGCAGTGTCTAAATCTGAATCTCCGCATTTGGAGTACATTTCAACACTCGTGAATTGTATCATGAAAATTGCCTGTTGGAATATTATAGGCTAGAATATCTGATGGGAAACGTTGGATGTTTTCGAAACAATCTCCAGGGTTTCGGCAAGAGACGTGTTTATTATTCGTCACACCCGTGACAAAATCTGCCTTCGGAGGTATGGTGTCGAAAAGTAAATTCCCCAGGCGTGCATGAAAGGGCGGTGTCGTATTTTGGTGCCGACCAGTTGACCCGCCAACAAGTGGGTGTTCACTTCTTTCGAAGCCTCTTTGCACGCTTGGTGTACAATTGGCTGATGCGGAGATAGTACGTTGGCATTGTTATGCGAACAATTGGTTTCCGACGTCCCTCACCAATAGTCACCCGAAGCACTTTGAGTTCATCTCCGGTAATTGCTATGTATGAAATATCGTAAGAACCGGACCTGTACCCACGAGTCGATAAATCTCTCGTGTCTCTTCACGCAGCGTTTGTACTTCCCTCATGACGTCCGCCGACGGTTTCTCGCGTCCGTTGCCTGAGGTGGCCTAATCCGCCGAAAGGCGACCTCTGTCCGAGGAACCACGTCTGAGGGTTGGCGCGGCGGCATCGAGCGTCAAAACTCACGCCGAATCCTCACACAAAGCGGGAAATTCGTTGACGCAAAGCGACAGCTGGAGAAACCAATGGAGATACTTCCGCACGAGCGCTCCGCACCTTTGGGGCAGTCAGCTGTAGCTTAACGACGCCCTAAATGTTCAAAGGGAGAATCCCCTTAGGTTGAAGTTCTGAAGATTTTTTGTGAATAGAATCCTGTTTCTTTCAATGGTGGTGTTGATCGTTTGTGATTTGGGATTTCCAAGTGAGTGCACTCCTCTAAAGACCGATTTGAACCAATGACGTTTCTCTTAAATATTTCTGTTTACTATAACATGGCGTTTCCTATATCAACATCGAAGAAGAATAGCTATTTAAATCAAAGGCGGGGCCGAGAGTATTTTCTAGTACAAAGGCCAGAGACACGACCGTCAGTAATCTATGTTGTTCAGAAGAGAAACGTCCAGATTCCATGACCGTAAAAGGCCACTCCCACCGCCTCTACTGTAAGAACTATTCCCTCGCGAGCTTGCTACCCATATTTCAACAATTGCCCATTGTTTATATTTACATGCATTTGCAAATTAAACACATGTGTAAATGACACTTATGAGTAGCGACCATTACAAACAATGCTGCAAATGCATCGGGGTCAGCACGCATGCAACCGCATTCGCGTGGGCGTTCACATACGCAGCCTGGGAACCGCTAAGTTCCCCGCGACGCCGGCGGGGAAACCAGCGACAGTAACAGCAGCATCGGCAGCCACGAGCGGGGTCGGCGGGGGGCTACTACGACTCGTCCCAGCCGGTCTCCTGCCCCGCCCCCGCCCCGCCCGCGCGCGCGCCCCGCCTCGCCTCCGCGGGCGCATAACTCGCGCATTTTTCCTGGGCGCGGGCCGCCGGCTATCCGGCGCGATCTCCTCCCGCCGCCGACGCCGCAACTTTCCATGTCCATATACGCGCCGTATGTAGGCCAGCGCGCGTTCCCATGGCTCGAGCTCGGGCGCAGAGTCGTACAATGCTGTCTCGGCGGCGGAGTCCGCGCCGGCGGCGGCGGCGGCGGCGGCGGCAGCGGCAGCGGCAGCGGGCGGCTCCTTTCACCGAGGCGGAGGAGGAGGAGGAGAGGAGAGGGACGCGCGGGCGAGTGCGGAGGAGCAAGAAGAGGAACGAAGAGAAGCCAAAGGAGGAGGAAAAGGTAGAGGCAGCTGCGAGAGACGAAGGCTGACCGTGCCGGCGCGCCCACGCCGCCGTCCTGTGAGGATGTGGTTTTCTAGGAGAAGCGATTATCCGCCACCGAAGGACTTCTTGCGGATTGTTTACATTAAGCGAAAATTACGTTTGATAATCATACACATTTATATTGATTGTTGTGGGACCTGTTTAGAGCATGCCGTATTCTTTACAAACAACTCCTATTTTGAATTATTCGCATCGAGATATAAAAATTTCATTATTACTTTCACACTGTTATATTAATAACAATTTATTATCTGCGAAGTAATACTCCACCATGTATTCATAATTAAGGTGTAAGAAAAATACCAAACAAATACTGAAAGATAATAATTTGGAATATAACATTTGCTGTGATTTACATATGAAATGAGATGCATGAAAGTTCATGGTCATGTTACTTATACACATTTCACATTCTTTAGCCTTTCTTAACTGTAAGGCACGATCAAGTATACTTCTGACCACTCAAGCCCGAAACAGGTTCAAACATCGTCGTCTCCAACACTTAACCTTTCGCAAGGATCCGCGTAGCTATGCAATAGTCGTGTCTCCACCCTCTACTGTGTGCAAAATTAGAACTCCATTCAACACACTCCATTTTATGCCGTCCTCATAAAGTCAAAATAAAATGTAAAAAAATTAAACTCTAGAAATTCAGAGAAGCCGGAAAAGAAAAGGCGTGCGGTATTGCAGGCGAGCATCTGGCCGCGAGATGGAACGGGAACCACTAGTTCCCCGCCCAGCACGGCGTCGGCGACGGAGAGGCTGGCGCCCTCGGCCCACGTGTTTCGTAAACGCCCCCCTGCGACGCGGCGTCGCCACTGCCTAAGCGCCGGCCCTGCGGCAGAATGACGATTCTGCACGGGCAAAAGGCAGTGAAGCAGGCCACCAACCTAAGATACAATGTTTCCCTCGGGTTGTGAATAATTCATAGTTATTACACAGTGCATTACCGGTTTATTTTATCACTTCGGAATTCATCGGTATTAAGAATTTTCCTCTTTATATTCTGCATATTTTCATGAACCTAATTAATACATATCAGCTTCTCGGGAATTTATGGAATTCATATTTTACTGAAGTTAAAAAAAATACGCTTTTGAATCACTAGAACTAAATATTTCAATTAAAAAACTATTTTTGTACAATATTTTAATAAATTCTGTAATTTTCAAAGCTGTAGTGAAGGAGAATTCTTTACCACTTCCTTCACCATTAATATCTTGACAAAATTTTAATTAATTGATAACAAATCATGAATGCTAACAAAGATACCGATATCCAAAGTAAAAATTGTTCATCCCCAGTATAAATATTTTCATGGTTAAAATAAATTATTCAGTGTATTAATGATTTTATTTTTGTCAATTTTTACATCTCTCGAATTACCATGATCAGAGGATTTCGCCAGTTAGAACGAAGGTTTCGCCTCACGCGTGCTGCAGTGTGTGTTGCGCGGACAGCCTGTCGCAACGTCCGGACGTGTCGGCGCGCCGCATACGCGCGCCGTTGGGCAACGGAAATTCGACTGCGGGCAGCGGCAGCGGCGACCGCGACCGCGCGGAGGCGACGACGGTCCGCGCACGAAACCGCCTGGGAACGGTTACTGCCGTTTTTATGTCGGTCGTATAGCAGCCGACTAAACGCAACGTCGGGCCCGCGTGACCTCGTGATTCACTGGAGAGCGCAGTGTGTTCTTCGGGCACGACGTAGCTCAGCTGCGACAGGCGGGCTCCGGAGGGACAGAGACTTCAACGAGAGAAAGAACAAGAAACTCGCGGGATTAATATCTACGTAAATGGGAACATGCTGCGATTGACACGCGATCTGCTTATTACTAAGACTGGTTTGAGCACTGTTTATAAATATGTAAGTTATAACATGAACCGATCATATCTGAGTTTTCACACGTAGTAGTTTGTCTGTTCTCTATTTCCTCACTACCTGACTTAATCGGGTACATAGAGAAAGATACTCTCGAAAGCGTGTTCGCTTCATGTCGTATTATATCACTTATATGTCCCTTTTTGGAATTAGGTTGTATAATGTGTACATACAATTGTAGTTAATATATTATGTTAAATGTATTACTGAAGTTAACCGCCTGAGTGCAAAACCTGTGCATCTCACAATTTTCAGAATACTGATATCTCAAATTCAATAATAATAATAATAATAATAATAATAATAATAATAAATAATAATATAATAATCATAATTTATTTACATATATTCGAAACCAGAAAATAAAGTGTAATATATTTTTAAGGTAATAGAAATGTATATGAATTGTACATATTTAATTTTGATTGTAATATGTTTATCAAAATTTCAATGAATTGAATGTCTTGTCGATTTTTTTTGTTTTGTTTTGACATCTATTGTTTTCTGAACAATTTTTTATTCCTTGGTTTCTCAAAATTAACCTTTTTTTAAAAAAATTGGCGCCTATCACATTAACAACCCGTGCAAATTGTATTGAGTCGTCTCTTAATCACTTCTTTACTGCACTTTCGAAGTGCAGTTACGCGTATCTTCTTTCATTTAGTAATTGATATTTTTAACTTATAACTAAACTTTTGATCTGTAAAAATATTAAAAAGAATACAATGTTTGCTGTAGTAAGCTAGAAGGAAATGATACATCATTATGTAATTACTGTCATTCACGGAATGGTTTAAGAAATGATATAAAGCAAATAATATAGTGAGATGTTTATATGCATGATTAAATCACTTCAGGTTCAATTATATACCTTGGAGCGATTTCTGGGAAATTACTGAATAAATACGCAACTGCACGTCATTCCAGTACATTTATCGTAGCCTTCGCTGGAGCCATTGCAAATGCTGACTCGGCTGGGCATTCGCCGTTCATCACAAGGCAGCCTCAGGACAGCGTCAGTAGGTGTGCCAGCGTCGTTCGAGGCACATAGTTAACGCACAGCGAACCACGAGCGCTAATTAGCATCTTTAAACCTCGTGCTATTCATCGCGCCCACCGTCTAAGCCACGCCGGACCCAGCGACACGGAAGAGCCACCCCCCACGCCCCTTCATCGAGCACCTCCCACCACGCCCCCGCCGCTGCCCCGCCCGCGACGCGTTAACCTTTACACCTTCGGGCCGGCGGCCCCCCCCGCCGCCACCCCCGCAGCGTCGCCCCGCCCGCAGAGCAAATCCCATAATCACGTTTGCGGCGTTATTCACTGTGTGGTTAAACAAACGGTCCCCGGGCTGTTTGCGGGCTTTTCTGAGGGCGCGACTTCAAAGCCCCCACTCCCCGCGGCGCGCCGCCGCTCGGCCCTCGTCGCGGCCCCGGGGGACGGCGGAGGGGAGCGGGCCACGCCGGGCCAGCGACCCGCACCCCGCGCGCCGCCTCAATAGGATTACGGGCGGCCTCGGGGGGTGGGGGAGGGCAGCCCTTCGCGCGCGCCCCGACCCGCCCTCTCGTCCTCACACCCCCTCGGACCTCGGCCCCCGAACGCTCGCGCTAGAGATTTACCCCGCGATTATTTCGGCAGCGGGCCCCCGAGAGGGCGGGGGAGGACCGAAGGGCGCCTCAATAGGCCCCGGTGGTTAGTTAGGCCCCGAGGCCATGCGCTGGGAGGTGTATTCAATCGAATGAGGAAGGGCGTTCGTACGTGTTGCTGCGTACTCTTCCGAGCTTCTCTCACCGCCGCTTGCGTGAGCGCCCGGAAACTGGCGTTCCGAACCTTCCAGTCTCTGCTGTGCACATGCTGACGCGCCGTACATTACCATACGAACCGGTTCAAAAAACGTCATTGTATTCTGCTGTTTTATACAACACAAAGCACGGGAATCATCCTTAAGACCGGAATCTATGAAAGGGAAAGGACCTGCGGCTGATCCTCTTATTACCCTTTCCGAGTCGTACAAAGGAGCGCGACCACCCAGTCTTGCTACTGCGGGGTCTAACAGCTGTGCTTTAAAACGTAAATTAAACCTCAATTTAATATGCTCTTGTAACTCTTCCCAGTGATTTTGATGCCACTACATCATTGCATGTTATACCGCGGCTCATGACGTGCCCTTGGAGGCGCTATCTCGCTGAAGACGCGGTAGCGGCGCTCTCCGTGCCAGTTACACCGGAGATTAGTGGCGAGGGGACACTGGGGTGCGGGCGAGGCGCGCAGCGACAATGTTATCACCGGCCTTTGTCCGGGCGCTGATTGTTTTACTAGCGTGTCGCGTCGCCCTCAGCCCCGACGCCGGCACAGCCGCCCCCGCCCCCCTTCGTCGCTGCCACAAGTGCTTCTTGCCGCCCCCGCCGCGCGGGGCAGGTAATGACGCGTGGTCCGCCCTCTGCATCGATCCCCGCCCCCGAGGCTAATGGTTCCCGCGCCGCCGCTCACACACCACCTCCCCCGCCCACTACGCCTCGCCGTCCTCGTTGCCCACGCCGTCCGCGTCTCTCTCTGCCTGCCGTCTTCGCTGTCTGTGGCACTCTCTTACGAATAGTGCTCACGTCCAGACGGGAGACCACCGCCTCCGCCAGCAATCCGTCACTTTCCAGCTGAATGCAACTCAAGAGTGCGGTCGCGACTACCTCGTGTTTGGACAAGATGACATCTGACAGGCTTCCACGGGTCTTCTTGGGTGGCTTACTCAAACCTCCTTCATCGCGTACTTGGGCGACATCTAGAGGTTCGGTTGAATAATAACGCGGTATCTATTCCCATCGTTCCTCTTGTTGTGGTCCCAATTTCGGACAGTCTTCGGCGCAATGATTAACGCGAGCCAAGCCTCCCTGGAGAACTGAAATGAATTTGACTCGTGATTTGTTGCAAGCCGGGATGAATGCGTTCTATTACAATCGCATACTCGGCACCCACACGCTCGTGTCGTGGAGATGTCTTCATAACGGATGACTTTCGAGCTACGGCGTTCTTGTTGCCAAGCCTCAATGAATTTTATGGGCGGTGCGAGATGAAATTATAAGCGAACTGCCGGGTCATACGTCACGGAGCGTGGACAAAGCGAAAGTGGGCCGGCGCGTAACGACCGGTGGCGAACAGACGGCGCCGGCGGCCGGCAAGGGGACGGCGGACAATGGCGACAACCGCTCTGGACAGTACGCGACCGCGCGGGTTGAAGGGGGCGGTAGGTGGTGGTCTTGTTAGGACCTGGGGGCAGCTCTGATGTCACCACCTGTGACGTCGAGGCGATCTACTACCGCCACTCCTCCGGTCTGTGGACGTAGGCGGTCGTGTGAAAAGCGGGCTAATGAATAACATATTCAGAGGCGGGCGAGGTGATTTATATCCGTCGCGCGCACTTAATTTGATGCGAAGATGCCTATCGATTCATCAAGTGTCATCCGCACAAGGCGCGCGGTGGTGCCAGAGCAACCCCCTCCGAGTGCGCCCCCTCCCTGCTCAGTGCATAAAAGGGGTTCGCGTCTTTCAGAAAGAAGGAACGCACAGGGGAGGGTTATCACCCAGAAACCGGGTTGCAACATGAGAAGGTGGATCACAGAGGCATTGTTCCCGAGTCTTTTGAAGAATTTTGAAAAGGTTTAAAAGGATAAAACTGAGTTTTCATAGTTGTGTCAACATGCTCGGTTAGGTTGAGAAAAGAAGCCTATGAACCTGGGTCACAAAGGCTGTGAGAACACCTGTGACCTGAAATCCTTTATGTCTACAAAACGGGAGTTATTTCCTTCTGTAGAAATATTTAACCGGTCGCGAGGTCGGGGGATAACTTTTGTCCTTTAACTCCAAATCACGTCTCATTATAATAATTGACTTTGGTCTTAAACGCTTCTTTATATCAATATATTGATGATTCTGACAATGTGAGCACTAACTAACCCACTTGTAACCTTCAAGCAATAAACCATAGAAGACGAGGCCGAGAGAAGAAACAAGAAACGTCGGTTGCTAATGGTGCAACTACATCCACACTTTTAATTGACCACAATTAATTGACGATTACGATGTATCATTCTTAACTTTATAGCTGCGAGGTATCCACATAAAAACATAATTTTCACATCACCTCTCGCCGACTTTTATCGCGTTTCAGGAAAAGTTCTTCACCCACAATTAACACCCCATCCTTGCGCGCTGGGCAAGAAAATTGCTGAGACACTCACTGGCTCGAGATGCGGGCCCGTAACGCCCCACAAGGCAGCGCCAGTATTTTCCATCCGACATCTTGGAGCGTAGACGAGGGTTGAACATTTGGTTGAAATTCCCGGGAAGTTCACTAAAACTATATTTTATTAATAAATGCATAAATAAACCAACATTTGCAATATCTTTCGAAAGTGAAACATAATGATGCTATGGTGAGAAACAGTAAACGCTCGTAAGGAATTTTTAATTAGTAAATATAAAATGTAATTTTATATTTCTGCCATTAGCACTTCCACTCCAAATGATGCGGAAACAAATATATGTAAAAAATTCTAAAATTCAAGAGGATACCACACATCGAATACAATCTGTGTAATATTCCATCGAAGTTTATTTATGACCATCGACCGAGGATCTTCAAGGGCCATACTAACTTCTATTACCAAAGAAATAAACTTTACACTTCGGTTATAAGATTAAATCCGTTGCTATTTGATCAGCTGTGACGCTGCCGTCCAATCGGGTACATGACCGTCATTATACTTGCGTCCCTGTGATGACGTTCAAGCTCCAGATTGGATGAAAGCGTCACAGCTGACCAAGTGTTAATGGACTTCAAGTTTTAATCCAAGTTTATATTAAGGAAATAAAATGCGATATGTAATTAGTTTCAGGATATACGTTTATTTAAACGTATTTTTTATGACGTAAAAAATATTTAAATGTGGGTTTTCGGAATGCCTGAAAACTCGCAGCATACCTTTCGGTGTCATTTCGGCCCATCGTGCGCCTCCGCCAACGAACAGAAGCCGCGGCTCCGGGGGGCTCTGCCGCTCCGGTGGGCGGGCCGGGGCGCGGCGCCGTCCGCGGCGGGCGTAACCTCGTCAGCCGCCTTCGCTGCCGACGTCGCCTCCGCCGCCACCACCGCCACGGAAGCGCGCACCGCCGCCGGATTCATTAAGGTGGCCGGCCCTGCGGACCCTCTTAAGTTAATTTTCCGCACGTGCTTTTTTCCTTTTAAAAAAATCTCCTGCGGTGCCAACGTGGTCGCTGGCCGCGAAATTCTCCTGACAACGCAGCCTCCGCTTTCACGCGCTCGTTTGGGCCGCGCGCGGAGGCGGCGGCGGCGGTGCAGGACCCACCCGCATACATTACCGCGACGTGATGAGAACCGCCGCCGTCGCCGCCCTGCTCGTCCCGCCGCCGCCGCCGCCGCCGCTTCGTCGGGTCCCGCCCTTCGTCCCGCCCAGCCCCCAAGGCGTATTTTCATAAACAAACTCCGCAGCGGGCGACGTCTGGGAATTTTTTTTTTCGTGTGCGTGGACGCGGCCTTTCGCTGGGAAGCGGCAGCCTATCTGCATTTTTGCAGGTGCGAATTTTTTAAGAGTCTCGGTCTTTTGAATTTTTGCCACTTACGAAGGTTTTTGGTAGTGTGAAGTCGTGAGGAAGGGTGGTTGATCAGATGAAGGTGCAAGATGGGAGAAAGGTTTTATAATAAAAAAAAGATGACATGTACCGGGGGCGGGCTACATCATCTAATTTTTGACCACTACAAATAAACGTTCAAAGGTGAGAACATTAGTTTCAGCGTACTTTCAATTAAGAATCCAATTCGTGAACTATTCGTGCATGTACGTTTCTGTTAAATCAATTCTGGTTTTAATATATCAAAGTCATCGCCCAAGAGATACATCCAAATCATATTCATTTGAAGGCGTCATTCTTTGTCTGGTGGACGACACGCTCTGTATGCAGGCAGCTAACAAGAGCTATGCATCGCCCCTAATTTGAAGGAATAGGGTGAGGGGTGAGGGCGCGAGCGATGCCCTGTCAGTCAAGGGCGACGCGGAGGCCTCGCGAGTGCATCTTCCTCCCCAGCTGCAACTGTGCTGGCTGCTGCGCCGCGCGCACAAAGGGGGACTGATTAAAATTATTAAAGTCGAAGGCGGAGGGCGAGGCGAGGCGAGGGCAGACGCCGCGCCGCCCGCCGATATCCCATAATCCTCCGCCGCACCATAGTTCACGGGCGGGTGGCCCGGGGGGTTGACCCTCGTCGCCAGACACGGATTAATATGCGGTGAGTCAGCCTCGACACCGCCACCATCGCCGCCGCCGCCGCCACCGTCGCGTCGTCGCCGGGGCCGCCTGCGCTGGGGGACAGATCGTTCAATTACCACGCGACAAGCGCGCAAACAGCCCGGCGCTTTTTTCGGCGGCAACGAAGCGGCCGGATTGGCATCTCCGTGGACACCTCCTCTGTCTTCCCTCCCACCCAGGTTGCTGAGAAGGGTCGATGGAACTGAACTCGGATAAGAAAAGTGACCGTTGGACCTGTTCGTCCCTAGTCGCGGCTATTTCTTGCTCCAGGAACGTGTCGCTTCTGAATTGCTGCTGCGAGTGTGTTTGCCGCTTAAATGTAAGCTTGGCATGTATCACTACCCTTTAATTCTTAAAGTTTCTTTTTTAATCGTAGATAGGACGTATGTTCATAAGGGAACGTGAACTGGTACGTGTCCAAAGGCCGGCATGTGCCGGCATAATAAATAACGGGCTCCGGCCTAAATCTACCTTGTATCGTCGGAACCACCCGCTAAGCGGCACTACATAATTCCTCGCCTCCGTTCTAACACCGTTCTAAACGAGGGCGCCCCCCAACTGCTACACGCAAGCCTCGATACACCGACGTGACAGGTTGTTTTATTGACATCCTTTAAACAACGTTTAAAACCAGACACCTTTACAAGTTGTTGGTTAGAATTTACAGCCGCAAACATCTGGGGAGCCACGATTAAAATCGCGGTCAGCATACAGAGCTATCTCTATCACGGGGGGTCTTCATCGGAGACGGCCGCACGAGCGCCCGGGGCTGTGACGAAGGCGGCGGCACGCAGCACCGGCAGGAAGCACGCGTAGGGTCTCGAGAGGAGAGATGCACAGGGGGAAGTGTGGCAGAGGTTGAAACGCCGGGGGGGGGGGGGTAATCGAGGGAGGGGAGAATCTTATGAGGAACAAGAGTCACGGGCGAAAGACAAAACGAGAAACGAGGGGACGGGGAATGGCAGGAGACTAACAGGAAGAAGATACGCAAGCGACAAACAAGAGATGGGCGATTACCGAGTGAGGGGTCGAGGAGCGAGGCGAGTGGCCGGCGACCGGCATCGAGGATGGGCGGCCGGTGGCACGCGTGCGCCCGGGGCGGCGGCGGCGGGGTCTGGGGCTCGTGAGGAGCCCCAGCGCGTGCAGTTGCGTGCCGTGGTGGCGGCGCGGTTGTTGGCCTGGATTCTACGCATTCCGCCGAGGCGGCACGCGACCGCCACACCGCGCCGCGCTGCCCCCAGCCGTCCGAGCGCGCGGGCCGGATTCGAGCTCCGCCCCGGGCGGCGACGCACGCGCCCAGCGACGCGCCGTGGCCCCGCCGCCGCCGTCGCCACCACGCGCGTCTTGGCGCTCTCCCCGGCGTGTGCGCCGGCGCTCCCGTGGCACCGCGTTACGCTGCCTCAAATGTCTTGATTGCTGGGCTCGCCTCTTGTTAATGAGACTCATTTGAAACGCACCCACCACGGCTTTCGACCACAATCGAAAACAATCACGCACCTTTCTTTATTTCATTGTGTGCTCTGTTTCTTTTTCGTTGCGTGTTCTGAGGCAGGTTACATTATTAAATTTGCGCACGTGTTATTATTTTATTATTTAAGTTCATTATATTCCCACTTTGAAACTTCTAGTTTCAAACACTTCAAAGTTTCGAAAATTCACCAAAACTACCAAAATAACTTATTGAGTTCCTATTATTTTTAGCAATTCAAATAAGTCTTGAGAATTCAAATGGGCTTCACCAGTCCCACTACGATAAGAACTGCATCAAATACCGCTTGATTCAAACGAATTCTAGAAATTGACTTGCTAATTTTTTGGATTTATTTGTCTGTTTTACAATTCGCAACTTCTTTTCAAATAGATAAAAAGGGGTTCGTTGCTCCCGTTATAGTACCCGAAAAACCGGCCCCGAGGAAATGTGCATTCTGTGAACTATTTCAACCTTTTACGGTTTTTCAAGGACTACTAAACTCATCGGACAGTGTACACACACTGAGAAGCTCCAAGAAGCAAGCAGTTCAAGATCGCAGTTACAGATTATCGGTGCATCATTCTTCCTGGGCGTACACCGGCCACATTCTGTGGTGTCTCGCATGTGTAACTGAACGAGATCTTTTCCAGAGCAGGTGAACCAGCGGCGGGCGCTCAGATTTCGCGGACGTAAGGGGCGGTCCCGAGCGCGTTATCACGTAATAAAATTACCCTCGAAGGAGGGCGATGAAAGACGAACGACAGCGCGCGCATCGACGGAGTTATCGCGGCGGGACGTCGCGTCCGGCCAGGGGGAGAGAATTAAAGCGCCCGCTGGTAATGGACGCAATACGGCGGGCCTTATCTGAGTCGGTCGCTGGCGGGGAACGGGTTTCGCGTTCAGGAACTGAATCGGCGGCCAGTGGCCGGCCGAGCTATTGGGCGGGGGGCGGGGACGTTGGCGCCAGGGGCTCGTGGCCGAACGGGAGCCGGGTCACGAATGTCGGGAGAATCCTTTTAACGACGTTGTCCGGTCATTTTACCACTTAATAATATAATTATAAAAATTTATTTTTTAAACATTTAAAATTACACTTGGCTTTAATAAATTGTTCTTTTTTTTTTGGACCAGGTAAAACCGGTTAACAAATAAAATGTCGAGATAATCTTAAGGAACACTATTATCCAATTTAGTTTGCTTTCAAATAATTCCATAATTATATTAAATAATCATTTATTTTTTGGAAATTGCGAGTTAATATAAAATATGCTAACAAAACGCTTCAATTATTTATTTATATAATTTTATTGAGTGTTTTATTTCTGAGTGACAATTCTTTCAACTTCGACAACTATTTGTAGGCGAAGTGAATTCCTGCCTTGTTAGAGATTGCAGAACTTAAGTATTAAGGTTACTGAATTGGATTAACCCCTTCTTGTCCCTTCAGCCTCCCGCAACCGCACTCTGTGTAAACACCTCGCGTGAGGACCGTCAAGGAATCGAACGGAAGCCGCAGCTCGAGGACGGAGGACGCACCAGCCTCCGTTCTCACGGCTCACCAGCGGCATGGTTACCGTAACCGTTCGAATCCGTATCTCGCGCACATCGTCGGGGCGGATATTACGTGCAGTGTGGAGGGCAACGGTCAAGGCGGTTAGGATACTAAAAGCGGCACTCCAAATAAAAAAGAAAGAAAAAAAAAAAGAATTGAAGTGCGGATCGGCGCGGCTACTTAAAGAACGGAACGGAAGCCGGCGGTGGGAGGGCGGAGCCCGGGGTTCGGTGACCGGTGACGGCGTCCAGTTTCGCTTGACGACGCTTGAGGACCGGCGGCGGTTCGGGGCGCCGAGATGTCGCCTTTGTGGCGGTAATGGGATTAATCTACCGACGCGACCGGCAGAAAAAACGCCTGACCGTCGCCGCCACCGCCGACGTCGTGGCCGTTGAGCGTTGTCGCGACCACGAGCAAAACGACGATGAGCGACGCGGGTAAATTGCACCAGTGCCCCCGCCTGCGCGCCCGGCCGCTTCGGCTCCGCCGCCGCCGCCGCCACCTCGGGCGTAATTAGCGCTAACGCGGCCCGCGCTCCCGAACCGGAAACGGCGACCACTTTGCCTTTATAGGGCGCGAAAGCGGCGGCGCCCTAATGCAGCCGTGCAGCATTCGCCGCCCGCGCTCCCGTGGGCCACTCCTGCACTGGAGGCTGTCCACCCCTCGGCTCACTGCTAGATGGAATAGTCATATGAAACAGAATTTAGAAAACAAGTTTCCAACAAAGCAGTCGTCTTTTATTAAGTCTATTTCCACTTATGTTTTTTCTCTGTAGCTGTAGCTCTTATATTTATTTAGTCTACAACTACATTAATGTTCTCATTATTGATATGGGTAATTTTCTGTAAAAATATTGTCGACATCAAAATTTTAAATAGTCTGTTTGCATTTGTTCATGTTGAAGTGTTTTTTCATGAGAAACTAACCATTTGAGAAGAATGCGTAGGTCAGTTGATAAAAAGTAGTTGAAAAATGATGAAATTTTTCCAAGAGTGATAGTGAACTCTGCTGAAGATAAAAAATCGAGATAGGTACTGCACATCTTGTGCAATGACCGTTGAAACTTATTATGGATCGTGAAATAGGTGCTTACAGAAAGAGAGAGGGGAAGACATATGTTTGAAATGATAACAATTTTACGGAAGGACACGTTACCATGAGAGTAAAATAGACGCAGAGGAAAGAGAACACGAAGTAAATGCAGATTAATAGATCTGGACTGAGTCATTTATGAAGAAAGTTACATTCGAGAGATAATAATAAAAGAATAGATATCAATTACATGATCTTCCTTGACGGATTATTGGGTTTTCACGAATAGGCGCTTAATTCCGTACAACCAGGGGCTAGGAAGTCTTTCTCACAAAGCATTTGTTTGTCCAGACATCGAGTGAAACCGGTAGCCACATCGTACAACAACGAGCTTCTTGTTAAGTAATACTCAAATTATAAGAAGGCGTTGTTAACATCTTGAGGAAGCGAGAATAACTCAGCACCATCTTTCAAACGCAATGTTGGCGCCATTTTATTCATAATTTAAGTGAACATGGACAAGAATGGGCATAAGTCGCTCATTATTTCAGTTCAAATATATTTTTGCTCTTCCTTTTTTTTTCACAAGAGCATCTCAACTTCATTCCACAATAACGTTAGTACCATACACAAGCATCTGCTATTATGCCTTAGTTAAAATGATAAGTTCGTGAACAAGCTTTTGCACCAAGTATTTCCGTTAAGGAAATAACATTTATTGTTGAAATATTTGAATGCTATCATAAAGTAGAGCTTAGAGTCATATTATGTAGTCTTATATTAAACGTAAAGGTAACATGAGTGAAGTTGTTAACCAAATGGATCGTATTTGCTCGTATCTTGTTTTATTATTGCATTATATTTCATAATGTATTTTACCTGGGACTTTCACGTGTATGACATGAAATCTAGTTTCCCCGTGTTAAATTAACCATACCAAATTATCGTTTCAAATTAAAAAGTTTTTACTGAATAATATTAATGTCACTCTTTCATTAGTCTTTCTCTGCATGTACATTCCGCATCGCTGCACAGCAGGTGAAAGTCTGGCACCCACAACTACGACCACTTAGGTGCGGGTTGGTAGAGAGAGGAGTTATGCATCAGTACCCTTCTGACATGCAAAACTTGTTAATTTAGCTACATGCAATTTAAGCTGCACATCTTTGCACGTCCGTGAATAAAGTTTACTAGCTCGTAAAACAGTAACAATCGACTGTGACAGCCGATTGTTTAGGGTTTCTCGGCATTCCTAAAAACTTAATTTGCTCTGCTATGCTAAGAAATAACGTGAAAATAGCACGAGTCTGTTGAGGAAATACCTTGTTTTTGTGCGCCTCGAACGCTAGTAAGTTATTAAGAAAAGTTCTTCCGGCAGATGCTCGTCAAGGGTACTTGGTATTCAATTGGCCTTCCACTAGATGCGCATGTCTCGAGGCAAGCACGAGTTGTAACGTAGGCTACTGGAAAATAGTTACAGGATTTTATATCCCACTCACCTATCACAATATTAGATGATTGCATGTATTACGATAAAACAAGAATAATCCAATTATAACTAAAACATTCTAATTTATTTAATAATATCAATTTCCGGTTGAGGCAAAAATAGAGTTTTAGCTTTCCTGTCAATCGTCCCAGTTTCTGTAGCGGTGTGAAGCAAAGCGCAAGCAAGTCATGGTGAAGAGAATACGTCGTGTTCGCCTCATGTCGCTCATACCCCCAAGTATGGGAGTTTAATAGGCCCAGGCATGGGAGACACCGGTAGCTAGTCGGCGAAGCCGGACTACCGACCGGAAAACGCCTTATACATAATAATATCAAGTTATATTTCAACATATTCCCTGTACTAAGCACTCTCCTAGTTTATATATTTTTTTCATAAGTAAGTTAGAGAGAGAGAGAAATTTGACATTGCAGAAGTCGAGGAAGGGTCACCGACAGCCGCGCAACAAGTCTTAGATGAACGGCCGGGGAGCGTGGCGGCGGCGCGGCGGCCGGAAGCGAGGCGCGCATGGAACTGTCGCGTGCGCCCGTGCTTAATCTGAATGGTATCGCGCCCTGGCGGCGGGGCCGGCTGTCACCCGCCGCGACCGATCTGCGCCGCCCGCCACAATGGGGAGCGCGTGTCTTGGAGGAGGCCGGGATTGTGCGCGCTTATCGCTACCGGAGACAGCGGCATGGCGTCGTGCGTCCTGAAGGCCCCTGCCGCCGCCGTCGCCACTTGTCCGCGATGCCGACACTGCCGCCCTGGTCGTAGTCCTCCTCGTCGCCCCCATCTTCCTCCTCTGCCCCACCTCCACCCCGCCAGCTTATCGTGGTCACGACCACTCCGCATTCATCCCGTCACCCTCACCTCCATCACCGGAGTCAGCTCCTGTTTGAACCGCTCTGATAGCTGTTATTTTTCGTTCCTACACCGGAGTGTGTTTCAGCTGTCACTATTATTCTAGTTGCCGTACCCACATTTGCCCTCGTTTCCATCATTTACCAGCCATTTTCACTGGGCACGCCCATCCGTACCTTCTCCAACGTTTTCGCCTCCTCCAACTACCTCGACAGTGTTACATCCACCTCAACCTCCGACGACACCATGTTTCCTCCGTCCCCATCCCACCGTTCCCCGTTGCCATACTCTGGCGCGACCGTCGCAAGTCGCAGGCAACTTTCTCTGCTCGGCGCGGGCGTCGGCAGTCGGGCGGCGTGAACCGCGAGGTTCCGAACGCGTTGACGGGCGAATAAAGACGACACCGGAGGCGACCGCGAGCGGGAGAGCGGGCGCGCCAACCGCGACCGCGCCGCACACTGGGCCGAAGCTGGTTGAAAAGGGACCTTAACGGGCTACACGCTCTCGCAGAAAACTTGTCCGTTCTGTATACGAGATGAAATGAACACTTTTTAGGAGATATGTTTAAAGCTTAATGAGAGGAGACTTTCTTATAAGTGAATAAATCAAAGAGAAATTAATCGTCCTTATTTGGCGAGAGAGACGAGATGCATGAAACAAATTGCTATTCCTTAAACCATACATATTTGCATGGCTATATTGTGAAACTAGCTATTTTTGAAGAAGAAACACCTACACTAAGCAACATTCATAATTTTCTCACACGGAAATTATTTCCAAAAACGTCAAAGAGAAAACGAGTCATCGTTTGTTTCTCAAATTTTAATTTTTCTTGCAATTAAAAAAAAAATCTTACCAATTCCATGTAGTATACTTTTAGTCTCACTCCTGCCCACTGCTTGTCAGCACGCGGGAGGAGAGTGAACTCTTGACAATCGCGCGGCGCCGTCGCGACGCCCGGTGCCACCGTCGTCGCCGCCGCCGCCGTCGTCTTTCTGCGTCTCTTTCTCAATTCACTCACACTCCTCCCGCGGCGGAGTTTCGGCGTCGCAGATCGCTGTGACGATTGTGGGCGTCGACGCGACGCGACGGGGCGGGGCGGGGCTCGACGCGTGGAAATGGACACGCATCGAGGACGGCGCTTTCCCTCTTAATGAAGTTGACACTTTTCTGACACTTTCCAAGAATCTGAATAACCGTCGAAACAATCGTGCATTGTGACCACTGGAATTCGCTTTACATGTTTATAGTATCGTTTTAGTCTGTAGTCGTTATAGTTGTAGTGTACGTTCTTTGAAAAGAAATTTTCGTTTCGCGAAAGTGTTTCTCGTAGCTGAATATCATTACCATGATCAGGTATTAACGTTTAGAAGTACTCCAGCCATGGTAAAGTGACTACCCTGAGTGCGAAAGAGGACTGCTAACCTGCTTTACAGTCTCGTTTTGTCAATTTGCATTCCAAGTGCGTGTCGTTATGCTAGATTATGCGTCGAACAAGATTAAACCACACGAAGTCACAGTAGCTCCAGTGCATCATTTAACTAGGCAGTACAATAAATCAAGCCATTTTGTTTTGAAGGATTAAACGGCAATAGCAACTCCAGGAACGGGAAAAGTTCTCTCATCTAGTCACTACTGCAGCCGCTGTCCCTTTACGGTGATATATTAAAGATGAGATGTTGAATCGAGTTAACTACGCTTGGAGGATGCACAATTGCCGACACTGTTTACCAGAGCAAAGTATATCACAGCAAATTTGGAAAAAAATCATGTGCACGCATATTCTCCTTGATTTTACGTATTGCGATTGCTTTCCATTATTTCTCTCCCACTCCGCGCCAATTCTGTCGCTCTCCAATGCACATCCACTCACACTCAAGACAAGCGCTCACAGACATTCCAGGGAAGAACACGTCCACGCAATCTGGGCACACGTGACTCCGCTCCCGCCACACTGCTCTTTTGCACATTCCGCATCCCCCTCGCGCTCTTGTGCGCTCCCCACAGGTGTCGCCCGCCCTTTGCGCGCCCGAAGAGGAAGGAAGTAAGAAGCGGGCGCGAGCAGCGAGCGAGCTTCTTGAGACGCGATACCATCTCGGCGGCGTGTCGCGGCAGCTCCCGAGAGGGCGCGCCGTGTACACAAGTTTTAAAAAGTGCGCAACAAAGGCCGCGTCAAGAGCACATTGTAATCGCGGCGGCAAAAATACCCGGGGCGCGCCCCCCTCCGCTCCCCTTCCGTCGCGCGCGCGCTCCCCGTCTCGCGAACGTCCTGGAGGGCGAGGAGGGTTAACTTGGCTGTTGTGTGTATGCTTTATCTTTAATTTTCAACGCCCTTGCACTTGGCGAGGGAGAGAGGAACGGCGCACTCGCCGCGAACGGCCGCGCGTCTTCCCGAGGTTATAACAATAATAAGGGCTGGCGCGGCGTTCCGACGCCGGCGCGGTTGCGGCGGTGGCGGCGTTGTGGGCGCGGGGGCGGGGGTGAGAGACGGGAGGGGCGGCGCGGCGGAGAAGCGACTTTTAAAAAAACGTCCCCGGCCAGACCTGGAGCATACAGCGGGCAGATAACCGGTGGCGGCGCCAGCGGCCTCCGAAAATAATAGCGCGCGTTAACATTTATGTCTTTGTACTTCATTTAGATGTTGTAGCCGCGATAAGGGCGCAGAGGTGGCGGTGGCGACCCCGCGAGCCTCGGGAGCGGTCGGGGGCGGCCGCCCGGGGCCTGGGGGTTGCGCGCGGGGGTTAATCTGAGCCCCGGAACAACAAAGTTCCGTCGTTAAAACCGATTGCCGCCGCCGCCACCGCCGCTCCGAGTCGACCAAGGGAGACAGAGAGAGTCGATGAGAGGCGAAAGAGACTGCGAGAGCGCGCTGGAGAGTGCGCTGTCGAGCGAGAGAGCGAGCAAGCGAGTGCGACCGCGGTCCACCCCCGCGGTTCGCTAAAAAGCACCTCCCGCCCGCCGCCGCCGCCTCCACGCCAGCAAGACAGAGCGAGATAGCTGGAGAGAGAGCGCCACGCGCGGAGGTTAAATTGAAACCTTATCTACTTAGCCCTTGTGTGGATGCTGGGCTTATCCCGGGTCAAACTCCGGGGGGTTTTTGCCAGACAGAGAGGGAGAACATTTAGAATTAGCCCGCTATTCTGGCGGGGGCGCTCTCCGGGCCATGGTTATTCAGGAGCGGAAACACTGTTATGATAGGGGAGAGAGGGCGGGCGCGGGCGGGGAGGAGCGGTGCGGGCCGAAGAAGATCGCGCGGGGCGGGGCGGGGCGGGGCGCCGAGCGGAGGGACCGCGCGCGCGCGGCCGGGAAGCCCGGGGCCCAACTTTTCTCCCCGGGCCGGGGGGGGCGGTATAACTCCGCGCCGCTTCCTCCGGAGCCGCCGGGGCCTCGCGCTTATCGCTGACACGCCGCGCGGGCGCCCCACTAAAAGTTGTCCGCCGCCACCGCCTCCGCCTCCGCGGAAACTGCGCAGGCTGGCCAACTGTGCCCTGCCCCCCCCTCCGCCCCCCCCCTCGAATGGAAAACGGCCGCGGCGGCCAGTAGCCGCTCGCGCGGCCGAGCTCGCACAGGCACCCGCGGCCGGGTTTATCCCTTTATGACTCGGGATTAATTAAAATGGTATATAGATGTGTGCGGCCGCCCTTTAATTAAAAGACAGCCCGCGCTGCTCGGCGCCAAGTCAGCCGGCGCCAGCGCCAGCACCGCCCAGCGAAGCGGCTGTGGCCACAGCCGCCGCCGCCAACCCTTCCCCGCGCTGCTCCGCTCGCGTCACGAGGCGGACGAGCGCGCTGACCGCCGATCGACAGACCGGCCCCAACGCCCTCATGCCGCGCAGGCAGGCCGGCGGAACAGCGAATACGCAATGAGGAGGCCGTAGACAATAACGGAACTTGTTCTGTTCGCCTTTTTCGTCCGCGTAAACGCTCGCCCGCATTGCATATAGTATGATTATTATAATACGTAATAGGCCATCAATCAACTGCTGTAGACAGCAGCATGTAATATTCGCTTGTTTGAAATTCGTGTGTTACCTTCACAACGTCGTCTATGTTTACAGCATTCCGACGCTATTAGTTTTAAAGGCGTCATACTAGAAAGAGAAACCCTAGAATGTTGATGCAGCTGTTCGTCTGCCTGGAAGCCGTTTCAGTCTCGGGACAAAAGGTCAGCCCACTTGACGAATTTCGCAGCCTCTCCGCGACAAAAGAGAAACGCCGAGAATCCTGTTCTCCAAACAACCACCCACTCAACACGTCAGCGGCGTCGGCGGCAGCAACAGCAGCCGCAATGAAACCAAAACCACACGCGAGCCGTAAGCAAGTGAGCCCGCAAGGGACCGGGATCTGCGCCGGTGGCGCGGCCACGCGGCATTTATCGCCCTCCACCGCCCCCCCTTCGCCGATAACCGCGCCGGTCTTGTGCCCCCCCCGCCCACACCACCCCTCTGCCTGCCGCTCCCGGTGCGGTGCGCCGCGCCTCGCGGCGAGGGAGAGCGCGACGCCTGAAGGATGGCTTTTGCGATCGTTCGGCACGCAGCGCCGCCCCGCGCCGCCGCCCGACCGGCGTTATCTTCGGGTGGCGCCCCGCCCCGCCGCGCCCCAATGTGAAAATTCCCTGCGACGTGTCTCGTTGTTTATGGGTGAAAATATCATCCATTTGTGCCGCAGCAATGCGATTGCAGAAACTCACTTCAGGTCTTCTCTTTTCAATACGGACTCTCAATAGAATTACTACATGAAAGGCAAAGTCCCAGCGTAATAACATAATATTTTCTTGCTTTTTGATTTACTTTAATTTTGAATCGCGTTAGGAGCTACTGTAAAGAACACACAAAATCATAGACCGGCAATTTAAGGCTGCATTAAAGCAGCCCCGTTTGTTACGTCTTGAGCGGCGCAAGACCAGGGAACTCCCGCGCTCGTCGCGAATTCCCTTGGCTCTGTGTAGTGCTTGTAAGGGATGCGAGGTACCGAATGTTAAGCGTGCAGGAACAACAGCAGGCAGAGGGGCGGGAGCGGCGCGCCCTTTTAATGCACGCCGCAGAATGTTTCTTCACGAAATTTCCGACAATGTGTCGGGGCGTGGTCTGCGAGCGAGGTAGCGTCGCGTTCCCTCGAGCACGTACCCACACACACACACTAGCACGCGCTCACACAAGAGCGTACCGGCGTTTAAACAAATGACTGCCTGGGAGCGTCGTGGTGTGCTGCGTCGCCCAGCCTCCTTCCCCGATGGGCGAACGGTCCGCCTCCAGTCCCGCCGCCGCCGTCTCTCGGCGGCCGGGGAGCTGGCGGCCCCGCCCCCAGCCCGCCCCCAGTGAAATATGGCCCGTAAGTCCCCGCGGCCGCGGCGCGTCGCCGCCCCCCGTCGCCCGTCGCCGCCCGCCGCCACCGCCCTCACCTGGTGCGGCGGAGATGTATGGCGGTGGTACCTGGCGCGGGGGCGGGGCCGCCAGGGAGTCGGTTCGCGCCCCCGGCAATGCTCCCGCTAGGGGAGAAACCGGAGACAGTTGTGGCCTTCGCTGGGGAAGGAATTGGATCGTCAGTTCACGAGAGGAATTGACGAATCATCAACCATGAAGTGTGCCAAACCATACTTTAACTCATCAAAATCCTACTCCTGCACCCATTGTTTTGGAATCTTTTTATTAATGCTCCTTACTAAAATATTGTATTGTTCTCGAAATGTGAAAATCTCATTTGTAATTAATATTTAAGTAACATATTGGCAATGCAGTAACAATTTTTGTTTGCTGAGTGCGAATTGAACTTCCTATTTGGTTCCTAATCGTAGTCTTTTTGAACATGCTCAAGGAACTTGTTAACCGGAAGTGATTCCACAAATTTCAGTAGGTTCTAAAACACTTCCTTCCCTCTTTTCCCGAAACAAAACGACAGCATTCATAACCTCGCACAATTTCCACATCCATCTCCTCCCATTGTGTACTCACGACTTGATTGTTCTCTTTATGTCATACCAATTGTGCTCCTCGTAGCCTCTTATTCCGAGCCCCTCTGCCTCCTACGTTAATACAAAATAAACACCCACTCTGCGCTATGATGTACTTACGCGGTGTTTTCTTGTTCGCAGGTGAGTGAAGAGAAGCGAGACACGCTGCCAGCGGTGAGTTGGTTCCCAGGGATGCGGGGCGCCGCCCCATTCCCCACCCCGCCGCGCCCCTCCCCGCCCCGCCACGTCTCGCCCCTCGCACCCCGCGCTAATGCTAGGTGTTCCTTACCCGCTTTATATCCTCCGCCCGTCATTACGGCTTCCCACCCCGTAATAGCGATGAGGCAGGGGCGCATCCTCCTGATAATTCCGAGGAAGGAGGCAGAGGGGAACCGGGGGGTGGAGCTGTCGGCACCGCCTGCGCTGGGCCCGGCCCGCCTCGCTTCGCCTTGCCCTGCCTTGTCTCGCCTTGCCGTGGGACTGGCGCGGCGGTGGCGGTGGCGGCCCAGATGCTGGTCTGGATCCCCGCCCCGCCCACCGCAGGGCTGTCGCGGTTCCCTCCGCTCACGGAACACGGAACCCCTTCCGCTCTCGCCTTGAGTGCCGCCGGAGGAGGAAGTCGTCTTGAGGGGTGACGGCGCTTTGTGTGAGGTGATGGCGAGCTTGTTCTTGGTTCCTGGAGGACAAAGCCGTGGAAATGAGGCGGAAGAAATTTCTCATGAAAGAACCTGTTAGATTTGGTATATTATTAGCAAATATGCTGTTAAGAATCATCTACCTTCATCTAAAAGAAGGCGAAGATGGTCACCGTACTAATCAGATTAAATGATTAAAGAAATAAATTTAGATACCGGTTGGAAGTTCTGCATTTACTCGCTTTTCTTTCCAAAGAAAAACAAGTTCCCAACGAAACAATTCCTTAAGTAACCGTAACTGACACGCACCTGCCCCGTAACATAAGTAACGCATTTCTGCACGTAAAGTTTGCCGACTCGAAGCAGGGTGTATCAGGAAGTTGTCGTTCTGGCCAAACCTGCACAAAGCGGGGCGAAACCCGTCGCGAACGCGTCACCGACGGAGTGTCTGTGCGCCCCCCGCGGACCCGGATTCGGCGCGCTCGCGTCTCGCTCATCCGGGGCCGGTCGCGCTGGGACCTCCGGAAACGCCCGGACTCCGGCACGGCGGGCGGCAGAGCGGGATGGCCTTTCCTGGAAGCCGTCGTGCAGAACTGCGGGGGCCGCGGTACACTTTATTGTGGGCCAATGCTAACCGAGGCGAGGCGCCATGCCGCGCCGGAGGGGGGCGGGGCGGGGAGGAGCGGCGTCCGGCGGGGGAGGTGTTGCGGCGGCGGCGCGCGCGCGGCCCAGTGATCTCCCCGGGGGGGCGGGGGGGGCGCGCGTCATGCGCGACCGTAGAAAGCCGCCGCCACCCGACGCCGCCCCGCGCGCCCGGCGTCACGTGGGCCTTTGGCGCGCTGTGCACCGCGCGACATCGCTGCACTTCTCCCGTCCCGGCTGCTGCCCTCTGCCTTCTTTCTCCTGTTCCTTCTCTATCTTGGTGCACATTTGTATTGATTTGTGATGTCAGCTTTAACTTGCTTTACTTTCCAGAATTGAATCTAATGTTGAGTTTCTCTGTCGGTGTTTTCTTCAGTTCATTTCATTAGTTACTAACGGTTCGGAAAACCGATGCAGTTACTTGTAAATTCTAAATATATTATGATGAAATTAACATTTAGAAATAAATCTTAATTTACGCGTTCTCGATTCTCACAGCCTTTATTGATTATTGTTTCCAATTCTAGGTTTAGTTCGTTTACAACGTACGGACCTCCAACATCTAAATCCTCGTATAGCACGCTTCTCCAAAATCTTCCCGGTCGTTATAACGACCGTTCCAGCGACACTCATGGGAACCTGAGATAAAAGCGGCGACACAGTTGGTCATCGGGCTACTTGTCCCGCTAATCGATTTGCACAATTGTGTAAAGAGGACAAACAAGGGGCCCTGAAAAATTAGGCGAACGATTTAAGTACGGGACTTCCCTCACGGGACATATCAAAGGTACGCTCGACTAGGAACCTAATTATAAAAGAACTGTCAGGCATCCCTAAAGGACATCGCTATGGGACCCCGCGAGGACGCGGCCGGGTCGTTGGCCCATGGGCCTGCCACTCGGCTCGCACCTCCAGGCGCGGGCGGCCTCGTCTCCAAAAAGCGTCCGTCCCGCCGCCTCTTTTTCTCCCCCCCTCCACCTCGCGCTGTGTTCGCCCGTCTCGGAAATCGTGAAATTAACTCCGACTCTCGCCGACAATAGGTCGGGCGAAGGAGTGTCTTTGCGAGATCGTGCAGAATGAAGTCGTATTTGTGGTTGTTTTCGGTCCTCCGAAGAGGCATGGACGTGTTTTTGTAGCGTGAAAGCTTACGCTTCCTTACGCTGTTTTTTCCCCTCTCAGTGTCGAGACACCACGACTCAGCAAAAAGTGCGACTTCCTTTCGCGCTTTGTAAGCGAGGGGATTGGATTTTCATTAGGATTAGATGCCCCCGTCGCATTCCTATGAATATCTGAATACATAGTCGCGCACTTTCTAATTTTTAAATGAAATATAATAAAAATACTTTTAATCACTAACAAATAATTATAGTCTTAAAATATAACGCGATAGATTCTTTTAACTAAAATGTTAACATCTTGAAAAAAAATATTGTACTTACTACGAACAACTTGGGTTTATTAGCCACAGGAAGAGTGAATGCATAACGAGTTTTTTTTTAAATTAAAACAATATAAGCAATACATTTCATCAAATATCGCACCATGTACTTCACACAACGTGTGCGGTAACAAACATACTTTATAGCACTTGTCGCACATGCGTAATAAGATCGAAAATATGCAGGTTGCGAGCGCCATCCTGACACTGATGGAAACAAACGACGACAGCACAATGCGAAGAGCACACGCCCAGCGCCGTCGCGTCGCGTCGTCGCGCAGCGCTCCGCGTGCCTTGGGCGCGATCGTCGCGGTACCGAATCCAAAGCGGCGACGGGCGCGGTCCGTGGGAACGCGATGAGGCTCCGTGGATCCCGGAGGGGCGAGCGGCGGCCCACGTGGGTTGCGGAGGCGGCGCGGCGCGGCGGGTCTTCGCCGAGAACCTGTATGGAGGAGGTACCCGAGAGCCGCCGGCGCCCGCCGCCGCCGCCGCCGCAGCCGCGGGCAGAGCACCGCGCCGCTTTGCATACAATGCGGCCGTTCCTTATGGCGACTCGCGGACTTGCTAATACGCCGATATCGAACGCCGGCCCGCCCGCCTCCCGTCCCCCCCACCCCTCGTCGACTCCGCCCCCGCGCCTTCTCCCCATCGGCCGCGTAATTCGGCGACCCCAGAAATCCCCCCCCGCTCCTCCCCCCCCCCCCCCGCCTCCGCGGACCTCCCGGGCTCCGGTCGGCGGCGACTCGCCCGACAGAAATCGTGGGCGAGCGTTGGCGAAGTGAACATACGAGTCGAGTTATGACTTTCGTTTCCAATGTTAAGCACTACCAGTCGGGATGTTACCTGTTGTTCGCAGTCCAGAGGTCCGCATTGTACGCCAACCACCTCAACGCTCGCGCAGCGTCGCTCCTCCGGTTACATCTTCCCTACCGGTTAATCTCTCTGTTCAGATCATGAAACAGGCCAAGAGGTCGAGTGCTTGGGAGTGTAGTGGCATCGCGGGAGAGCCAACTGGGGATCTGATTATCAAAGCGCTCACGTATCAACACTGAACCATCATAGAAACTCATGAATAAATATTCCCCAACTGGCAAATACCTCCGATTGTTTTTAAAGAATGTGTCGATCTTGAATACGCGTGTTTACTTAGCACAAATTCATAAAAATGATATTTTATTACATTATGCTATTTACACAATCTGATATTATTTTGAATATATATAAAGCACCGCGTAGGTGAAATTAAATATAAGAAAATAAATGTGAACACTACTATTAATCGGATTCAAAGCAATGGTTCTATTTGCCCTGGACGATCATGTAGAAATCACAGTTCGCTATCGGGGGTCAGGTGTAGATCTATTATTCCGAGGGTGTGAGTGTTGAAAGGGAAATCGAGACGATAACGGCGTGTGTCGCGGAGACGAAAGACCGGCACGGGCGCTCGCACACTGGCGAAATCGCCAGCGGGAGCTGCGCACGGCACGGTGGGGCGGGGCGGGGAAGGCGAGGGCGGCTTACGGCCGCGTAAGCCCTGCCTGTTGACGCTGGGGATGAGCTGCGGGCGACCGTGCGCGCTGGCGTTCCTCCGTCCCACGCCTCGTCCGATAGGCCGCTGCCGACGCCGTCGCCTCCGCCGCCCTGTATCGGCACACCCGCGCCGCCAAACCAAACATCGGTTAATCCGCAAGGTGCTGGGCTAGCGCGCCCCGCCTTCTCCGCCCTCCGTCCTGCCGGCCGCTGGCTGGCTGGCTGGCTGCCGGGTGCGGCCGCGAAGGAGTAACTTGCGACCGATTCGCAGGCGCGCGCGCTCGGGATTACTCTGGTTGCGACCTGGCACCCGGGCGGCCATGTGCAACTTCTGACGCGGGGTCGAACCGCTTCCGCGGAGGTTGGGTTTTTGCAGAATTCCGCGGTAAGTACCTGCTTGTATGCAGGGTGGTGAACTGAAATTTCGAGCCTGTGGTTTCCTTGACATTTAGACTAATCTACAAAATTAACGCCGGCATTCTGAGATAACAAGTGATCTTTTTTTAGTAAAGATTTATCCCGAGAAGCACTCTTAGCCAAATGCATGAACTTCAGTATAAATTACTAGTACGAAGAAAAGATCAGTTCTTCCATGATTCAATCTATATGGCTTATCTTCCAGATTAATTCATTTGGTCGATTGTTTTGATTTGTTCATAATCTTGCGTTCAATTCTCACAAGGAGAAATCAGTTGAGCAGACTCCCTAGAAATACCGTAAATCTTGTTGACGCTCTGTGCAAAGAAACAGAAGCTACAAGAACGGGTCCCATTCCAAACTATTTTCAGCAGTGTCCACCAGCGTTGCTTTGTAATCGACCACAATAGAGCACGATGAGAAAAAAGTAGCGGTTCCTTTCACGCTACCAATTCCGTAAAGAAACAAACATCGCTTCGTGCACGATCCGGGTGGGGGGGGGCGGGGAGGGGACCAACAGATGTTCCGAGCGACGGGCCGCGAGCGTGTGGAGTGGGAGGAGGAACTGAACAGTGGGAGACGAAGAGGAAGAAGAAGAGGGAGGTCAGCAATCTCGGGATCTCGTAAGGCGCGCGCGACCGACGGCAGATGACTGGCGGGAGGTCGCGAGGGCGGAGGAGGAGAAGCGGGAGAGCGAGAGCCCCCGTGCTCTTCGCGACCGCCCTCGCGCCCGCGCCCGCGCCCCGCCCCCGCCCTGTCGCCCTGGCATTGTGTCGGCGCAGCGCGGCGGAACGGCCGCGACGCGAGGCGAGGCCAGGCGAGGCGACGCGGCGCGGCGCCGTCTTCGGGGTCGGGTCGGGGGCGGCCGCGGCGCGATGTCAGCGGGTGACGCGTCGCTGAATGCGCCGCCGCCGCCCGCGGCGCCGCCCCCCTGCGGGCAGATGCGGCATATTTGTGTGGTCGCCCTCCGACAAGCTCAGCCCCTCGCAGCCGCCGATGGTGACTGATGTTGACTTTCAAAGGTGCCGTTCATCTTCGTTCCTAGCGTGTTTGCTGGCACCCACGTGGGGTAATGGAATGGTCGTTTTTCGATTTAAAGAAAAAACCTCATTCAGCCACAATGTTTATATAATTTAATTTCTCTTTCCGTTGCAATTATTTTCAAATATGTGACCCCTATTGAAATGTTTTTGATCTACTGGTTGGGTGTTGGCGTAGGAATACGAATGGGAATGAAAACTCGTCTTGTGGCCAAAGTCTGGCTTCCAGACAGCATTTATGAAGTTCCGGGTTAGCCATAAACATTACCTGTTTTCTTAAAAAAAAAACAGAAATGTTGAGACAGTTGATATTATGAATTTCTTCTGATTATTTGTATTAGGAGACTTAAGACTTTCTGGGGCTGGCAGTGCTCGATTACTCCCCAAGTTATTAACTTCCTGTATTCTCAACGTCACCCACTTACATTCATACATACTAATAATGCATTTCATTCATAAAATAAACAACGCAAGAGGTCATTTAACTCGTGTATCTTTATTCTTCGGACTACCAGTTTTTTTTATTTTTCCAACAAATAATCCTTCAGATACCTCCGAGTCGTCGCGTTCGTTGTTACGGAGGGCGGCCAGCCCCCACTCAACAAGTGAGGCGGCGGTGGCGGCAGAGGGCGACCGCGGCGCCCCCGCCTGGCATTTGCCGGCGCAAAGGTCAGCGCTCTGTGCGGAGCGTCTCCGCGCAGCCGGTGGGCGACGGGCCCCCGCCCCCGCTCCGCCCTCCGACGACCGTCGCGGCGGCGAGCCCATCGTGGCCAGCGGTTGTTTGTTTGCCCCGACACTGGGCAGAACGCCGCGCAGGGAAAAAAACTGCGTGGTCATTTCGTACCTGCTAGAAGAGGCGGCCGGGAGCTCTGTGTCACTGTCAGCGGCCGACGCCGGGACGATTCTTGGCTGTTCGAGCTGGGCAGAACGCGGCGTCTTGTAAGCGAAACCTGCGAAGAGAGGAGGGAAAAGATCAGATAAAGAGGACTTTGAAATTGCCTTGCGATAGCGACAACTATGAACCCTAAGATTATGAAAAATCTGCTGTGTGTGTGTTGCGAGTAAATGCTAGCGGGAGACCAGAGATCGTACAAATTAACATTTGATGTAAAATTAATAAGAAACTGAGAACTCATGCATCGAGATGGGAGTTTTTCCTCAAGTTTGTCTAGTGAGGAAAGCATTTATTTTTTCTAGTTTTAATGTAGCGGTATTATTGGTTCCATTACTCAACAGTAACTGCGATAATATAAATAAAAGGTCAGTAAACTAGAAGATAATTTTCTTCTCGTTTAGAACGCTTTGTCGATGATTAAAATAATAGGTCCATAAACTACCGGGGACGCAAGTGCAATCGCCGAGGACTGCCTAAAAAATGGTGTTAATAATATTACTTATGTTCGAGTGTAATGCATGAAAAAATGAGGAAATGAGTTTCTAACGAACTCCTAAGATGTTAAAGACATCCAAATTACTTAAGAATTCCTGCTTTCTTCGGTGTCCTAAACTTACTAAATTTCGTTTTACGCTCTTGAACAATTCTAAGCGATCAGATACCGAAAAACGTATTTTATACTGTGGCGAGGAAGGCACTTTTTCAGAACTCTCGTAAAACGCCCCCGTACTTAAAACTCCTCAACCGAGACAATTTACGAGGACTTATCTTCACACCAGTCGGAAATCAAAGAAACAGTTAAATTTACAGGAGACTGAAGGAAGCAACAACGAAGAGCAAGACAGGTGGCACGCAATTTACGAGACAGAAAACACCACAAATGAGATTTCCGTGACAATCACGAGCTGCTGCGGCGCAATGATGGCGAAACAGATCACGCAGAGCGGTGGTGGCACCGGGGGGGGGAGGGGCGGCGAAGGAAAAACGCACAAACAGCGCTCGCCGCGGGGCAGATGGCTCACGCGCCGCGGGAGGGTCGCGCCCGGGGCGACCGCAGCGGCGGCGACACGCGAAAACCGCGCCGGGAGACATCTGTCGGAGGCCACACGATTCATCACGCCCTCGCCTCCCTCCGTGTCAGATCTTGGGCCCCTCTGCGCTCGATGCAGCTTTAGCCGCTCGATTCTATGCAGATAATTGTAACTTCAGTGAGGTTGAATTTCTTCGTGGCAGAGATACGACCGGGAACAAGGGAAAGTGCTACAATAGTTATTTTTCTCAGTTCTGGCACGATCGCGATGATAGTTTGGCGACTCACTAGCGCTTTGTAGTGCGAGTGTTAATCAAATGAAAACTGCATGTTACACAGAAGGATAGATGACCAGTTTTCATTTAAGTAAATTTTACAATAATTGTTCTTTTTATAATGAAAATATCGAACTCTTATTAACTAATTTTCGTTTGCAACTACACAATTTACAGAGAATATGGAAATAGTGAGAGCGCTAGCAATGTATATATTCCTCGAGGTCAACGTGATTAATGATGTCTGTTGACCATACTTGGTATAGTCAAAACGTTATTGCTTACTGAAACTAATTGAAACTTTGGACTTAGACATTATCCTTTCCCGATACTTTACGGACGTCATTATAATATTATTGTTTTGATTTAGTGCTCAATTTTAATTTTGATTAGTTCATCGTCAATTCCACAAATTAGGCGTTGATTGTAACGCAATTCAGGGGCATTAAATCACCTCATTAAATTGATTTCCCTTCAATTTCTAACTAGAAAACTACTCTTTTTGTGATACATCTTGTAACTAACCCCCACTTTCATTATTTCAATCCAACAATATTTTGATCGACTTTCCTACAGGTCAAACGTAATATGTAAGCCCCGACTGTGTTATCGGCTTTAGGAGGATTTTGTTAAATGGTAGAGCTCAGTGTAACTGCTCAACGAGCATGTTCGATTGAAATAGCACTGAAACAGATAAAGAGCATTAATTAAAGCTCAATTTAACATACGTAAAGACTTGCTCGTGTTTAACTAGTGTAATATTTCTCTGATCTTTATGATTACACTCGTATCATTAGTTTCAAAAAGAACACAGGAATTCTAAAAATATCAATACAAAACGTCAACATCAAGTAGCGATATGTATGTTTATTCATTACACCACAACACTATTAGAAAACTTAAGAGATAAATATAATGCTGCGAAATTAGAAACCCGCATCAGTTGCTTCATCCACAAATGGAATGAATCAATTCCCCATCGTACTTCCAGAACGCCTACTCACCCACCGCTTTGGCAATTATTGTTGCGTGCTTGGACGAGGTCAATTATAAATTGAACTCTCATACCGTTTAGCGTTTCGGCGCTCTGGGGAATTCGTGTGTAATCAACTAGCGATCCACAGGCATTTCCGCTCCCAGTGGTCACTTAAAAACTCGAAACATTTTCCACCAAGCCATTAGTCACGGAAGCGAAGATGGACTCGAGAAGATCAATGCCGGAGTTCTTTTTTCCCTTAGCGTTTCCTTTCCGCTATTCCCATCTCCCTCGCACGATCCAAGCACTCCTCACCAGGGGGTACACGCAGTCATCTTACCTACACAACACCCCGAAAACAGGCATTCAGGCGAAATCTATTATATAATAGCGAGGCTTCGGCCGAGCAAAATCACCTCCATTCTCGTAGCGTACAAGAATCCGAATAACGGAATCGCGCTGGAAAAACAGGCCGTCGCCTTGTGTATATAACTTGTGAAAAATCGAATTTCCAATGGGTTTCCCTCTTGAAAACGGTTGTACGCGGGGCGCGCGTGTCTATAGAATAAGGTTCGTTTGAAGAAGACGCGATGGCAGGAAGATAGTCATTCCGCAATGAAAGCGGTTTAGGGAGTGTGTATTTAAAAAAAAAGCGCGGGCCGGGCGAGGGGTGGGCGGTGCGAATTTGAGTGAAGGCGCGGCGGCGGCACAATGGGAGAAGCCGGCGGCGTGACCGCCTCTGCCCCAGGTAGCGCCCCCGCCCACCGGCCCACCGCGGAGGGCGACCCCGGCGCGACCCGGCGCGTGGCAGGCTCCCGGCTTCGCCTCGCCCTCGCCCTCGCATGGCCCTCGCTCGCCCTCGCTCGCCCTCGCTCGCCCTCGCCTCGCCCTCGCCTCGCCCTCGCTTCGCCCTCGCCTCGCCCTCGCTTCGCCCTCGCTTCGCCCTCGCTTCGCCCTCGCTTCGCCCTCGCTTCGCCCTCGCTCCGCCCTCGCTTCGCCCTCGCTCCGCCCTCGCTTCGCCCTCGCTTCGCCCTCGCTTCGCCCTCGCTTCGCCCTCGCTTCGCCCTCGCCTCGCCCTCGCCTCGCCCTCGCCTCGCCCTCGCCTCGCCCTCGCCTCGCCCTCGCCTGCCCTCGCCTCGCCCCCCTCTCCTCCGGCGAAGCGCCTTCCTCCACACAGCACCCAGCAAAGTGGCTCAGGAAGTAACGCGCGACTTGCCAGTCGGAAGGCTCAGGTTCGATCCCCGGGGCGGCCATCCTGACCCGGGTTATCGTGGTTTCTCTCGGTCATGCATGCAAATGCTGGGATGGTTCAAAACGACCACGATCACATCTCATCATCATCCTATGATCTCATAATTCGTAGGCTGGCATCCAATTGCTTTGAATATCCTTTTAGGGGGATCACCAAGGATCCCATGCGATCTACGTATTACTACTACTATTGCTCAATAGAGCACCTCCGAAGTGGAGGTTAGTCAAAAAGGGCATTTTTCTGCAAACTAATGTCATTATTTTCGTACTTTATTCCTTTCATCGATATGCATTTTTTATTACCTTTATCTTCAAAGTATTAAAAAACCATTTGCATCGAATATGTCGATAAAAATTAGATTTACGTTTTCTTGGTAGATTTCGGCCCGACGCGTGTAGGTACTCTAGTTTTGACACAGCACCTCATTTTTTAGTTATTTTTTTACACTGAGTATTGAGGCTCAGAATAGAATACAGGTGTTTTTCCATTTAAAGTCATTATTTTTATTAGATTAAAAAAATGAATTATAAAAAAGGAATGTGTGATAACATTTGAACCGAAAGCAATATAACACATCAGGAATTGTACGTTACCACATAAGAAATTTCTTGAGAAATATTAGTAAATACTCGATTTTATTACACTGTTAAGTAAGCGCTTACAAATAATGACAGAAACACACATCAACATTATGAATGTTCTTTTTTAACTCTTGGCCTTCACAGTGCTCTTCAGCAATAACATCCAAAGAAGCGAGTGCAGTGGAACTAGTTGTGCCAATCGTGGAGCTCGTCGCCTGCCGTTCCGCCCCGCGCTCTTCGCTTGGCCGAATGAGTCCGACGCGGAACGTACGCGGCGCAGGGCGTGTTCACTCAACGATTTTCCACGTCGCGCCTCCGCGCCCCGCTGCAATCGCGTCTACATAGCGCGCGAGCGATCGACCTGGCGATAGATCGATACCTCGCGTGACGTCGCCTACGCCCAAAGAGCCTCGGCGACACCTTTTCCGGTGTCGTACGTTTGTGGCGGATCATAGCTTAATATCATATCTAGAGTTGTTATAAATGTGGGAGTGCTTTATCATGGAGAATAAAAGCTTGTTTTCTAAGCGTGACAGATGGTCTCTTGGGCGAATCTTCATTTCAATGATAAAAATATTGTCGTTAGTCCCGTCTGAAGGTGTATGTTTGGCACGCGGGTTGCATTCGTAAGGCGACACTGAAGCCTTGCTTTCTAATCATTTTCATTTCAGTAATACAACACACAGAAGAACTTTTCATCATCTTTCCAAGTCCATTAATATGTTTTAATAAATCCACGTAGTGTTAAAAGGGAATTAGGCTCCACAAAATACAAAAGGAAAAAGAACACATTTGTTCGCCAAAATATTTTAACTCGACCTCAGAACATCTAAAATAGAGTGCTCTTATTTTTTTTGAAATACGAAATAATATTATTGTAGTCACTAATATTTTTCGAATCCTTGCTATTAACATCAAGGAACATAGCCTCAAATCATCTTTAGTGTCGCCAATAAATATCTCTAGACTGATTTAAAATCTTTTATTTCCGTATAAAAATTCGTGAAACGTTTTATACTTCTTGTAGACAGACTGATTACCTTCCAAAAATTACTTCGATCAGTACTTCGTATATTCTACTCATGCAAAAATTAATAATTAATTTATCATGCTATCAGCATTTCCTTCGTTTGCTCTGTCAAGATTTCAGAATCACATCCCTCACTCGTAATACACACGAACATTTCATTTGTTTTGATTCGCTCGTAATCAGCACACCGGCATGCATCCTTATGAATGGTCAGAGCCGAGGGAGCGGGCGGGCGGGCTAGTAAGGGGCGGGCAAGCGAGCAAGCAAGCAAGTGGGCGAGCGAGCGAGCAAGCAAGTGAGCGAGCAAGCAAGCAAGTAGGCGAGCGAGCAAGCAGGCAAGCAAGCAAGTGGGCGAGCGAGCAAGCAGGCAAGCAAGCAAGTGGGCGAGCGAGCAAGCAGGCAAGCAAGCAAGCAAGTGGGCGAGCGAGCAAGCAGGCAAGCAAGCAAGTGGGCGAGCGAGCAAAAAAGGGCGGAAGACGCGAGGGCCGGCGGGCGTCGCGTGTGTCGGGTGCGATGAGCGGCGATCGGGGTCGCCCTCCGCCCGCGCACGCCACCCACCCCCGCATGAAAACTTAAAGCGCCTCGCGAGCCCTGAATAATTCGACAGCGCGCCCTGTTATCGCGACGTGGGTGGGACTGACGGGACATGTACAAGGACCCCGACGCCAACGTTGAGCGATTGCCAGCGCATACGAGCTCAGGCTTCATTCGAGTTCTTTGCATGTGGATTATTGTACACCGTAGAAACATGTGTGGAAAAAGTTCCGCTGATATGAAATTAAAGATTCTAAACAGTCACTTCTCTTATCAATGAATATAAACACGAAGTGAAAGGGTGCGATTTTCACATTAACAATAATTTGTAATTTTTTTAAAAATTTTTGGTTAACTCACACGTTGAGAAAAACCCAATCTTTCTGCAAGTCAACGGATTTTCATTATTATTATTATTATTATTATTATTATTATTATTATTATTTATTAATTTCATGTTGAAGATTCGCAGTGCTTACAATTGAATGGATAATAAATAAGTACACGCTCTTTCCTAGAAAAGTGGTCACTAGGGTTGTATAACACGATTAGCGATAACAGGATATACATTCTTGAAAACGCACTTAAAATGAATCCAAGTGTGCGCTGTGCAGTGAGGCCTGTACGCACGATTCCTTTTCATTCCTCGGCCTGAGTGGATTTCGCGCACTCCGCCCTCATGAACGGGGGTGACTGAAGAATCAATCGTCGCCCCCCACCGTTCCGCTGCGGCCGTCTTCTACCCCTTCCCCCAGCGCGATCACTCCCCATAGAGGCGGCGGCGGCAACGGATCGTAAAAGTAAAAGCTCTGTTTGTTCGTCGCTGCGAGTTATATCGATATCGATTCGCGTTTTTACAGTGAAAGCAGCCTCTGCGCTAGTCTTGGGAGTAACGTGATTTTTTCCCCGGCTGGGCGACCCTTGTGACAAAGATGAGGAAAGAATGATTAATTACCCGGAAAATAGAATTAAAAGCGTTCTTTTATTAGTGGAGAAGCTCGCGTTTCTTTTCGAAGGGTTGAGATGACACTCGCTAAAAGTAATCATTGAACGCGGAATGAGTGGATCGTTAAATGCATTTAATTAATTCACGACTTCTATTGGCAGTATTTTGTGAGAATTCAATTGGACTACACAACTGAGTCTTTAGGCAAAATTTAAGGTGAAAAGGGCTGCATTTTACATTTGGTTGATTTATTATAAAAGTGCAAAACAAAAAACTGAATTCTCAGTGAATATTTAACGTTTTACAAATAGCTCTGAAAATATTGCTTTAAGAAATATGTATATAAGAAAAAAAACTTGACTCATATTGTCGATGTGCATGCGAGATAAAATCCAGCTTCGTCCAGATGCTCTTTGAACCGCCCTGAGCAACCGTCGCATCGACGGGCAAGACATCGTTTGCGTATTCAAGCCGGGCGCGTCCATTGCCGGGTCGGACGCGTCCTGCCCCGTCCCCCGACCTCCGCCCCCGCCATGCCCCCAGCTCTGCTCCCGGCGGCGGCCGCACTCGGGGGCGGGGCGGGACGGGAAGGGGGTTGCCAGGATACGCCGCCACAACACTCCGCTCCGCCCTCGGCGGCGCGCCGCTGACCGGCCATACTGCCCCCGCCGCCGCCTAATGGCCGCCCCCTGACACCCCCGCTCAACCCCGCTCCGCCGCGCGCCGCATGCGAAGTGTCGATAAGCGGGCGGACTCGCGCCTAACCTTGAGCACCGGAGAGAGCCCGCCAGTACGTAAATTACCGGTCGTAATGGCTCCTCCGGCCCAACACCGCGGGAAGTACTAAGTGATTCCGCAGTTTTAAATTTATATTATTTTCATTCTTACCGAAATCTTAATTACGCTCGTAGCGCCGCCGAATGAGTCTCGCGACCTCCGCCAGATAGCGCTAAGCATCCGCGTAATGGCGATTCTTCCGCGGCGTTCTGCCATTGTTTATGTGGCGCCGTGGCGGCGGCGGTTTGAAATCTTGATGGGAGCGCACATTACGCCCGGCGTGGGCGCGCCGAAAGATAACCGCCAACCCGCCGCCGTTGCCGGGCGGCCAAACGCCGACGTCGACCACCGCTGAACCCCATAATAAGCGGTTGAGTCGCTGCATTTAATTTCGTTTTAACCCGCGTGTGTATTTCCGCATACGCGCGCTCTCCACGCCACCGCTTCAGCTCGCTCCCTCGCCGCCGAACCGATGGGCGATACGTGTTCAGCTGCACCTGGGCCGTCGCCCACAGAAGCCCTTGCGTGGTCGGCGCGCATTTCGGATGCTTTTTGTGTGGCAGACATTTTTCTCGTTCACGTCAACTGGAAATTTATTTTGTTTATGGGTTAGGAATGTTGAGCGTTTAGTCGATGCCAAATTTTAGTTTTCCTTTGTGTATCCTCCACGCAAATGTCTTCTTTGAAAAGAGTACAAGAGTTCTTACGTTTAGAAGTCCTGTCCCTGCAGATCGTAATTACACACTTAAAGATTTTTACAGTAAGCTAGTAAGAGGTAAAGTAATTGAGTAAAGCATAATATGCAGTATCGCTAATCTTTAACCATAGAAATCAATCGTGATCAATTGTCATTTAGATTCTAAGAAACTGAATGAAAGTCACAGACAGTTTCGAAGAAACTGGACAGAAACAAACCGTTTCGCTCTAGTTACCTCACAGTATCGACTGCACGGAAATAAAATCGCATCGCTGGGCCGAGCGGGCTCGCGGCAGGAAAAGCAAAGCTACCGGCGCTGTTTCCTTACGCGATCGCGTTCTCTTATTCGCGAGGGGCTCGGCTTTAATCCCCGCGCCCTAGGCCAGGCTCCGCGAAAGGACGCTTCCTATATAAAGCAAAGCCCGATTTTTCTGCAAACAGTATTAATTTCACGTCCAATTTCGCCGGCGATAATACGCGCCCGCCCCCACCCGTGTCGCCATGCAAATGGGCCGAGCGTGAGTCAGCCTGCCCGCAGCGTCGAAGGCGGCGACGGCGGGGCGGAGCGGTGGTGGTGGCGAGCAGGCGTGGTTTTTAGCGCCATCGATAACCTTCAGCTGTTCGCCCTCGCATGGAAATGCGGTGGTCCACCGCTAGGGGCGCTGCGGGCGAGGGGCGGGGCGGGCGCGCCGGCGGAGGGTGGCTGCTGCGGCCGTCTTCGCGGCCCGCGGGGTGACGTGTGCGCATTTGCATCGAGACAAAACGCGGTGGCCGGGGGAGGCAGCAGATCTCCCTTTCCACCCAGCGCTGGCTGGGCCTCCCCCGAGCGGACAGACGGGCGGACACACTTGTCAGGGGGAGAGCAGCGGCGGCGGCGGCCGCGAATAATCGGGCACCGTTTGTTTTGGGGCGGGCAGGAGGGAGGCAGAGGCTGCGGTGGGAGGAGGCGACGGTGGTAGTGAAAGCTGTGGCCCTAGCGCGTTGGGTTTGGGGGCCAGAGAGCACTTGGCCCATAAACACTCTTCGATACGAGAGAGGTTGTGGCGAGAAGGCCTGTCTGACGCGACCGCCGGAGGCGCACCCGGCCTCTGCTGCTTTCGGCTTGACGCGCCCCGAAACAGCCTGTAATTTCGCCTCGGGCCGGCTGACGGCTTTATACAAAAACAACGCACCGAGGGCGGAACCAATCGAGGAGTCTACGAGGGTGAAATTGTTGTGAAGGGTAAACAGAACTAGAGGGTGAAGTTCTTTTTGACTTACAAAGGCGCTTTTCTCTGTAATTTGTTTTAAAATTGCACCTGTCAATTATCTTTTCCTAATTTATCCAGTATTCATTATTGCTCACTTTTTTTGTGATTACATCCATATCACTATAATGGATTTAAAAGTGGACGAATCGTGCAGCTGGTAAGATTTCAACAATATAAAGTTTCGAGAGTAGGGTAAATGACGGAAGTAATCTTTCTCACCGAGAGAACCGCAAGAATGCGAGTCATTTGCATGCCAAATCCGAGGAGTACACGCATTTAGAAACCTGCCTGATCAACATTTATCAGAAGCATGCCGCAACATACGTTTCATTAAAGCGAACATACATTATCCCACTTTAAGAAGAATTTTTACTGAAGAGCTCCCATTTTTCCGCGCTTAGCTCCGCCGGCAGCCGGTTGTTTCGGCCGAAAACCTGTTTGGAAGAGTCTGTGACGCAAAGTGAAGCCGCTTCTAACTGCATTTTGACTGCTGCAATGCGGGCGAACAGTGCCATTTTTTTGTTTCAGAAGGAGAAAATTATTTTTGTCATGGGTAATAAATATTTGCTTTGAAACGACACTGGGTAGCATGAGAGTTCCGAGCGAGCTGACTTCTGCAGAAAATGCATATACTACTCCTTTGAAACAAACAACAAATTCATTACAATGATCGAGTTTCTTTCTTATAACTATTGATCGGTTTGTCATGAGCCAGCGGCTTCCTTCTTAAACCAATGAGTAGACCAACGTTTTTACGTATATAATAGACACCTTTGGGAGCAACTTTTTCGTCTCCACCGAAATGTTTGCGAGGCAATATGTCTTTTACGGCGTGCTGACTTGATTCTTGTACCCAAGAAAACCGCTGGTAGGGCTACCTGTAGTAATAAACGACCGGAACCTTCTTATAGCAGTTTTTGATTCACGAAGGTTTCTCAGGCTGCTTCGAAATTACTTAAATCTGTAACTATGAGCTAGGAAGCCATCCTAGGATTTCTAGCCGAAACTTACAGTTTATCTCTCCACCTCAGTTTTTGAGTTTAGTTTCGAAGAGATTAGTTGTTCTGTTATTCGGTGATCGTCAAAAGTTCTCTTAATGTCAGAGAGATTGCACCAAGTTGCTTACTCGTATTTGAAAGTATTTCAGATTACTCAATAAATATTAGTAGTATCTTGGGGAACATTACTTAAAATTAAATATAATTTAATGTTGATAATAACGATATATGATAAATGCTAATATTGATGAAAAATGTTACATGAAACGTTGAACGTCAAAAAATAGGAAGAATCAAAACACAGAACGAAATGAGGAAGGGAAAAAAGGTTGCAATTACCACGGAAAGCTCCAACATTCGATGCTACGGAATATTTTGACTCAATTTCCATAGGTGGCTCATTCGAGAGAAAGAATATTTGTATAGCTTGTAGTGTTTCAAGTTTTCGAGCGCAAGTCATATCTTTTGACATCTTGTCAAATCAGAATTACCATTATTCACACTCTCATTTCGAATCCCAAAGCCACTTTTTTTAATAATTTCGTATTAAAATACCGAACAGTTCACAGAGTGAAGGAGAGTGCAATTTTCGCTGGTGTGGATCGCGTGCGTTGGCCTGCCGATCGCAATCGCCCCCGCAGCGCTCCTCTTTGGCAGCGAAGCGAGCGATCGAAGCCTGGTGGCGGCTGCAGCAATGCAGAGGGCGCGCCCGGAGACGTCTCCGCCGCGGCGGCAGCGGCGTTATATATGAAGTGATTAGCGATTAATAGCGAGTGGACTGTAAATTAACGCAACGGGTCCGGCTCCTTTACGAGGGCGAGCGCGTCCGCCTCGGCGCCGCCGCCGGCCGAAGACCGAACCGGCTGGCACGCGTCGCGTCTTCCGCTGGCCCCGGCCTCCTGCGCTGCGCTGCGCGCCACGCCCACGGCCTCCTAGAGAAACGAGATCGCTCCTGCGCGGCTTCTGGTTCGGTTGCCTACCCTCTTCACTCATCTAGGCTTTGCTCTCCTACTTGGCATGTAATCTTCCTGGATATTTTAATGAGATAGGGTTTCTTGGTATAGCGGTTCAAGAAAGATAAGACCTTCACATCCTGAATACATAATTTTTTGCTCTAATTTCAAACTCGCACAACTATACATCCTTAGAAGTGCTGCTGCAGGTTTCTTATATGCTTCATATTGATAATTTCCTTATAACTACCTTACATTATTTATTCATTTTTTATTATTTATAGCCTCTGACTAATTCTTTTCTCATTTCTGCTCATGGTTCTTTGTTCTTTATAACTCATTGCTTAAGATAGCGTTTTTTAATAGAATGAGTTTTTCTAATAGTGTAAAACTTATTCATAGTTTAGTAATTTATTACATTTGCAATTTTCACGTTTACTAACGAAAAACAATCTCAGAATGAGGCGTTATTTATGAGACAGTTATTCTGGTGTCATTATCCAATTGCACGACACGAACGTGTGACAACTCCCCGCCTCGTTTTTATAGTCTACTCGTCGCATTCACGATACTTACGATGAACACACACCATCAGTTATCCCCCCCTCTCACTTCCACAACGGAGAGGACTTCAAATTACCCGGGTCGACGTTTGTCGAGCTACCTGGTTCCCAAAAGCCCGAGCTACCGGTGAACACGCCCAGTCCAGCTGCCGGGCGCGACCGCTGGCCAAAACGTCGCCGCCTGTCTCTTCTGCCACCGCCGCCCGGCCCGGCCCCGCCCACCTCTCCGCCCCCGGGGCCGACGGATGAGGGTTGCGGGCAGCCCCGCCGCCCTCGCCGCCCTCGCCGCCCTCGCCGCCCTCGGCGCCGCCGCCTCGCGGCTGACTGCTCCGATTGTGTGGCGCCCCCGCCCTCGGCCCGCCCTCGAGCCTGCCCTCGGCGCGAAATGTCAGTGAATGTCAGGCCCGCCGGGGCCGCCACCGCTTCCACCCCCTCTTCCCCCCAGCCGTGGGTGGGGACAGCCCCTCTGGCCCGCAACCCTCCGTGGCTGTTGTGGATATCTCGCGCCAGTAGGTCCCCGCGATTGCTGCCCGCCCTCGGACTACGCGTGATGCTAGGTTTCGTCTTGCCTAAAAGCTTGAGAGAGATTCGTTTGGTCACCATCGAACTGTTTTGTTGGAGTGAAAAGTTTCATCTTTTTCAACGTCATTTTTTAATTGATTTATTCGTCCGCCATATGTCTGTGGAACTATTCTCTATGCAGATATCCATCCCTCCGAGATATCTGCAAGTGTCCAAGCATTAGCGTGCATTCAGACGGCGGCACTCTTTCATACGCAGCCATCATCCTGCGTCACTCAGCGTAGGGAAAGTGCGTGCAGTGTCGCCGGCGGTTGCAAGGCAGTCCACGTGACGCAGATACGAGTAGATACGCCCATGTCGGTCAGATGTCAGAGCATGGCGAGGAATATGCTTATTTTTACTTTTATTAGCCTACAAAAGCGAAAATACAAATTTCGAAATTGAAGTTTTCCACGCTTTATTTTATTTTATTTTTTCAAGATTTTTGGAATGCTCTTCACATTTGGTATTCAGTATTGATGGATGATTTTCTATCTCTGTAATGAAATCTTCAGTATTCACTTCCAAAATGCCCAGAACATATTCAGATGTCCCGTACGTATCAAATATGACTGCCATCTATATGACTTCCTGCTGTCTGTGGTGTTAAGGGCAACTCCGACTTGTGAGACGCGTCCGAGAGGCCCAGACTGAAGACGGACATTTAAAAGTGTGGTCTGCCGGTGATGGGTCGGACGCGCGTCTGCGCTGCTGAGAGCGCGAGCACCACAGCAGCGCCACCGCGCCGCATGTGTGAATGCCTCCATTTAAGCCAATGTATTGCGACCAGAGCGCCACTCCGATGCGCTGCTGATGGCGTTGTAGGAAGGGACCCTTATGTAATTTACCATTTCATCATAATTCCAAACTGTAACAAGGCATGGTGCCTACTTTCAACAAATACATTAACTGTTAGACTATTCCTGGAAACAGCAAAGGTTTTTTTCTTAAATTATAACACCTGTTCGTTATTAGCAATGGCATAAACTGAAGACTGCTACTAATAACTTTATTATCGTATCACAAACCATTTTATTGACTTCTGAGTAGCATTAATCAAGGCCTTAAAAACTTCGGAACACAGTTAAATCTTTTCTCATCACAAGGTATACTAATGTCCTTTTTCAGCATTAGAATAACAGGTCCTTATCGAATTCTTCAACATCGAAGTCACCCCTTCGCAAATCGCATGCACTCGTTCCGTGACACAGAAGAATCGCCCGACCTTTCACCTCGAACGGTCCTGACAGCCCCGAGGCTCGACACCGCGAACGCCTGCCAAGAATTTGCCTCGGCCGCGAAGTGAAATACGGCGGGCGAAACGGAGAGTGCCCGGCTTTATTGTGATGTATGCTAATTTTATTCGGCCAGCGCGGAGATTCCGCGTGCGGAGAGGGTTTCGTCTGGGGCGTTGCGAAAGCCGCAGCGTCCGTCATCGCAAGCCGCCGCCAACGCACACGCCTCGCTCTTTTCATTACATTTTTCGAGGAAGTAAGACACGCGTAGCCCCGCCCGCGGACAAGCCCTCGCGGCACTGTCTTAGACAAACGCCGCTGATAAAGGCGGCCGCGGCAGCGGGCGGCGTGAGTCTGCGGGCTACAGAGAGAGGCTGAGTGTCGAGAAACGGGGTGGGAAATAAAACGCGGGAAAAGGAAATAAAAATAAAAAAAGGAAACGAGAGAAACAACGCCGCGCGGCGCCGCACAAAGCAACGGCAAGCGACGACGCGGCAGCGACGGCGACGATGACTACGGCGAAGCCGGGACAACGGAGGCGAGGGGGCGGACATGCTGGCGATGGAGGCTGTGCCGGGCGGGGTTGCGTCGGCGGAGACTGCCTCCTTCGCTTCCACCTTGGCCGCCCTCTTCCACTTTTCCGCCGCTGCCGTCGCAAGACAAAAGACGGGGCGGGGGCGAAGGCGGAGGCGACGGCGCTCGCGCCTGCGGAGTGACGCCGCCGCAGCTACCCGCGGGCAGACTCCGCCGTATAAAGAGTTTGCGCGATTTGACTCATTTTCGGGCATCTGTGGAGCGCCTGTTTTGTTTACGGAACAAAACGCTCTTTTTATCCCGGCTCTATTGTGTTGGAATCCGCGCCGTTATTGTCCGAGCGAATTTCTGTGTATCTTTTTCTTGTTTGTCTACATTTTGTACTTTTTTACAAATGCGTTTTGGGCTAGTTGATATTTTATTTGTAACCTCAACAGTCAACTATCCAATTCTACGAAATGAGTTCTTCTTTTCCTTTACACATAGTATTAACATTGCCCAGCGATGAAATCAACTATGACCCTCTTATAACTTGGTATTTTCTGTTTAAAAAAAAAAACAACTTTTCCTGTTACTTGCTGGTATAAAGTTTACCTTTTTGCCTCCTTCCATGTATCCTTCGTTAGCCCCTCTCCGTTTCATTCCAGTTTCTTGGTGGTGAATGAATGTTATTTCCTCCAAGAGCAGAGAACCGGCTCGTGGAATTCTATCAATACTGGCGTTATCTCTCCCAGAGAACAGTATACTACGGACGCGTTGTCCGGGCCGCACCGTATCAGGGGCAGGTGGCTGTAACACGTCGGGGCATTTCAGACTATCGACGTCGTCCTTTGAGGGGCCGCGCCGGGCAGATCGCCGGCCCCTCCGCCGCAAGGTTCGACGCCGGCGCCCGCTTGCGCCGGGCGCGCGCACCCGTGTCCGCGCCGGGAGGGGCGGGGTTAAGGCGCGCGGGGGGGGCGCGGCGGAGTATTGTCCGGCGGAGACGCGCACGCGCGTCGGAACGGACGCGCGGGGAAGGGGAGGAACGTCGGAGGGTCGCCGGTTCGCCGCCCGGCGCCGCACAATGCGCAGATCGCTATCGGCGCCGCCCCGTTCCCCCCCCCCCCCCAAACCCCGGGGATCCCCCTCTTGCCGCCTCCGGCCCACGCGCGCCCCCCGCCGCCGCCGTTTTCGCGTCCACGTCCCGCGCCGGCGCCTCCGCCGCCCCCGCGCGCATGCGCCTGGCCTCCACGTGCGTGTCCTCTCGCCCCTCGGCGCCCCGTGCGTGTCAAGCAGCGCGCGGTTTTTAGCGTCGCCAACACTCTTTCCCGCGCGCCCCCCATTACCCGTCCTCCGCCGCCCTCTCCCTTCCCCGATGCCGCGCAGATAATGCTTCCCACCTGTTCCGCGCTCGCCCGACTTCGTACTGCATTGTTTTCGTGGGTTTCCGGCGCCGCGCGCTTTGTGGGCGATTACGTTACATGAAGGTGAGTAATGGACCTTTCCGCGCCGTTTTATGAACTTTTCCTCTCAGCAAATAGGTACTAGGAAAACGGGAAGTGTGTTCTCGTCTATCATATTTTGCTAGTGTAACCATTTTCTCTGACGTTCATTCTTTTGTTATTGAAGTACTCAAGTTTAAATATGGATGTATCATTACTTGCTGTAATTTTATTTGAATGTTCACAACAAATAATTGCATTCCGATATCCCGTTACATGCGATGTTTTGCATTTGTTTGTGTTCGTTTACTTGAAGACTTACTGTTCACATGCATGATTTTTTACGGAATACACGGAACATTGCCTTTGGCTATTTAATCCTTTTCTCACGAATTTTTAACAAAGTCGTAAATTCAAAGCAAACAATACGATATGGTGTTTATTAGAGGCATTCGTATCAGTCTACTCTTTTTCATTAATTTAAAACATGCGCAAAAATTACATTGTTAATAGAATACCAACGAATTCGAATTGCAAATTTAAAAAATGTTACACATGGTCTAGTCTTTTCTTCGCATATGCATTTCCAAATCACCTGTACCCACTACAGTTTCAGATTTATGACTCGAGTAGGCGGAAGAGCTTTGCAAGTCCAACTTCACTAATGAGCACCGCTCCTAAAAAACGGAGGACAAACCCTTGCGCATGCGGGTTTAGTTTCGGTTCTCGCAACCTTTCTTACATGCAATTCTCGCTCCGTAGCCGCTCCACTTCCGTACCCCTTCTTTGTAAATTTTGGCCAAATAATAAAAGCAGATAAATATTAAATATCCACAGACGTTGCTTCCTCTTGTCAAGATTAACGTATTTCGTCAATATTTTTATTTTAATCACATATAAATAATAATTAATATGTTAATTATTATTTTAATCTTTTAGATGTTTTTTAATTTCTTCTATGTGTGAAAGAAGTGGCACATTCTTCCGTTAAAATTGTTAGCGTCATAATGTGGCTCCTGCTAATGTTACGTACTGACTCAGATGTAGGTCACTTACGGACCATTGATCACCTTTCTGCCGAATCCTAGGAGAGGTTAATCTTTCGTAAACGAAAGACATCGATGTGCCAATAAGGACCGACATATGTTTATTCCCACGAACAGATAACTGGACTGTAGTCGTTTGGTAGCGATTTTCTTTTAAATCCAAACAGTGCTAAATTTTTCCTTTTAAGTTTGTTTGCTGTGTGCATTGTTTGATTCCCAGCACAGAAATATAAATAAATTTGTTGATTAGACTTATCACGATCTACCTCCCACGCGAACCAACGGGAGGTAGAAGAGCTGGCGCGGAGGCAGCGGACCTGCCGGTCGACTCCTCGCCGCCGCCAGGTTGCGCGGCGCGCGCGCGGGGTCACCGGCGGGCGGGCGCGGGTCACCGACCTCGGGAAGCTGCAGCGGAGGAGGAGGAGGAAGGGGTGGGAGGACGAACCGGAGGAGGAGGAGCGGAGGGCCGCAGGGCGGAGGACGAGCGCGTGCTGCGCGGCGGACCGCCGGTCGGCCGGCATTGCCACACAGCCGGCGACGCCCCCCGCCTCCCCCCGCGCCATCGCCAGCCGTTTGAGGATGCGCCGCTGCCTTCAGAAGTCGCTCGGGGTCGCGCGGGTCAGCTCCCGGCGCTTCGGGAGCCCCGAACGCCGCTACTGTCGTCCAGGAAATCGTCCTCTGCTTTGCATACACTTCTCAATCGACGGAAACGCCCCCTTTCCTCGCTAGTTTATCCTGTCCACATCTTTTCAAAATGATTCATGATTCATTTTATTATAGTCTTCGTGCATTCATCTTGGGGATGAATGATTCTCTATTATTTTGCGGAATTGAATCTCCGGCGTGTCACCAGTATAGTATTTAGTCTCAATATTTTTTTACGACATTATTTTAGTTTCATCACAAATCTCTCTTAACGCCAAACGAGAACGGCTCATTTTTTGACCATTCTCTCCTCATTCTCTGACGCGTTCGTGCTCATTGAGCATCTCTCACCATCCTCGTCCGGCGCCGCTTTCTTCTGCATCATCGCGGTCCGTCTTCCCTGCGCCTCGTCTCGCTTGGCGTCGCCGTCCGTCGGGTGGGCTGCTGTGGCGCGGGTCCAGGGGTCCCGCGGGGTCGTGGCGTCGCCCCGGGCGCTGTAACGGGCTGGCAGGTGGCGCCCGGCCGCCGCGCCGTTACCTCCGCGCGCGCGCGCTGCGCACTCCTGCGTCCTCTGACCGCCCGAGGCGCGGGGGCGAGGTTGCGGGCCCGGCCTTGCCCCCGCGCCACCCACGGCCCCGCTCCGATGCAACTCACAAGATGCAGCAATCGGAATTAGTCAATCGAGTTAAAATGTACATCTCTCCCCATCTCGCGGAATAAAATAATTTACTTACTATAAACAGTAGGCATTATTTAATTTCTACTTTAAGATTCACGATTTTTTTAAAAATTGTTATTCATTGTTTTTAGGTTTTATTCTGGAACATGCTAGAAATGGACACGTAGATGTACCAAGATCCTAAGTGAGGGAAAATAACTTACTTATGTCTACTAATGGAAACCCACCAAAATTTGACTAACTGAGCAGAAATCCGCAGAACTATATCTCCAAAATTATCTTTTCTTAGTCCTTCCAAACATAATTAACCGGTATTTCAGGATAAATGAAAATACTTTTGTTTCAACACTTTGGTTTACGTTTTACCAACATTGAGTTTTGTGCATGTTAACTGTTCTGGAAGCACAGTCTCAGAAGTGTCTTCAGTTAAATACACTATGTGCAAATTAAACTGGTAAGTGCATCAAAAGCTGTGACTGTTCAAACATAGTGCTGATGAAAATTCTATAGCAAAGATTCACATGGACTCGCTTACCTATTTAAAAAAGTAGAGACATGATCGTGAATAAGATACCTGTGAATAAGATAAGATTATCTGTTGTGTGCATATTAGCAGAGTCATGACCATTGTAAGAAAACTATTATAACCTCACACCCGCAATGTTGTCTGCGCCATGAGAGAAAACTACGATCGATTACAACTGGCAGAACAATAAACACACAAAGGACTGCACATAAGTGTTCATACTGCTAATTTTACAATTTTATCAAAATTAGTTTAGGGGCATTTGGGGCAACTATCTTTCGTCAAGAGCAAAAATCACGAAATTTGGTAGAACAGAAAGCTTACATTCTTAACGAAAACCCTTAGTTTTAAATATACAAATGTTAAGTTCCTAAAAGAAGGGAATAACTTAGCGAATGCGGTAAATTACATCTTAGGTCCCTTATAAATTATGTATTAACATTCTATGTTCCTCAACTTTTCATAAAGGCTCAATGCGGGGTACGAGCTATGCTCAGATGCTCATTAGTACCCTAAAGAAGATAGAGCATTAGATAAGAGTTGAAACACGTAATATGACATCATGTTGTCAGAAATTGTAGGTTGAAATTTGGCAATATTTCAGCAGGGGCGGCATAAGAGTATTAGCAACTCCAGAACCTGCACCTGTCCATGCAGTGAAATTCACCAAAAACAACTACCAGTAATTATGAGAAAAGAAATAATAATAATAATAATAATAATAATAATAATAATAATAATGTTATATAAATAAACTTTGAAATAATGATTTCATATTTTGCAAAAATATGTTCAATGTGTTTTAATACGTCGTGTCTACATTATATTAAAAAAACAAATTTAATTCGTCTTAATTTTCGATATGTGAATATTTTGTATGTTTATTGAGTCAATGAATGTTTTATTCGATTAACGACCTTTCTTGCAGTCGCCAATATTATTTTGAAGTACGCATTATTTATTTTAAAAATATAATTATCCCCTAGCTCTAAGCATTTGTTTTGTTTTTCTGTTTCAGGTAAGCTGAATGTAACTGCTGCATTTCAAGGGGTTTACATTATGTATTTCTCATGGGCAAGTATGGGACACTTCTTATTGCATGTTATTTTGGAACGAGTAAGATATAATAAGAAATAGTTTGAAATAGAGATATATGTAAGATAAAGAATACAATTTAGTAGCTCTAAACTTCGATTTGCACAAACAAGTTTGTACGTTCTTGATATAGGCATGCGATTGCATCTTACATCTGGTACTTTTTGCCACTGAATTTCATGAAGTTATTTCTTCATTCGGTAGAAGATAATAATAGAAACAAGGCTTAAGAGTTAATGTCGTAAGCAAATTTATCTTTGTTCTTTACTATTCTATCAAAAAAATCAATTAAGCTAAACATCAATAAAAAAGAACAATATGAACAATCGTTGAAGGAATATGAATAGAAACTATTCTAGTGAGCAAATGTACTAAAACATATTGCTAATTTTAAGTAACGGTACTACTTACGATTTCTCCTAAACTCTCCAAAACGTTGCCTCTTTTATTGCTCATTGACGGCTGAGACGAATTTAGCGCAAAACATGCTTATCTACGCGTCCGCATGTGCCCATAAAACCAGTGATTGGGGCTGTCGCTTTCTGTGAGAAGGGAAATAAATTGCGACGTACAATCCTCTATAAAAATGATTCGGGTCGCTGACGTAATCAAGTTGTTGCTGCCCAAGTGTATGAAAAACTGCCCTTACAATCACTTGTCGGTGACCAGGAACGAGAAGACTACAGGTTATCAACCGTTGTTACAGAGTTTCTAATATGGGAGGTCAGTATTGCAAAGAGTTTTGCTTTCAAAAGAACGACACGAATTAAGCAGTCAATCTCACCCAAAAGGAAAATTCTTTTTGCCGCTCAAAATGAGCAGCCTCTTTTAAACAAAATTTTTTATTATACCGTTCCTTTTTTTTACTAAACTACTAATTTTACAGAATGCAGTATAATTTTGGGTTTCTAAACCAATGCCACATCACTATTGTTAATATCCTTAAACGACTTCCTTACCGCTTCGTCAGAAGTCGCGTCGTCTCTCCATTCACCTTTAGACACATTGCGCATACCTCCAGACGGGCAGTGACACAACCCAGCCTCATCAAGAGAGTGTACGTAACTCGAAGAAGCAACAAGCAAACGAGAGGCACGAAAGAGAGAGAGGGAGACGCACGCAAGGTGCCTTGCGAACGAGGGAGCCGGCGCAACGGCAGCGTGGCGGAAGTCCAGTAGCGTTAATCAGACGGGTTTCAAATCGCTCACAGACGCCGCCCGTGCAGCCCGCGCCGTCGACGGCGGCGGTGCGGTACAGTGCAGAGACCGCCCCCGCCCTATACACACACCCGCGTCGTGGAAGCTTATTACCGCGCATTACGTAGGGCGTACGGCGTTTCTCGGAACGTGCACCTTTTGCGCGCCGCCGCCTTCATTAGGCTCTAACGACCCCGCAGCCACCTGCTCCCCGCCCCGCCCCGCCCCGCCCCGCCGGCGCTGACACCCCCGCCCTCGCGCCCCGCGGCTCCGATATCAAAGTTCCGCCGCAAAGGAGCACGGCCGGCCAGCGCTGTGTATGGTCGCCGCAGGAGACCTCGGGAATGGACTGTCTACGAGGCTGCCCTACTAACAGAGAATCTGTTTCTTTGACGGACCGGAGGAACCAGGTTGACTTATAAGAGAATTCAGATAAAGTTAGCTTTAAATACAAAGCATCTCATTTAGAAATACAGAGGAAAAGGAATAATTTTCACAAATTGATTTTTGCGCATTTTAGAATTTTTGACAGTATGGTGACTGAACAAACAGGTGGTTTAATATGTACCTAACATTTGCGTACTGCACGTTTACCAAACTCTTTTTCTGCGAGTATTTTAAAGTCTCCTGAAAGTTTGCAAAATATTACAGTGTATTCGCTAAGTACAACAACAATCAATCTGCTTACAAGTTCGTGTTCGACGTTCGTATGGTTTATGTTGGAGGCGTTTGTTTTCTTACTCTTCATCTCCAGTAAAGTTCTTATTGAATATACATGAATAGCCTGTAGATACCAAAGGATTTATGAGGCTGCTAGAAAATGCAAAAGCTGTAACGGCAGTCATTACTTGCGCAGTGTCTTTGAATCTGTGTCTGATGGAAGTGTCTTTCAAACGTAGGGAAAAGAGTCTAAGAATGTTGAAAGTATTCATGTGAGATACGCGATTGACAATCGTCCAAGTGATATTTTATCACTAGAACTGTATAACAGTTAATCAGAATCTAAATGTAAATGTTGTAATAGCCATTAATTCGATGAATGCGGATGCAATGTTCGTCTTTTTGCTCTCTTTTTCTGTGTAACAGCATTGTACATTGATTCATCAAGAACGTTATCCATTTCCTTTTAATTCTATGCATAAACATTCTTTTGTTATATGGAATTTTCATTCTTTAGCTTCATTAATTTGCCTTTTTCTTATAAATCTATATTTTTCTATGAATACAACTACAATCAAATCTCTGCAACCCTAAAAGGTCCCACTCTCTCTTAAACGAAACTTTACTCGTACGTTTTTCTACTGCGAAAACAGTGCTAATGGAGCAACAGCTATACTACCAGGACAACACAAGGTTTGCAAGCCTCGTCTGGGGTTGCAAAGGACAATTCACATCTTTCCGCAATCTCTTCACGAGAATTAAATTGAATATGTTCAGAATCATAATAATAATTTGGACAGCAACAACTACTCTCGGAAGCCTTCGACTATCAAATTATCATATATTTCTAACATTCTTTGACAAAAACACACTGCTAACATTTTACGACTCGAAAAATTACTTAACCGTCTGGTCCAGTAGTGAAGATGAAGTGCTGAAGGCACGAGCAGGTTACCTTGCTCGGCGAAGTGTGGCAGGGACAGGGACGCGGGCGCAGCCAGTGCAGGCGGACTTGTTAGCGGCGCATTCAGCAGCGCCGGAGCCGCCATTAACGCGCGTTACTCTTGAGATCGCCGCCCGCGCTTGCTCTAATGACACGGGCGTCCGGGTGCCGCAGGGCTGCTCCGCCGCCTCCGAACCCCTCCCACAACCCATTCCCCCATGGGCGTGAGGGCCGACTCGTGAGGCGCGAAGTTCTCACACGCCCCGCCGCACGCGCGATCTTCGATTGCTCTCAGGAGCAACAACCTGACACCCCTCCCCCTACCACCCTCCCTTCCGGAAGAAGCCTGAGACGAATGGAGATAGTGGGCTTCCAGGAGCAATGAACGACAGGTTTGATTGTTGCTGCGTTGCTGAGGCACGAACAGGCTTGCCAGCTGACAAAATAATCGTGGGTTGAGCCGTAGTGAAATTGTCATGATCGTGTCGAAGAGTTTTTTGTCAAATTTTGTATTAGAAATAGCTGATTTCGTTAAATTGCATTATAATTTTGTAAACAAATGGAAGTACAATTTTCAATTGAATTCTGTTGATCTATTTAAAACAATCTTGCATCACTTGGGCAGTGTTTTCGAATTATTTGTTCAACTTTTTCTCGACAATTGTCATGCAGGTCAATTATTAGCCATGTGTTCAAATTCCAATAAATTAAAATACGTTTTTAACCTCTACGCATTTTATTTGACGTCTTTAATCCTTCTCAATTGTTCCACCTGCCCCTCGTCTCCAATCGGTTACTGTCGACTTCACGAAAGGCTGCTTGAAAGACGCCGCCGTCCATCTGGGGAAGCGGCGTCTAAACGATCGCGCTGAGAGAAGAATAGGGCGGCGAGAACTGTGAGAGAGTAGCCGAGCGCGGCGCGGGGGCGGGGCGCATCTTTCGGAGAACCCTTCCGCCCCCGGCGCGCCGCGGGGGCGTGGACGACCACCACCCCCCGCCACCGCCGAGACCGTTTTTGCCACGTCACGGCCCCGAGGGCGGAGGCCGAGCACTGGGGCCGCCCCGCCCACTCGGTGCCGACTGCTCGACCTCCCGAGGGGTGGCCACCGCCCGCCCCCGTCGGAAAGCGACCGAGCGCCCCTGCCGCACCTAACAAATGAAAATTCAATTTAAACTTCGTCCGGTACTCGGCGCCGCATTATGGGTCGTCCTCTGTCGGCACAAGTCGACGTGATTCTGTTTCTTCCGAAAACAGCATTAATCTTTCGAGCTCCCTCTCAAATTTCATCCGCCCTCCCGTTCTTGAAACCTTTGTGGCGGTTTACACATTAAAGAAAACATGAATAGGCAATATTTAAGATGTTTTCTACCGATATTCTCACTTTTGTGGGTCATTTTCTCGTTTAAGGAACAGCTTGCGTAAAAAATCGATTATCACTCCCCTTCCCGTATCGACAACCCGCGACTTCTTTTTTCCCCCCCAAGTTTGAGAGCCGCTCGCGAATTCAGTCTTCGCGTTCTCTTCTTTCCTTTAGACACCACCCAACTTCCTTCCGACGCCGAGCCGGACTCCTGCACCTTCAGCTTCTCCTCCACGGGAAGAAGAAACTCAACTTTGGCGCGCCCTGGCGGGGCGGGCCGCCACCGCAAGCTGACGCGATGTGCAAATAATGATTATAAATGTGGCTTTCATTTTTTCTGGTCGCCGCCCCGAGGCGGCCCGCGCCCGCGGCGTCTTCGGCGGTGGTCCGCGGCGACCCCGCGCCCCGGAGCGCGCGCGACTTCGCCACCGCCGCCGGAGCGCGAGATAAATCACAGCGTAAGTGATAGCGGCGGCCCTCCGTGCGCTCCGCCCTTTGTCCCGCGAGGGCTGCTCCGGCAAAACACACGGCGGCGCGAAGGGGGCGTGGCGCGGGCTCCACCTTGCGGAGCGCCCGTGGCGGTGGCGGTGAGTCTTCGCGGGTCGCCGCGACTTCGCTCTTCGACTTTCCGAGTGGTAAGGACTCGAGACAATGCGGGCGGGAGGTCGAGGCAAAACCCGCGTCCGCGAAGTTGTGACCTCGCGCGTCGGATCCAGACCGCGCGCTTCAGCTCGTGCGCACCCGACCTGCTTTTACTCGTACCGGGATGAGAGGGATCAAGTCCAATGCAGGGCGAGAACTTGAATGCAGCATCTGCATAGTTCAACAACAAAATTATTACACTGCTGAAGACTCACTACATACAGCAAATTAGAACTTAATCTAATAGTTCTACTCATTTTTACGCATAATGATGAACCTACAAAGTCAAATGTAGATAAGAATGGGTGAGTGAGATATATGGTAAAGAAAAAATCACTCGTTTTACCTAAAAACGTTTTCAACCGATCAGATAATCACATTATGTATCTTAAACGCAGTGTTTTACGCACACATTTCTGCTCTCCACAAAACGTTTTTATGCCAAATTCGCTTAACGTAAATCTCATTACCAAACCGCCCATCCGGTTAAGTGAAAAGTTAACAAACAGCCCTATCTAACCACTCGCCCTGCAGGCCCACAAGAAGTGGTTCGCGGAATGCCGTGCGCATGTGGACGTCAGAATGAGACTTCTTACAAGTTAGTGAAGCAGGCAACCACAAATCGATGCGTCCGTCGCGGTTGTTTCCGAGCAAAACGATGCCATTGCTTGTGAACTCTGCTCACCACGACCGACTGCCCGCCTCGTAATATGAAGGCAATTTTATTGCAGAGTAATAATTCATTATCCATTTTCCTATGAAAAATCAGAACAATTAACATTTCTGCGAACCTCACAGATTAGTTATTTTCAAATACGTGTCTCAAGAATCCAGTGTAGTAAAGAATTAATATTATTCATTTGTTGCACGTCACTCATCAGTTTGTGCATATACCACTGGACATCAAAAATCACATATTACCCATTCGTATTAAATACTTTAAAAACATTAAATTAGACATACGTTTAATTAAGCCGCATGTATAATAAATTAAAATGAATATTTGTCGAGAGAAAAATCAAATTTTGAGTTCATTATTTTTGTGCAGCATATCAAAGAAATTACGACATCCTCTGATCAAGGAATCATCCAAACCTTGAGGCCTTGAGTGACAAAAAAATTTAGCTATCGACTCTGAGCTTCTCCCTGAAGACGCACGTTCAGAACCGCAGCGTTACCCGATCGTTTAGCCTGTGGGTGTGGCTGCGTGGCCCGGAGCCGCTCCGATTCGCGGCTGGCGCTGGGCGGGAGGTGCGGGGCGGGGCGGGGGCGGGAAGGCAGGGGGGCGAAGGGGGGGCGGGGTGATGCTGCATACCCCCAAGTCGCTCTGCCGACGAGTCGTCGCCGCGGGCGACAGCGCCCGCGCGCTTGATACGGGATTACAGGATTAAGTGTTTCGGCGCGTCAATTCCGTCAGCCTGTTGTTCTGTCAGGTTACATTTCGTAAGTCGGCACTGCCGATAACCATTATTCAACCCAAGCTTATTTTTTTCGTGACTGTTGTACAAATATGGTTTGGATAAAATGATTTTAATGGAATTTGCCTACATGAATTCTAAAAAAAAATTGGCATATATATCCGAAATATATCATACAATATCCGAAATAAAATAGAAATCGTCACTCTTTACTTCTATGTTTATATACTTTTATTCAAATATTACTTTATTTTTTCTTTCTCGCATACTACTTAGGTAGTAAGGAAGGTTAACTAATTTTGCAGCAAAAAAGACTATTTTTCTCCAGAGAAGTTCTTATTGTAAGTCCCAAATTACGAAAAAGTGGCTAATGTACTTACTACGTAGTAAGTTACTTCCTCGAACACGCGGAGTAGTCAAAATCCTCATATTGAGGGTCCTTGTTACCGAAAAATTGGTTTACTACGCATCGGACTGTGTGAACAGGTGTTTTTAATTACTTTTTCTTGGTATATGTTCCTTATGCCTTTAATACTTTAAGCATATCCCATAGGTTGCATTTGATTGGTAATGGCATTTGAATATTCAAAATATGAAAAAACTATAATATTTTTTATTTGGTCTTCAACTCAACTGAATTTAATTTCCCTCCGTTTCTTACTAGTAAACAACTTCAAGGAGTATACCTTAAAAGGGTAGAATTCAAGATCCAAAAGCGAGTAGCGTGTGGGCTTTTTCCCGGCACAGAAATTCATTTCCACACGTTCTGAGAAACATTGCCCCAGAGCCGGTAGCGGGCTTTGCGAAGCGCGCGGCGTCCGGGTCCGGTTCGGTCCTGTTGGCGCGCGCGCCGGCCCGCCGACGGGATGAGGAATCCCGCGAAGGCGTGGGCGGGCGCATCACCCCGCAGCAACCCAACGCGCATGCGCCACCGCCCGCCTCTAAAGGAAGGCCCCGACTCGTCCTCCGCGGCCTCGTCACCGACCGCGCAGAGGGCTTTCGTTCGCATACCTTCCCTACAAAGTATACTGGCTCTAATGTGGATAATGAAAGTAGATAGTGGATAATGTAGTTGATGGCGTTTTATATTCAAATTTCTGGAAGTACACTCAAAAGAAATGAAATCTTAATGTTGGGAATTTCATGGTTTGGAACTAGACCTGGTTTCTCTTTTCCTTATTTTGGACCTCTAGATAAATTCGGTGATCCAATCGTGTTCTATGTATTATAAAAAAAATGAAATAAGTTTCAAACAACTTCGAGTACTTTTGCCAGCCTCAATCTCAACAATTAAAATAAGCTAATTATCAATATTCCCAAATTCTTTACGCCCAACTGTAAAGGCCTTTTTTTTTCAGGTCATAGTTTAACCCAATCCTCGACTACAAGCCGGTTAACCAATTATTGCAGTCGAGTTCATTTTCCATACTTCCACTTTGCCGTCATAGTAGTCTTCATTTGCGCTACTGTCACCCATACCGTGCGCCCGCTGTTTGCCAAACGGCCGCGAAGCCGCGAGCGGCGACGGTGGCAGCGGAGGCGCCTGCGTCGCCGGGTCAGCGCAGGCCGCATTCCTCCCGCGCGCCCGCCCCGCGCTTCCCTCCCCGCCTCGCCCCTTGCCCGCGCCGCCGCCGGGCGAGCGGGGACTCGAACGGGACCGCGCAGCTCGGCGCGGCGACGCGCCCGCCCCGGGTCGAATCCACTCGACCCCGCCGCTTCCAGAAAGCCCCGGGCCGCACCGCTTCGCGCCGCGGCGGACCGTACCGTACCATGCACTGCAGAACCAATTTCAAAGCGCCAGTCTGCCGTCATGTGTGTGCTAGACGTTCACAAAACAAATGTATTCGGAAGTATTTATCTTAAATGCAATGAACTCACTTAGGGTCAGATTTCTCTTGGTTAGTTTCAACGGTATATTCTAAGAGAAGTTAAGATATTGGCTCAGATTATTGTGATGGAGGACTTCTATATCTATACTAATATATAAAGATAGAAGTGCGTTGACTTAAAACGCGATAATCTCTGAATCTACTAAACTAATACCGATGAAACTTTTGTGCTAGCTTCCTTCAAAAGTTTGAAGAGAGTCTGAATAGACTACCATTTTATTACCATTACCAATTTACTACCATTAGTCGTAATATATTTAGAAACTCAGATTCAAGACTGCATTAATGTTCAATTGTTTATCTCCGCGCCATCAGAGTATGACGACTGAGGTCTACGATTGAGTTCATCAGTACACAGAGTTGCGTATTAGTAGGATATGTGAGGACTTGATTTTTACCGTCAATTGTTTAATCCCAAATGTTTACATTTAAGAATGATTCTGACTGTTTTTCTTCACTCTATTTACAAAAGTAACTTCGATATTCATTTTAATTGCGTCTAGTCGTTAATGTATTGCGTGTACAAAAGCGAAGTATACTTATTCATAAATGAAATGTTTGGAAAAAGACATTTTGCTGATTGATGTTTGATATAGTAAAAAGGCATGGACGTACACATGTGTTCTGCTTGAAAAATTTGGTTTCGCTGTAGCATTAAGTACGATTACGTAAATTTGCGAGTTGCATAAGTGAAAGTGAAATTTACTATGAATGATTTACGTGCTAGGCTGAAACTGTAAGAGATGGATGGATTTTTGTAGGGAAGTGTTTTATTATAGTGGATAAAGCTGATCTTTGGATGTTCAAGGAATGATTATTGAAGAGAGTACGTTCGGCAAGAAGTATAATTGAAGTAAAAGAGTAAAGTTGAGTTGAAAAAAGTAAAGTAAGAGTTGAAGTATAAGAAACGAAAGAAATTGAATGTGTGTCAACACTGATTTTCAAGGATGTTGAAAATAGAACAAAAGAGATTTTTGAGATAACAAAAAACCTGGTCAAACCGGGATCCACAGTGTGATGTTGGATTTTTGAAGATATAATAATTGTCTACTTGGTTAATAGCACCTTTCCATCTGCCACTATTTATCAAGGACACTTAAACAAGTACTCGAATTCAATTACAAGCACGTTATTTATATTCCAATTGCCTCGCTGCGGGGTCAAAGATCAATTTCAAACTTTTCTTTATAAATATGCAAGAAGATAAAAATATGAGAAAGAATAAATTTTACAATGTGACAACTGATTGAAACTATGGGAATAATATATAAAGTTCCACAAAAATGTGAGGACATGTATTTTATTTTATAGTTAGGATTTGTTTATTATTTTTAATTATAAAGTAAAAGAAGTTAGGGGGCAGTAACAGAAATTTTTAAAAATATAGTCATTTGTTAGTGAGAAAGTGAGAGAGGAAGACCTGTTATTTCCAGGTGGGAGCCAGGCAGAGAGGGATTGGACAAGACGGAGCTAGGATACAATAGAGTAGATACAAGAAGGCTCCGCGGTAGGGCCGGAATAGAGAGAATACCTCTTCCTAAGCGGCGGCGATGGTGTAGCGGTTAGCGTATCGGACTGCTATACCCAAGTTAGCGGGTTCAAACCCGATCGAAGCCGTGGATTTTTAAGGGCGAAAAAATCCTTCGTACGCCTTCCTTCGGAGGGGAAGTAAAGCCGGCTGTCCCATGTTAGTACATTTACTGCATGTAAAAGATCCTCAAGCCTAAATGACGCCTCTGAGCTAAATTCAAATCGCCTGTTTCGTCGCCCAAGTAATACCTTCTTTCAACCAAGATTGGTGAAAGGAGCGTAATGAAATTTGTGTGGTCAGACGGAAGAGCAGGCCTGAGTCTCGCCACGTAAAATAAGGCAAATTCAATTCAATTCAATTCAATTCAATTCCTGTCTAATAAATTATTGTGATAAATACCCCGGCAACGCGGTGTATTTCAGCTAGTAATATATATTTCCAAATACCATCAATAATTACTTAGTATCACAAATTGAAATACTGAACAGTGATTCCAATACGCGGTATGTAATGAAGAAATGTATTGAATAATGTTGAATAAACGATTTATCAATGGAGTAGCATAAAACACATCGAAAATTGCTCAAACAAATCGTTGAATATCATTGAAGAGAAATTGAAATACGCCAGTAAGCAAACGGAAATTTGGTTTTCAGACGACTCGCGGCCTGCAGGGCTCGTGTATTTGCAGAAGGCTAATCTCAAGCGTTTACACCACAATTCTATGTTGCCTGTATAACACCGGGGAAGCGGCCGTCAAAATGGAAAATCCGTGCCAAGCGATGAATCCCTGATTCGACAGCTACGGTCGCAGTGATAGGCCGGTGTCCAGTCACCGCTCCGCCGCACCTTCCGTTCTAAATACAGCGAAACCGCGATGTTCAGCTTCATCTCTCATCACGTATTGCGTTTCAGGGCAAAAAAAAAAAAATCATATCCATTCCCATATTGTGACGCCCAAGCGAGGGGGAAATACCTACGCCCACAGCGATACGCGACATTTGATTCTCATGTGCAGAATTTCAAGTAAACAAATTGTGGTTTCCATTTCAATCGGGCGTGTATGTTATACGGGCGCGTGGATATTTATTACGCGGCGTCCTTGCGACCGCGCGTGAGTGCCCCGGGGCGGGAGGGGCGCGGTAAGCGGCGCCGCCCGCGGACGTGCGTTGCATGCTTGCGGACGTTGATTGCTCGCCTCGGGCGGCTGCAGGCGGAGAGTGACACTTCTCGAAATCTTCAAGGGCCCACAGTCTGCTACGAGTATATGAAGCGACTCCTAAGAATGTTAAGGAGTTTATTTGCTTAACATAATAGTGAAGAATACCATTTGCCGGTTCATGGTTTAAATCGCTGTAAAACTTAGATTTATAATATGTGGGATCAACCAATGTTTTCAATTACTATACGAAATCTTTATGAAACACTCAGTGTTTTTGAAGTGTAATTAGCAGAATTCATTTTAAGAAATATTGCAATCATGATCTCATGTTATTCAACACGCTATTAAATAATTTAATTTTTTCTCCAACAATACTTTTTTTATTTTTTTTAGATTATTTTGCATGTGTAAATTAAGTTGTCGATGATCATTTCTCGTCTAACTATATTCATTTCAATACATATTAAATGAAGTGACTCAACATTTATGAGTCAATCACCGGCCTAATGAAACCTGTTATCCATGTCTTGTGATGGATTACATAAGTGCTTCCAATTTTTATATAATTCTACACATTTCAAATGGAGTACTGAGTGCTCCGGTTTCAGAAAGTAAGATATCGATCTTAGATAACTGATCAGTTGTACGGGTTAGAGGTTCATATATTTAACATTCAACTTCGTTTAAACTTCAGCTTAACGTCATTGAAGCAGACCGCAGCATCGTCAGTACGCTCCGCGTCAGGCTTCAGTACCTCTCCTGTGATGACGACGGACGTCCGGCGCCCGCAGCGCCGCCGGTGCGTGCGCCGAGAACTAATTTGCGCGGCGAGCCAATTACCGTCGGCGGCGCCCCCTGACCCTCACCTGTTTGATCGCCTGCGCGTCCCCTCCCCCCTCGGCCGGCCGCCCCCGCACGGCGCCACGCCCCTTTCCGCGCTCGCGGTGACCCCGCCCCCTCGCTCTCGCGCGCGGTGACAACAAAAATGTCGCTTCGCAATATTGCGTACGCGAGTTTTACACGGGGATCTGCAGCACGTGAGATTGCGCTCGTGAAGCTCCTCCCCCCCTCTCATCTCTACCGACGGGGCCCACCCTGTCTGATGTTACTCCTCCCTACTCAGGGAGCGTTAAAATTTACGATTGTAAGGATTAGTCCCAATAGCTTTACGTTGTGAGGATTGCTAATTGGAATATGCCTATATATTTCATAAAGCTTCGATCCGATCGCTTGTAAGTAATTCTTCGATCGAGAGATAGATCCTAAGTAATTGGTTGCGCTCAAATCCGGAGAGTAACTCGAGACGATCTTCCGCAACGTGTTTCTCTCCGAAGCACAATAAAGTAACGGAAATAATCCAATCTGGGAAACATCAAGCGTTACAACTCGCCATCCAAATACTTTTGATTTAATGTACCAGCGCCGCGGCGCGTTCTCTTGTTGGAATACCTTCATCAATAGTTTGAAAGGTTCTAATTAACGAGTGATTATCGGAGAACCCGTTTCCTCGGGCGGCGCGTTCTAACCCGGTAATTAATTACAAAGAAAACGCCACAACGTGGGAATCTCGAGGGCCCGGGAGCGCGACCGCGCGTGGACGTCGGGTCGGAATGGGTGGGGGAGGGGCGGGCGATCGGCTTAAAGGGGAGCGGACGCGCGGCACCTGCCCAAGCGCGAGGGCGGGCGCGCTGGGCCACCGAAGCGAGAACGCACGCGCGCCTCTCCAACACATGTGGAGACTTCAAGTGCTTCCGTGTAGTCTCTCGGAATTGGCTTGATGACTAAGATGCCCGCTGGTATTCACATTCTAATGACGTCACCTTAACATCATTACGACCACCACCAACAGGGTATTCCAGTGGGTTTAACTGAGGAAGTTCAAACAGCAATTTCAAAAATTATGATCGCTTGTGTTTTTGAAAGCTATAAAAATGTTAATATGATCTCGTTGAAAGTGCAGTCTAATCCAAGAGCCTTTTTCTCACGCTGAAGGAGGAAGCTTAGTTCAGAACACAATGAAAAGTTTTTTGCGTTCCTTCCTGTAAAGGCTTAAACACAATTTTTACGAAGATTGATTTTTGTGCATTTTAAATGCTTTAGTTGAAGTGAAATTACGACATAGTAGCCTGACAATTTTTCAATCAATTGGAACTTTTGACAATAATAATACGTACACCAAAATAGAAAGTTTAATCTTTTTCCTTAGTCTGGCTCAGAGCTATAATGTCTAGATACGATGATCGAACGATGTGTTTTGGAATTTTAAACAGAATACACATATGTCAGGTATAATATCCACAAAAATAGTAGGATAAAATGTTGAAGTATAAAAACCATTTTGTCACGTTTCCCGTCTGAATCTGTTCTGCGAAAGTGGCGCATTTCCGTCCGCATCACAGTGGCCAATTTAAAACCTATCACGAAAATGTTTATGTTCGTATGTGCATCTTATGTGAAATTCAACTCTCCCAATATTACGCGTGTTAACTATATGAGCCATCAATGTTCACTTTTAACGAAAACTAAAATGCATTAATTCCGAAGTATTGTTTTTCAAAACATGGAGCTGGTACGATCATCAGTCCAATGATATATGTACTACCTGTTTTCGATTCATGGAAATAAATTCCAAGATTCTAAGAAAGGAGTTCTGAAAATCTTTCTTTACAATTGAAATGTTAACCGGATCATGATTCATGTATTATCTCACAAGCAATAGCTCATACTTCATTACAACTACATTTTCATTATTAAACAATTCACAATTTTATGCGAAATTCACAGATCAGTATTATTGTATAACATCGATGTACATATCGTCTACTCAAGAAGTGAAACGAACCTATCACAGTCTTAACGCTTAGCTACATTTTCAACTTCCTGTGGTGTCAAAAGATCCTAGATCTCAGCGATGAATTTTAGATTCAGCTGGCTCTTCGGTGGCTGCCCCTAATGATGCGGGCTTGTTAGTGAGTGGAGGTCAATTATGTCTCTATTACATACGACGTAACATGTCAAAGCGTCTGAAGACACGGGAAACGATTATCTTAATTTTTAATGCCGCGACACGCCCATAAGTCTACTTTTTTGTTCCCCGCGCTCTTATCTCAGCGAATTGGGTACTTAAGTTGACATACTCTTTGACAGGTCTTCCCCAAGGTTTTTCCATCCAGAAGAACTGGTATCGTAGCTTTCATATAAATCGTTTAAATTTCCTACGATGAAATTACCGAGAGTAAAAAAACCCTTCTAGATTCTTCAACGTGCATTCGAGACAAGAAAAAATCTACTCATCTCACCTATTTCAAGTTCCTAAATTATAACTTATTACAGAAGGAAATTTTATTTTAATGAAGCCTAAGTCCTCTATTGCGTGGTTTATATCGCTTATACACATGCCCGGTTAGTAAAGTGAATTGGAACAGATTTAATCGACAATATAAATTTAAATACTATGATCAGCAAGGATTGCAATCGTGGGATAAATATATTTCACACTTATCGAACTCATTAAAAACCATGCTGAGCAACCTTCACACCGTAAGCCGGAAAACATTACACGGAATTTTCCAGAGGTGAATGTACAACTGGTGTTGAGGCATTCCATCTGTGAAAATAACTTATCTTCTCTCGCTTCCACCTTTCAAAGCCAACTGCTCAACTTGGCCCCAAAGAAGTCGCAGACGCGACGCCGGGTGTCTTTTTGCCGACGTAGCGAATACGTAAGGAAAACCCCGCAATCCTCATGCGCATAATGCGCCGCCTTTTTGTCCACTCTGTATTCCGCCTCCGCCTCTCCTCTCGCCGAGGTTAAGGAGAATCTGATGGGCGACTGTACATCACGGAGGGGAGGCGTTTAGCAGCTTAGCGGCCGAGGGGACGCCAGGTGACGGCGGTGGCGCCGGCTGCTGCTGCTGCGGCAGAGCGGCCACCGCCTCTCCGCCCCCGAGTCAGCGAGCGCCGCCGCCGCCGTGGCGAACACCCCTCGGGCGGCCGGCGGCCGCGACCCTCCGCCTCGAACGCACCCCCGGATTAAAACACGCCGCGAGGGAGGGGTGCCGCCTCTGACACTTCCACCCCCGGGGCCCCGGCGGCGATGTTGCCACGTTATGATTATTTTCCCCGCAGCCTCTAGACGCACATCTCGGCCCCCGCGACTCGATTCGACCTCGCCCGGCAGGGCCTGCGTGCGTGCGGCACCGGGGCTCCTGACTTTACCGTCCTCTCTTCATCCCCCCGTTCGTTTGGAGGGATTTGCCTAATAGGGTTGTCAGCAAATTTGCCCGAAATAATAGCGGCGGAGGCAGCGCCGGTGCGCGCGCGCGCTGGAGGCGAAGGGCGGTGCAACGGATTAGAGCCGCGCGCTGACTTCTCGATACGCCGCCCGCGATCCTGTTTTCGGCTCGGCTGCGCGGAGGCGGCGCTGAAGGGCGGAGAAGGGCGGGCGCCGACACGCGCCCTTTCGCCGAGCGGAGGCAGGGGAGGAGCCGCAACGAAGAGCTCTCAGGGGGTGCGGCGGGGCGGTGACCTATGCTCTCCAGTCGTTCTGGTGAAGTTCACATCTTTTCAGCGCCCTCTGATACTCGGATTATTCTCATAATGGAAAATTCAGGTGGCTTTTCTGTTTGGCATTGGGAGGGCCTTGTGCTTTTGAATACAGGAAACAATTTCGACGTTTTTGCGAGGGGCAAACTATGTCTTTCAAAAGCAATTTTAACAGCAAACTACTGATTCGGGAGAAAAAAAAGAGTACCCTGTAAACCTTAATATAAAAGGATGTTTTTCGAATTATCAGCGTTTGTAAGGAAGGACACGATTATCGTGTGAAATTATGATTGCACCTGTCTCGTTATTATAAGTTCATTTACAACGCTAGACGTTCGTAGCACTTGATTTATCCGCCTGTGTTATGATGGCATTGAACGAGGACATTATTGTTTTCGCCTTTACGAAAGTTGAAGAACCGTTTCCCGAACATCTTTTTCCCGGCAGTCGTGGCTAACACGTTTTCGTCCGTCCGCTGAAGCGATTGTCGCCACGGCGAGAACAAACGCCCGGCCACGACCGCGGAGTCAACATTGCGGAGTCGTCGCGTACACCCGCCACCGGCGCGCGCGTGTGGATACAGCAGATGCGGGGAGAAGGAGGAGGCGGAGGCTGTGTCTGCGAGGACCGTGGGCGCAGCGTCCTTCAGCTTCCGCCGCCCACGAGCGCTCGTCTCGCGGCGTCCACGAGTGGGGACGCGTGCTTCTGCGGGCTACTGGTCTCCGCGGGCGCTCCGTGAGAAAGGCTTCGTCTGCGTCCTCGTCGCGGACTCGTGCGTCTGTCTGCGAGTCTCAAGTGGTGGAGAAGAAAAATAAGAAAATTGTTCGCTTGTTTCCTCAAATCGAAGGGACTTGCATAATGCTATTTTTGTTAGTTCACAAGTTCTATATTAATTTGAAAGTTCACGACAGTGCAAATACAATTTGAAAACAATTCATTTCCGTATATGTCGTACCAAAATGAACATAAATATTAAATGAAGTATCTGAAGGAGTTTTTGCTTTTATATTGCTGTGTAGAGAGAGTGGGCGTCTTATTCTGTAAAAAATTATATATATATATATATATATATATATATATATATATATATATATATTTCTTAGAGCATTTTTTTTTTTTTTTTTACAGAATAAGGCGCCCACTCTCTCTACTGTTTGCGACCATATATATGATCGCAAACATCCACTTCAATTCGTAAAACATTAGAGACTGCGTATTCCTGTTTTCTCCCTCTATTGTGTTAAATAATATTTTCACATCTCATTTCAAAGAGCTTGTATTAATATCGATATAGCACCACATTTCAATACCACAGGTAAGCGGGCAGTTACTGCGGATAAAACGAATTCTGTCCAACATTCCGCGCTGGATGATCGCTTCATTCAGCGAGTGTAATTATTATGAAACACCAAACCGGCCTTCTGCTAGTAGCTTTGAAAACAATGCAACTATTTTTAATGTTCATATAATACCCCATAAAAAATCGTGTGTACATAAACCTGATACAATATAACAGCAGGTTTAAAAATAGTCTACGAAGATATTTAGATATATTATAACACATTTTATATATTTTCGCACCTAAAAACAGGTTTTATTTATTTCATGTTACTTGTTCAGTACGGGGGTTTCAGATATTTGTTTTAAATATTCATGAGGTATTGAAAACGGAAAAGCAATGTAATCAATAATACTATCCAAATTCCTACTGAATTTATAAACAAATACATAACAAAAATGTGTCAGCACATGTAAAAATCGTATTAACTTAATATTCCTTAATATGCTAGTATGTTAACATTGATACGAATCAAGGGAACCGAATCCGGCTGTACATGTTATATGTGCCAGTAGCAAGGCTTCACACGTGCACCCAGCTGCGCGCCTTTGCACTTTTTTTTTAAATTTATTTTCTTCCTGTTCGGCAGTTTTGCCTTTCAGGGATGTACATTTTTATTTGTAATACATAACGTTTGGGCATTCACGTATGAGCACACAACCTCTCTCTCTCTTGTATCTTACTACTTTAAAATTTATATTCAATTTAAATACTTAATTTAAGGTTTATTACTTTATTTCAATACTTACAACTAACAATTTAAAATTTACATACTTATACATTCTTAAATCTAGATCACTCTATACATACATTGAGATGAAGATTTACATATTTAATACATTTTTATGGGGGTTTAAACATGTCTTTGGGATATCGAGAGCGAATTCTTTTGGAATTGTTTAAAGTTTTTCCCATTGTGAATTTAAAAAAACTTACATGCTGATGCGATGGCCGGGAATCTAACACGGATCAACTGCTTGGAAGGCAACTATGCTGACCATTACACCACCATCGCACGGACGCGCCTAATTCTGACGCGCTAAACTGCCGCGGAGAGGCGCTGCCCGCAGGGCCGACGCGGCGCGGTGCGGGTCACGAGCGGAAGGCCGGCCGCCGCCGCCGCGCCGCGCCGCGACTCCCGGATCCGTGAATCGGCGCGGCGGACGCCGCCGTCGCTATTTACCCGCTGCGGCCGGTCACGCCGCCGTAATGACCGGTTTTTTGCGGTATCCGCGGCGCGATGCTGCTTCCACCGCCTCCGCCGCACTCGCAGCCTCCTCCGCTGCAGGAAGCCCGGCGCAGTGGCGGTATCCCAAGGCCCTGGGAAGCGGACGCCCGCCCCACGCAACGTTGCGTTGTTTTGGAAGGGCACACAGCCCGTCGTCCCACCACGACTGCATACGATTGGTTGGTTATCATCGCAAAGACTTCTCGAGTTGCGAAGTTTCTTAGCGAAGGAGAGTAAATGGCGTGAAGATAGAACTGATCAAATAAAATTCTAATTCACAATTCATGTTTAACTTCCTAGTTACTGTCATCCTTAAAAGTAAATAGCAGAAGCCATCATAACCAATGAATAATTACTATGAAAAATAATGAATATCCGACTCTTACTCATAAACTATTAGATGCAGTTTAAATTTCCTGAAAAAAGGACCAGAATAAATTTACGAATGAAAATTAAAATTATTTTTCTTTCCCGCAGCAACGTTCGCTACATTATCATTTTAACTAAACAATAATAATAATAATAATAATAATAATAATAATAATAATATTTCATGCAGTGTTGCGTGGTCATTTGTCGGCCGCAGTAGTCTTCCGCGCTGCCCCGGAGGGCTGGAAAGCGCTGTGCCCACGCCCACGCTCGGTGACTTCATCTGCGCCGCCGGGCGACAGGCCCCACCCCGCGCAGGAGAACAACTCGCCAGGCCGAGGAGCGAGAGCGGGATGTGCTCGAGGAGAAATCAACCGCTCGTAGAACAGTCTTAAGAGCGAGTATTGGGTTTCTCTAAATGAAAATTCAACGCGGACCACGCCTTTCCGTAGTGCAGGATGAGCTTGTAAATTTGCTGTGAAATTCGAAACACTAGTTTCAATGTAGGAATTGGAGCCGAAGTTCAATATTTCTTTATATTTTACTTTAAAAAAATGCATCGGTCACATAAATATTTTAAATAAATGAGGTTAATATTTATGAAAACAATCCTACAATTTAATGATACCAACTGAAGAAAGGACTGAACTAACAGAAACTTAGATTTTTTTGTTGAATAGGCCAACGTATATTGCGAATGTTTAGGTTGAATGGCGAATCATGGATTTCATCTTCTTACTTCAAACAATTCTTACAATAGGTTGTTGTTGAATGAAAAATCATGTGCTCACACTTTTAATTCCTTAACAAACCGTCACTTTCAACTATTATTTGTGGCCAGCCCTGAAGACTAGAGAGCTAACGACCCCCGTCGCCATCCCCGGGGCAGCAGGGGTGGCGGCGCAGGTCGCCCAACCGGTTGGCGCAGCCGCCGCGGCGCCCGCCGCCGCAGCAAATCAAAATAAAATGTTGCGCGAAAATTGCAGGTAAAAGCGCGCGCCCTCGCCTCACCTTGCCGAGCAGCCGGCGCGTTCGCCCGCTGCGACCTGCCCACTGTGTGGGTTTTTAACGATTCGCTTCCAAATTATTGCTTTTATTTAGGAGGGTAAGTTCATTTAACCCTAATCAGCGCCCCTTTTATGAGCGCGGGAAATAAAATAAAAAATTCATTTTTCGTCGCTAATTGCGTCATTCTGCGGCGCGGAATTTGTAATTGTTGCGAGGCGCGCGTACCCCGTTGACCGGACGGCGAACGTCGCTCGCTGCATTTCCGGTGGCTCGCACAGGAAGTGCCCCCGAACCTGAGGTCCACGTGAAAGGGCTCGGTCGAACGGCGTGAAAAATAAGGCGCCTCGAAGACAGCTTCTTCCGGTCGGCCGGGCCGACGAGCGCCGTTTGAAGCAATTAAGTGCGTCACCGGCGCGCTGCAGAAAACGTGTACCGGCTACCGTGTAACGCACGCGCTTGTCTCGTCAGTCGGCGATCCCGCACCTCGTGTGTCGAGAAGTCTCCGGGATGTTGCTATTAATTGGCGATGTGCATTAGAATATCAGCAGGGTTGTCGTAAAAAAGAGTTGACGAGGCATGCGGGTTTTTTAATAGTTCGCGGCTCGGAAGTTGAATTTCGTGTTTACCCTTCCCAACTAAAAAGATAATTAAGTGAGGGTCAGAAAAAACACTTGTATGTTAATGGGGAGCAGCTGAAAGTCTTTAACTTCTCAACTATGTTGAGCGGTATCAATTTACAATTTTCTCTAAAATGTTGAAATAAGTTGCTTCACACCTTCACTTGAATCACCCTGATAAGCACATGGGTCAGGTGTGAATATTTATGAAGATTTAAACACAGTTAATTTTAGGGCATGCTCGACGATTTTCGAAAATGTTCTATAATAAAAAATGGAAAACATAACTTGACAATAAGCGTGTGTGTGTACTGCTTAATGTCAGTACCTTAGAAGAGGAAATTATGAACATAAAAAATTCTCATGTTCAGAACTGAGGTCAGCCAGATTTCTTGTTGCTACAATTTAGACACTTCATTCTCCTTCCAAGAGTCTCGTTTGATGTCCCCACCTTGCGTTGATATATTCGAATTATCCCGGAGACTTCAGGCATAACGGATGCCACCCATGCGTGGCCCATTTCTGCTTTTTCATTCACGACAGGATTCTGTGCCTCGAATATTCAGTCCATCGGCAGCAATACACGCAGCTCTCCGTGAACAAATTACACTTTCCGGAGACGGTTTGTCGCACACACCTGCGCAGACGTTACGGACATCCGTTCAATCGCAGAGGCGTCACGGCCTGCGGCGCAAGGGATGTCGGGCGCGCGCCGCGTCGCGCCGGGGAGACGCAGTTCCTCCGCCGGTGGTGCGTGGAGGGCGCGTGCGGGGGTGGGGCGGGGGCGGGAGGATGTCCGCCCCACGCCGTGCTGGGCGGTGGAGCGAGGACGCGCGAACGTCACGTCACGTCGCGCTGCGTCCATCCGCACTCGACCGCACGGGGCTGGTCGTTGCGCAGGGCGGGCCTGCTGGGCTGCCGTTTCAGCGCCTCGTAAATTACACAAATCCCTCGGTCGCGCTTCGGGTGGCGCGCGTTCCGCACCGGATTCCCCTACGCGCCGCCGCGGGTGATCTAGCAGTGGCTTCGGTAGAGCTGGTACGTTAGTTCTTCCACCCTTAAAGACGAAGGCTTGATTGAAATTCTGTTTTGCAGAGCTTCAATCATATTACCTGAATTACATCGCTCATGATTTCGTGTTGATTAAATTTAAAAAAAATGATTTCTTGAAATTTCGTAGGTTTAACGTAGTGGTTTGGGTCTATAGTCTTTTTCAAACTCATTTCTGAAAAAAAGAACTACATATTCCTCGCCTTGATCTTAAAAATAAAAGCAGGAAGGGTATAATATACAATTGATTACGTATTATTTGCAATGTTCATATAATATGAAGAAACTTCCCGGAAAAACATGCACCCTCCGCTTGGGCATGTCTGCAATATAATATTTACAACTTAAATGACATTTTAAGTGTCATCCAAACGGCTAAACCTAAAATTATATTTACTCCTCTAATGTCCTGGGGATATTACGTCCATATTTTCCTCCTGGCTTTTCCTGCCCACGTCTTTGTCCCTGGGCCAGGTGTCGCTATTCAAACGCGCGTCCTGTTGGACGCGGCGCGGCGTTTGCGCGCCGACGGTGTCTAATTGAGACGCCACACCGGGCGGGCGGGGCGGCGCGGCGTGTGCGGTAACGGCGGGGGCTCCGCGGCCCGCGAGGCGCGTCGTGTCAGCATGACCGGCAGCTGCGACGCCGCCGCCGCCGTACGGGACCGCGCCTCGCAGCCGCTGACACCGACGCCCACCCCACGCTACGAGTGGCGAGACGACAATAATATGCCTTTTCGAAATACTGGAATTGTTCGCAATAAGTAGGTATATTCATATTGTCCATTGGTTTCGTTATATTGCAAAGTAGGGAAAAAGTGACTGGTTTTAACAGATTCATTCAATTAAATTATTCCAAGATCAAATCACCACCGTAATTGAAATTTTCAAACAATTTAGTCTTCGCGGTGAATATTTGTGATCTGGACACTTTTGCATTCGTAACAAGCTGCATCGGAAGTGGAAGAATGTAGAGTTAATATCGTATTAGGTCGTTTATATTGTATATTATTTCTCAATTCGTTATATTTATTTTCTACCGAGTCGCTCCATCGAATAGAAAACGGCACAAAGAAACCCTCTCGTATTTTATTCGATTTGTATGTTACGCCAAGCTTTGAATCTAATTCTCGAATTATCCGGTATATGTTCTGATCCAAAATGGGTAGATAATAATCGAAACAGCTTTGAAGCCTATTTCGGACTTTAACCGGATGAAGGACACACACGATTTGGCGAGGATAGGTGATGAGGAATAGAAGATATGTCATTAACAGGAATCAGTCTCGTGGAAAATAAAGGCCAAGAAGAGGCAAGGTGTGTAGTTCTGTGTCCTACTATGTCTAAATTTATTTTTACACGATACAGTCTAACTTAACCCAATCTAACTTCATTACAAAAGTCACTTAACGCTTCGCTAAGCATTTTCACAGTTGCGATCTCTCAAGGTGCTTCACCCTCGGACAATCACTTTACTTTATCTACCGTCCCGTGGCTGATATTAATATTAGCCCGATAAAACCCGAAACCATCCATTCATTGCAATACATACACATTTAATTCGCACATTGCACATTTCATCATCAACCACATGCATGTAGTTTGGATAATCAGGTACTCTGAACATTAGCCACAATTTGCACTTAAGTCATAACATGAATATTATTACATATCTATTTTTATATATCATTTCTGATGCATAGTAATTTCAAAACATGATGCGATCCCCAGTCAACATATAGCTTCCTCATGACAGTTTGTCGCAGACATCGGTGATGCCATCCGTTAAGAACGCCCACCAGGAAAACACACCAACATTAGGCTAGGAAAAAGAAGATAATCTCTCTGAGTTTTCTTAATGAGTCGATACTTAAGTTGTTATGTAAAATAAACTTCAAACATATCGACAGCGTCAGCAAATTTCTCCTAATAAGAAACACAAAGAAAAGCTGTCTCATTTTGAAAGTATGACTACGCAATTTTATTGAAAGATTTATCGTCAATTCGGACAATTTTCTCATTAAAAATCGTTGAAGGAATATGGATTCCGATATAACATTGAATTATTTAACATCATGAGATTTGTACAGTCAAATTAAGCGACATTTTAGTATCGATATGTGCATACTAGCGAACATAAATTCATCCGCAATTCCTGGAACTCCTCTCTAGATACGGTCTTCCGAAAAAGGCCCCATCACTTGCAATATTCTAAAGCATTGTCCAAGCGTATCTCTTAACGACCTCGTCATCATCCGAACCAATCAAACCGTGATTCATAACATACCAATCGTTTCAAAACATCTGGCACAGCGGCATAGCCATGGGACTCTCAGAATAGGCCGCACCGAGTCAAAACCGAAACGGCACCATCACCATCCGCAACAAGCCACGCACCATCCACGCACCCGCCTCCGCCGAAAGAAGGCCTCCTTTCCGCGCCCACGCTCGTCATTCACGTGCGGAAGAACCTGTTCCAGGCGGTAAGGGCCGCGATGCTATTTAATAACCGCCCGCCTGACGCGCTCCTCGCTCGCTCGTTTATCTGCGGGGGGAGGGGGGAATGCGGTCGCCAGGCGCCGGCGCCCCCGGGGCGTCTCGGCGGCGGCGGCGGCGGACCGTGACGCCGGGCCCGGGGCCCCGGGGACGGGTCCGCCTCCGCTGCCGCTGCCGCCGCCGTCGTCATCTCCGACTCGCGTCTCGGCCAGCGCCAGACGGATCGCCGCCATCGCTGACGCCGCGGGTGCAACGCCCTTTTAGATTCTACGCGATGTGTTACGAAAATCCTCAAGTGGTGGAGGGTTCGATTGTCTTCAGGTGAAATGTACGTCCAGATTCACAACTTGAAGGTAGAGCATACAAATGTGATCATCGTTAACTTATCATCATTAAAGACCAAATTTTAATGAAACGCTTCTTTTTCTGTATAAAACACTGATTGTGGAATAAATCATTTTCTTAAAATATAACTGGGAGCGAAGTTCTGCATTGTAATAAGAATAAATTTCTGTGTTCTGATTAGTACTTGTAGTCTAAGTGAATATGAGCACAGATTTATATTCATAAATATTGTAGAAAATATTGGAGATTACTAAACCGTTATCGAAACACTTCCTTGAACTCTACACATCCATGGAACGTGTATGTATGTGTGTGTGTGTGCGTGTGTGTGTGAAGGATTCACTTTAGTCAGAGACAAACGTACAGCCATGCTCTGTAGTTAATTTACTCTGACACAGAAAAAACACGAGAAATCACAGCAGGAAATGAATTTATTGCAACTAAATACATTCTAAAAACCTTAACGACTTGACAACATCTTCAAAAAAGATCATTTCGCAACCTGTTCCATTGCGCTTGGCACTCCACAGGTACTGAGGGAAGCACCGAAGTCGCGTCACCAGTCCGAACATCGGTGGGCGGCGTTTGCAACGCGGGCAGGGAGCAGGCGACGGCGCGTATAAACGCGAATAAAACTCTTGGCGCTCACCGCCGCCGCCGCGTCGCTGCGGGTAACGACGGCTCGACCCAGCGCCGTAAATTAAAGAGCCCTTTAAAAAAGAGCGCGGAGAGTGCTCGGATCCCCCGCCGCCAGCGCGGTATCGCCGCGTCCGCGTTAACGACCCCTAGCGAGTGACGTCACGGGCGGCGGGCAGCGCTTCCGGAGGGCGCAGAGAGAAGACGAGACGAGTCCGACTGGACGCTGCGGCACCACCGCCGACGACCACGACGCTCCCGGCGTGGGAGGAGTCCGCGATCGTACGCTTGAGGAGTTCCCCGAAAGAGGGCGCGTCGCCGAGTCTGACCGCAAGCGCTCCCTCATCGTGCTGGGAGACAAAAGAGGATGATATAAGTCAGCGTGAATTTAATGTTTGTTCGGGGTGGGCGTAACGCGCGGGAATGGAGAAGGGTGAAGAACGTTTAAGTACTGCTCGACGGCTTCGCTGCGACCTTGCCGGTTAAACGGAGGAGCCACTCGTCAGCGGTGTTGCGGCAGGTTGGTTGAAATGGCGAATGGCAGCACGCCCATTGTGTGATTTCGACATGCCCTGACATTGAGGAGAAAGCCGTTTCTCTGTGGGACTGGCGCACCAAATTTTAAACCGCGCATCTTAATTAGGAAGTTCGAACCTTAACAGACCCGAGACTGACCGCACCGTATTTCTTCCCACGTTTCCTCAGTGAAAAGGACTACGACAAACTAAACTACAAGCGGAAACTGTACGGGGCGGCGTACTTACGAATCGCAAAGGTCGATGCGATCCGGCAGCCATTCGACTTCCGGTTGCGCCCGCGCTGTCTCCTGCAGCGCCGCCGCCTGGGAAGAAGGCGCGTTGTGCAGCCGGTGACGGCTATTACGAGCTGCAGCGTAACCGCGGGGGGCGGGGCGGAGGAGCCGCGGCGGACGCCTGGGGCAAGCGCCGACCTTGCGGACGCGGCGAAGTGCCGCTCCCGGACGCGCGGGTGTCTCGAGGGAGTTAGCGATGACGCACTCCTCGGGGCGCGGGGCGATAAAAGTTAAATTATTACGGTGCTTGCGGCGGGATGATTAGTTTCCTTCAAACCCGAACGCTCATATGTTAAAGCAAATTCCATTTCGGACTTGAGCATTCCTCTCACGAGCAAAATTTTCCCATTCTTTCAAGAAATTAGCACGTACACTTCGGTCAAGATAGTATTTTGCCCTTAAGGCTGAGGTAAATCAGATTACATCTTAATCTTGTTAACATCAAAGTCCTGGAAGGGCAATTATGGTCATGGCGCAGAGAAATCTGCAATGCATCTGAGAAAACGCGTTTATTGTATTAACTGAGCTTGTTTGCTGATTCTCAGCAGAGATTGCATATCTAACTCCAGCATTTGATGAACTCCCCTGCTCCCGTACATTCCGCCGTCCAACTTGATGACAATGATGATGCGTCCGGCATTCCAGCAAGATGCCGATTAGCAGCGCCTCTTCCGTGGCATAGATACGGGACGAAATTTATGCGATTCTGCGGCCAGATACCCGCCAGCATACTAAAGCAGCATGGAAAGCTTATACGGAAATTTGGGACGCGCGGTTCCGGGAGTGAAGACGGGCCGCGCGAGCTGACACGCGAACGGGGCCACGCGTCCTCGGCGGGCGTGGTGGGGCGGCTGCGCCCGCGGGCGGGACAGGGGGCGGGGGGGCGGCGACCGAGCGGGGGCGGGGCAGGCCGAAATCGGACGGCCGCCCGCGCCGGGAGAGGCGGGCGGCGATGCGGTTGGGCGGAGCATGCTAGCGTCTGGCGGAGAGGGTGGCAGCTGAGAGATCTGAACTATGTTCCTCGTTGCTTGGCAATGCGAGGGAGTGGTACTCTGGTTTTCGCCGATGATGATACGAGTTGGTTTGGATGAGATTACAAGTCGGAAAGTTCAATCAACGAAACCGCTGTTGAAACTTTCTGATTGGATGATTTGAGGGTTGAACGAAAATTCAATGATTCTTCGTGTTTTCACAATTCGTCGCTTAAAGTATTTAAAAATTAGATTATCATTTAAAACGTCGAAATATCGGAATTTGAGAGTACACTTATGAACTTCATTCTTCTGATAATGAGCATGATAGCCTACGCCTACTAACTGATAATTTTTCCTTTAATATTAAATTACGTTTGTTTACATAGTGGGTATTTCAATTAATATTTTCAAAGTATGAGTTGACGTTGCTATATTTTCCATTATGCATTTTCTTTACTTATAAACACAGACGCGTGATGCAAACTCGTTACCCCAAACTGGTGTAACTGAATACATCATAACATCTCCAGCGGATTCGAACCCGACTTGGCGTGACACACCAGGGCATTCCTGCGAGGGCCAGGGTCTGGGGGAAGGGGGCGAGGTCGGGTCGCCGCCGCCGTCGGCGACGCGCCGTGTCGCGACCCGAACCACCGCGTCGCGCGCCTCTCCGAGTACAGTCTGCTCCGCGCCCGGCCACGGCCATCGCGCCGTGCCGAGGTGAACCGATTCACGCGCACGGAAACCTAGACGGACTGGCGCGGGGATAGCAACGGTCGCAGGCATCGTGGAAAGCAAATGGCATTCGATTTTTGGTCTACGCGATATTTAGTTAGTGTTAACCACAGGCACGTTTCGCTTTACAGTAAAAAGAATTTACTAAGAAGATCGGATACCGTCCAGCTTGGCATACGTGGAGTGGAGTGAGATGACTGCAAATAACTAATGTGTAGTTGACATGAATATGTTTAAATGCTTCTCAGATTCCAACTCTCCCGGCCTTCCCAGTCTCCATTTTGAGTCTCCATTACCTATATATTTCATCTTCAATGTTCGTTCTCCAACTTCTTGGTGGTCTTCCACTTTTTTTTTTTTCCGACCTTTTTTGTTGCCCATGCGCTGCAGATCTTCATACCAATTTAGCCGTTTAATTCCTATTGTATCTAACATGCTGATGTCTAATTCATCATTGGTCTTATCGTTTCATTTATTGTGTTCCAATCTAGACACGCAGCAGTTCCTTCTCCAATCATTCATTTAAAGTATCATCAATTTTCTTACACCTCTTGAGTTCAAAACCCAGGTTTCAACTCCTAAGGTACATACAGTTGCTCCTAAAATTATGATTAAATATTTGTACTTGATCTGAACTCATTTTTACAACATTATTTTACCCATTTTCCGTCCACTCTTTATCACACGATCTCCATTGGCAGAACGGGGGCATCCGAAGTGACGTTCCCTCAGCGTTCCACGAAGCTGGATCGCCCCTTGCGTCCTTCGCGGCCCCGCAGCTTCGACCTCCAGATGGTCGGCCGTGAGACGCCCTCGCTTGCTGGATTGCGCAATATCGCATTCACGGCTTCTGAAATGTTTCGTTTTTTTTCTTTTATCACCAAGATGTTACTAGCGTGTTGTTTTCACACTTCTCTTTCACCTGTTGTGCGTAATTCTTCAAATAAGACGTGGTTACGATGCCCGAAAGGAATGTTGATGGCATCGTTTGAAATGTGGATGTTCGAACATACAACTCGCTAACGTACAAGAACAATTTATGTATTTCTATGTAGACAAAAATAGTACTCTCTTCTCGTCGAGCGCATTCTTATCTACGATTCTTCAAGATAAAAAATATTATTTTCATTTTATTTCTTTTTTTTTTTTTTTATTTCCCACATAATGACTACCTTATGTTTTATTTGATTACATTATAATTTCATCACCTCCATGCCAATTTTATAATGTAATACCAACGCAAAATTGTAAGTATAATCAGACTAACCTTGTCCACGGGTACCGAAAAGCTGTGTTTAAAATCTGCATGCCGACGCATGCAAGCAAAAACTGATTCATTATACGAGTTCTAAATTACAGGGTCGGAACGAACTTCTCATTAAAAATTTCTTACAAGTCCTGACGCGTGTCAACTGTTCCTATTCCGGTTCATAATTAAGAAATTACTTGTAAAAATGAGACTACATCACTTCTTACAAAATTCGCAATGTGAAGTGTGAAAATACAAGTTAAAGAGCATTTGTATAATTCAACTATATGTGTGTGTAAGTTACATGGTAAACGGTAAGCCTGCAATAGTTCCGACAATATTTTGGTTTTAAAATTTTGTGACCAAATTACAAGTAAGTAGAGAATCGCAGAAAAAGATTTTCACTTAAAAATTTTCTGATCATGCATGAACTTTGATCTTCACAAAGGTCAAATATATTTAAAAATTATTAAATATTATTAATTATAAATATTAAAAATCATTAAACTTTAATATTAAATTATATTAAAAATTGTATTAAAAAAAACAAAATATTTTCGGCTATACAATGCAGCGTAAATGTTTATCAGCGATACTCCCTGTCTGAATCGAAGCTGTTCTCCTTCGTGTGTGGCCTACCTCAATGCTACGCAGGCTGTCGCATTACCACCGCTTCGCCAAGTCAACCAAGGTCTCATTTCTCGACATACAAAGCCAGGATGTCCTGTCATTATACAGCAACCTCCTTATAATATTGTGAAACAACTGATGACATCCATCGGCAATTGTCAATTTCTTTTCGACTTCCAAGTGTCTCATTGTTCTAGTCATGTTTCTTTCTATTCTACAGACCGAAATTGAACTCCGAAAGGTTAAAGGACGGTAACACAAAAACCAAATGGTGGGAATATATGATTAATCAAGTTGCTATGTGACAGCCTGCAAATGTGGATTTCGAGAACTACACAACATAAACATTATTTTAAATCAAATTTGTGTTACAAGCTCACTTTAACAACCAGTCTACATAAGAAAGACAAATAACTTGTAAAACTTCTTTTTTTAATCCGGCTTTGCCAGATGTAAAATTAATGTTGCCAATAATTTGAAGTATCCATGTGGTTAACCTGGAAATAAAAGCATCCCTTCAACCATCGTTCCTTTTACTGACGGTACTGAGCCACTTAATTTCACGCATTACACACCTACAACTCCTTGTTCAAATGACAGTTGAGGTACATAATTAAAAACATGTTTTGCAGGAGCCCGTGTGTAATGCTGATCCATTAACTAAGAACATAAAACTAAAATTATCCTAAAGGCATCTCGTTTCCGAAGGATATTTCTCCCAAGTATTTCACTGTCTTCCAATGTTATTAGATTGAAGACGTACAAGGACGCAATTAGAAAGTTAAGACAGTTATTACCGATACATCGCCCAACAAGCAAAGAAAATGCTGGTGCAATTCATTACATCTCTAATAGGAGCATTAGCATATGTGGGTTCCTTGCACACCTTATCTGTAGTCACTGGCTAGAGTTACTACTGCGGCGCGATGGCAGGCAATACACGACAGTCCCTTTAACCATACACTCATAGACAACCTAAAATAAAATCTGTATAATTTGATATTTAAGAACAAATCGAACGATTTAACGTTGAACGTAACTAGGCACCTCTAACATCATAGAAATGAAGATGACCTTCGGCATAATACGAGTTTGAAATTACCAATAATCCATCATTTTTCATTTTCTGTCGCTTGTATTTTCGTGTTTGATTCAGCCGGACAATCATAATTTCGATATTGAAAGAGCCAATCCTGTGAAATCACATGAAATGAATGCAGATATTCGAAAAACAATAAAGTGGGATAACCGTGCTCATTATTACAATGAATTTATTAAATTTTCATCTAAATCGATCTGTTTCGGGAACAATTTCCTTGGGTTTTTTAATCTGGATTTTGGAATTTCAAAACTCTAAACACCTGTATTTCATAGGTAGGCTCGCCCTTCGCTGAGAGTTCGCGGGAGCCGAAACAGGGCGGCCCGCCCCGCCCCGCCCGTTCTACTTGATCCTCGCGAGGCGCCCGGCAACGTCGATTGCGAGTCAAGATCGCCGGCGAAGGCTAACTCGCCGCGATGATATCGAAGCCATTGTATCAATACCAACATATATTAGCATATTAACAGGCGCTGTGACGTCAGAGAGGTCAAAGTTTGCGGCCGCCCTCAATCGGCGAGGCGGGTGGTGGGGAGAAGAGGGGGCAGCGGATGCGCTGTTGCGCAACGCGACGGTGACCAACACAAACAGCGCGGGGGGAGGGGGCGGAATCGTAAATAAACCACGTGACCTGCGAATGGCTCCCCCCCCCGGTGTGCGCTGTTACCACTAACACTCGTGTCATAACCCGCCAGAGTAATGTATATAAATATAACCGTTACATTTGCTTTCCCATTATGTAGTACAATTATTGTATTGGTTGAATCGTTAATATTAAATGCCTTACAAACGTAATTCTCAAATGGTAATGCCATAATATAAGAAATATCTCGGGTTCGTTTGATGTAACATACGCAAGGAGCACCGAGTATTCTTTTAGAGCTATATTTAAGAAGCGCATCGATTAATTGGATGTATTACCTAAAACTGGCCTTATTATATTTCTAGGTAACCGTTAATACGCACTCCCTTTATGACAAAACACTGCGTATGCATTTTCCTCACAGAAGGAACCATTTTCTACTGCTACCAACGAGACATTCTACAACGTGTTGAGTAGATGCAATGTCAAGACGATGCTAAGTATCTAAAGTGCGATATTTCATACGCTGAACGTTATCAGGGCATTTTTTTCTGCGGACCACAAATTACGCTCCTGATAACACAGAAACGCTCAGCGCCGGATGAAAAGCCGCTTGCCCTGCACTTACCTGAGCGCCTTACCGGGAGCGAACGCGCGTTTTCACGCAATACGCGGCCGCGAGCTGCCGGTGCCGGTACTACTTGCATTCGGTGGGGACGTCGCTGCAACCGCACGGTGCCGCGACTCTTGTTCCTTTGACGGGTCTGATGGCCCACGTGGCGCCATCTCTGGTGAAAACCGAGGCGAGGAGGAATTTGCGACGTGGAAAGGAACTTAAGGGTGGTCATTAGCGCCAAGTTTTGAACTGTCGTAAATTTAATTCACTCTTCTCGATGACGATAATAACGATAAATATGTAGAAACAATAGATTTTGATTATAAACAACCTTAAAATTATAAAAATAGTCTGCGTGACGTACTCTTATATAAATATATAGCATTTATATTTATTTCTAATTGTAGATTCAAAGATGTACAGTTCCTATGTCGAGTACAGTCAAGTATAAATGTACAGAAGTACAAGGAATGAGAATATCGATTAGTTATTTTAATAATTTGTGTTCACAACAAAACAATTATAAATTTAATGAGTGTATGTAAGATTCACAATAAATAATTTTCACAATGCCTTCATTAGGAACTATTTACATGAAATTTACACTTTTATTTGGAGTATGCAGCGAAAAATCAACTTTTTAATTGCATGCAACCATACAAAATATGAACACGAATACATTTTGTGTTAATATAATGCTGTTTTTATATCATATTATGATTTGCCATTATTTTTATTATGTTTTGCACGCATTCGCGAGTAGAAAATCAAATTTATTGCTTTTCTTTTCATTTTTTTATGCGTAGGGGTCGGTTCCGAGGCAATTACAGCCCGACGCGAAGTGCAGACATTCACCATTTCATTTGCCCGAATAAATTAAGCGCGGCGACGACAGATCAAACCGGCGCCGTGGCACACGCGCCTCACGGCGTTGGAGCTTTGACTCATTTAATTCGATTTCCTGGGCACTAGCTGCTGATAGCGCCACGTCATCCCGCGCGGCGGGCAGGGAGGGGGCGCCCCGCCGGCCGTCAGCCCTTCCGCCGGCGCGGGCGGGCGAATGCGCCGCTCTCTGCGCAGGAACGTAACTTGACCCATCGCCGCCGAAGGGTGCGGAGGGGGGCGTGGCGAGGGGCGGCGCCCGCGAGGAGGGTCGCCGCGGCGGCGGCGGCGGCCTCCACACTGCGGCCGGCCGATAGCGGGCGCAACCCTTTGTGTGTGCGGGCGGAGATTGCGACCCCGCGGCGGAATCGCCCCCAGGGTACGCGGCCCCCTTCGACCCCCCTGTCCCCCTTGTGGGTGAATGCGGTCGGGCGGCGGCTGCCCGCAGACCCCCCGGGGTCCCACCCTCCTGGGTGGGTACCCACCCTCCGGATTTGTTGCGGATCGACGCGCTGTGATGAAGCGGCCGACGTCTCCGGGTTTTGTGGACGCTATCTGAAGATCGAGGAATATAAATGGAGCTGGATGTGAATGGGTGGAGGTGCGGCGCGTTACCAGTGAGGGAGTGTGACATAAGTACAATCGTTTGGATTCATCGTATCAATGAGCTCATCTAGTATTACATTCGGCTGCTTTCATGGAATCTTATACTTTAAACTTGCACTACGAATACATTTTTTGTTAATTTCCATAATTTTTCAACCAGGTTCTTAAAGTTTTTTAAGAGAAACAGGCATGCGCGGTATTTATGAAGGAGACATTTTGCCACATTTTAGATGGAATAAGCTGTATTTGAACTCTATCACTATATGAACTTATGAAGGATCCTCTGGATAATAGAATAAGCAAATTTAGATTACAAATTTCGCATATGATCACTTTGACATTGCTCGTTTTCTTACAGGGTAGTGTGGTTCTTTAGAAAATAGTTTTACATTTGTCAGCAATATCACGAAATTTTTTCACTATTCTATACTTTCATCTCCAAAATGTATGTAGACTGTTCCTCTTTATTGATATTATCAACTATCAAAACAACTAATTTCATTGAGATATGCAAATTATGTCTCGTACATGCCTGCTTTCGTACTTACTAGAATCCTCCACTCCCACTGTTCTATATTTAGACTCAAAACTGCACACCCCACGCTGGGAACATTCGCAGCTCCTGACGCACCATCAATTTATTGATCAATCACCACATATTGGCGCAATTGACCTATTAGGCCCAATTGGCGATACAAGATAAATGATGAATAAATTGTTAGGATGGTGAGCAAAGTGAATATTGATTTTTTTCTGATACCTTGTGGCACGACACCAATTTACCCACAGATTTCCATATGCGTACCTCTAAATATCACTCTACTAACAGTATCCGGACGAATAAGCATATGCTGGCGTTTGCAAATAGAATCAACTTCTATTGTGTTTTAATATCGATGAGTCGTGACCTTTCAATTTCAGGATGACCAGAAAATTACTTCTTAAACAGATTTCGAAAGATCCCCTCCACAAAGAGTATCATTTTTATAAATCCTAAATTACGATTTAAAAATATTGCGTGTAAGCTGCGTATTCATGAAAAGGAGACATTTCACATTATTATTATTATTATTATTATTATTATTATTATTATTATTATTATTATTATTATTATTATCGCAGTCTTCTACTACTCACATTTATTGGAGTTGTGACCTTTGCATTGAAAAAAATAAAGATCGATTCTGGACATTCTGTAAACACATGAACATGAGCCAATAGGTCAGTGTGCGCGAACATTGGGGTGTACAAAAATTAGTATAAATGTTCGCAAGAAGGCTTCTTTGATTAGTGTTATAATTGTGTTTGATGGTTTAATATCGATGAGGTTCTCGTTTAACATCGCATCCAAACTGCTGAAATATTAAGCACTGGGTGTACAAAGTGTCCAGATTTACTAATCTCATGATACCACAGAAGACATGGCAACCCGAAAGCTGATATTCTTCAAATCACGTACTCGGAGCCCGAACACGTATCAAAACTTAAAGTAGCCGTATTAAGCGCGCTGTAACTCCAATCGGTACCATTAAAATTATCATCATAATAAAGCCACACGTCTCCCCGTCCGAGGGGGGGCAACGACGCGTCAACGCCCGGCGGCCTGCGGGGAGGGGCCTCAAATCACATCTCTGGCGCGATGCGGCGATAGCGCTACATTCAAAATCCATTACACAGCCCGACTTATCTCCGCGACCGCCCCCGGCCGCCCGTGCCTCCCACTCGGGGCGGGTGGGAGGGCGGTGCGGGGGCGGTCGGGCGTGCTGGTAATTTAGTACCCCTAGGCCCGACGACCCCGCAATTACCCCAGAGGGCAGCTCGGGCGCTGGCCCGACCGCCCGCCCGCCGCAAGCGACCGCCCACCGCCCGCCCGGTCGCCCGCCGCCGCCGCCGGGGCGAAAGCTCGCCGGCAAGCGCGGGTGGCCGTGCTCGCCGAGAGAGTATCGCGTGCGTTTGTCAGCGAAACAAACGGCCGTTCGACGGCCCGTGATGAATGAATATCGGAATAACTTTCCGTTTTTCCGCGCGCGTGTCCATTTGTCAAGCGCGCGTGTAGCCGCCGCGCGCCCGCCCGGAGGTCGCCAAACAAACGCCGCCTATCGGCCGCATTATCCGACCTGTTGAAATGACAAATGAATAACAAAATCATTCCTAAAAACAAAATATCATTTTTCGATCGACGCCGCGCGGGGACGGGGGAGAGGGGACTGCGCGTCGTGATGCTCTTTTTGCGCGCGCGTCCGGGTCGGGAAAAACACAACACGCGATGGAAAATAATTAAAACTGGCAAACTAGTGATGGAATCTCGTGTAACTTGTAACGCAGCTCATTATTTTCAATTACATTTGAGCCGGCTTAATTCCGAAACATGGTGTTGCTATTTGTGCAATGGATTGGGAAATATATTTAATTTACTCTACAAAAATTATAATTTATTAATATTCATATGTCAGTTTAAATTACAACGGCAAGCCATCTATAATTATCCGCGTCACGTCGCACTGGCTGGCGTTCGCTTGCATCCGCGCGTGCGGTCGCTGTTGTCAGTGGGGTTCGCTGTGACATTGCACCGCCACCTGGCATCGAAGAGTTGCTTCGTGATGTTCAAGCTCGTTGTTGAAAAAGTCAAAAATCCTTTGATACGCAGAAAACGTTCAAGGTTGCTCTCTAGAAAACACGTTTTGTACAAATATTTTCTTTTTCACTCTTTAATTGAGACATGGCGATTCGACCGATGTGTAACTTGCAGTTTTAAAGCTAAAGCACGCTGGCCTCAGCTTCTAAGTCAAAAGTTATTTTGAAATGAATGTCCACATCTACGTTCTATATATTATGGAGTTTTATTCCAAAAGTACCTCGAGATGCTTTCTTGATCGAACTTTAAACGCTCCCCGAGTGGTCAAGCATTCCTGATACAATGCAGAAAAACTGAAAAAGGCGAAGAATGGTGTGTTTTCACGAATTAAAAAGATTAGTATTTCTCATTAGTGTAAACTACATCCATTTTAGCAGTAAATATTTGCTGTTTGTATATACGTACTTCTCCTGAGTCAGTTCATTCGTAGTCGTATACTATTCGCGATTCTTCGTAATACAAGCTGCGTTTGTCTTCACGACCCCAATGCAACACAAACGGGAACTCTTCAATATGAATATTACTTCTCTGCTAGAAATTGAGTGATCTCAATTTATTGGGACCTTGAAGCTAAATATACAGTTTATTACATCATCTGCTAATTTTTTCCAAACATCTATAAAATGGCAAAATTGAAGGTTAGCATCCTCTAATGTCCCGTTTAACACCTCGATATTATCTCGCGACATGGCATTCCACAAAAAGAACTTGGGTGGCAGCGTGAAGAAAACGGATCTCCATCTTCATTAGGCGCTTCCTGGAAGGAGCGGATGCTCGGCTCTGCCATCACGTGGGTGTATCCGTTCGATCTAATTATAAGACTATTACGATCGTTAGTAGGCGGATCGAACGAGTTCTGGCCGCGCCGCGGCGCGCGGAGCCTCCGCCGTCCAGTGGGTCCTCGGCACTTGCGAGGCCGGGTTGGGGGCGGTTGCACAGCGGCGTAAGCGGGGACAATCCTGGCTGAGTCAGTGTCCCCGCTCCGGAGCGGCCTCCGATATTGATTTTGTTTTAACCCTGTAAATGTAACATCACGCAGCCAGCGGTCGCACGAGGGGCCGGGGCGGGGGGTGTAAAGGCCGGGGGAGGCGGGGGCCGGGGCGGGAGGGGGGCGGCGGGGGTAGGGGTTTATAAAGCAGCGCGCCTGGCAAAGGCCAAGCAGCGGCGGTGGCGGCGCCGGAGACCGGGGGCGGAGGGGGATGGGTTGAGGGCGGCGAGGGACGGGCGAGGGCGGCGAGGCGATATGGTAATGCCCTGCTGCGGCCCCTAATTAAACAGCGAAAAGGGACGCTCCACAGAATTATAAAGTGGCGCCCTTCAGAGCGCCCGCTGCGCCGCTACAGATTTGCAACGTATAGCGAAACACGCTCAGGGCTGGCCAAGGGTCGCGGCGTCGCGTCGCGGCGCTCGCCGCCACCGCCCCGCGGGCGGAAGGTCTCGCAAGCACAAAGAGCAGCTATACATTGGTAAATATCGTCAAAGTGTAAAAGCGTCAAAAGACAGTTTTGAGATCTGACTAGACATTTTGTGGTACTAATTCATCGAAAAAATATCCCTCCATATGAATTCAGACATTCTCTCAATTAGAAGAGCTGAAAGTGGCCGTAACTATGGTTAAGGTATCATGTATTCAACTCTTTCAATGAATGTTTACTAAATACGCAAGAGAAAGAATGTTACTATCTTTTATTACTATTTTGTACGTTCAAAAATCATTTGCAGCATTATCAGCGATAAGGCAAAAAGGTTAAATGAAGAAGATATTGTATATATTGTATACATATTGTATATCGCCTGTTTCGATTTATAGGTTTCTACATTAATCGAACTGTCGATTTATTGATACAGAATAATGAAGCTACACTCCCTATTCGCAGAGGGGATAATGATACCACACTCCCCATGCGTTGCAAATGCCACCGCTGCTTGGGAACTATTGTTCACTGATCTCGTGTAGCAGGAAACTGCGTGGATATCTGATTGAATCGTACACAATAGATTGATCACAACACAAGAGACAAGAAACAATGAGCAAATTATTTTTCAAGGATCATAATAGATATGTCAATATCAGAAATTCTCAAGAGGCTAGAGTGACAATTCCATTTATAATTCCATTCCTTCACGTGCTAAATTCAATGAAGAAATGGAGAACGTTCGATTGTTGTTTTGTTGCTTAACTAATTGGCACGTCTCTTGACATCGGGTACGGATGTCAATTTATGGTCGAGGCCGTGCAGATGATAATTTGGGGTCAAGATGTGTTTTCCCCCCAAACAACTTCGCCGAACAGCCTTCGGCACTCTTCCATCCATCGGTTTTAAATAAACCTGTCACGAGAACATGACAGGTCTCTCAAGCAGTCCCCGCGAAGTCGCCAGCGATCGCTTACGCGCGTCCAACCGGAGAAAAAGGACTACCATCCTCGGCAATTGGCTCATCAATCGGCTTTGAGTGATTTGCCCTGCCGAAACCGTCTGCGGCTAACCACAGGGTAGAGAGAGCTTCCCTCCCGGGCTATCTCCGCTGCGGCGGCGCCTCCCGCGGCGCGGCGCTCGCCCGCTCATGCATGTTTCATCGCGCGACGGGCGACGCTCGTCTCCTTAGCGCCCACGCGCGCCGGCCGACGCCGACGCCGCCCCGCGCCGCGCCGGGGCGCGCGACGAGCTTCAATTAACACGTCGCGGCGCTCTCCTACGCACCGGCCACAAGGGAGGCGCTGATATCCGGGTGAGCATGGAATGCTGTAGTGGGCAAATGTCACATTCGATATTGGTTCGTGGAGAATGTAACCTCCCAACAATGGTGTTTATGTTTCGCATTAAAGGGGCAGTACACTATTATGAGCATTTACTCCTCTGAGAGTAGTATGTTAAACACATAATTTCCGTTCATAAAATCGGCCTGACTGAGACTATTCTCACTTGTGTGACATATAATCTACATAACACAGAAATTACGTATATATTGTTTCAGAAGTACAAAAATATATTTGTGTATGCCGGCTGAAATAAATCACCTTCCAGAATATCACAACCTCGAATTTAAATAGCCGTATGACCTTTCCAAGAAATATTCGTTAACGGGAATCGTTAGAAATCCAGAAACTGTTACGAAATTTGCATTCCAATTAATATCAACGAAATGTCGCTCTTAATCTCTAAAGGGGAACTAAATTAATAAAAAAGAAGTGATCAGCAAAATACCGATGAACTTCGTTGTCATGAAATGCATCACTCTTTGGCTTCTCGTGGGGAGACTTAATTGTAGGCCGAAGAGGGAGGATCAGCAAGGCAGTTCGGGATAAATCGCGGCATCTTCGGGAATCTCCGAAGGCAGTGCCACGCCATCACGTAGAAATTGGATCGGCATCCATATCAGAGATAGCGATTGTGAAGATCGCGAATGTCCCTCTATACTCTGTATAACAAATCATGCACCCTTCAGACTTCGATATGTTGACGAGAAATGCAACCACTGCATGCCTTTCGTAAACAGGTTCACGACACTGTTTTCGCAACTACAAAAATATAATCCGTGATTTTGAATTGATATAATCTTTTGAAATATGTACAATGTGAAACTTTTTTTTTTTCTTAAAAAAATTGGTCGCTCTATAATTTTGCAGAAACTGTAAATTTCAAGAGAGCTTATTCATTAATATATTACAGCAGGACGTGCTGAATGCAGAATACAGAGTGAGCGCGGTGTCGTAGTGAACCACTTAGTTTACACACAGTGTCTACTTTTTTTTTTATTTCCACGATGTATCGCATTCACAGCCAAACACGAGCGACAGTTTCCTTGTAGCGCAAAAAGCGTGATGTGCCGATGGCGATCCTCCATCTGCCGCTCCGAATCTCGCGTCCCGACCTAGGCGCGTCGCCGGGTGCCTGCCTCTTGCACAGCGCTTGATCTACGGCGCTGATTAAACTTGACAGGCGAGATCAAACAGTAGCTCGCCGCGCCGTCGCCAGCGCTGCGGGCAGCACGACGATGGCGACGCCGCGGCGGCGGGGGGGACTGGAGCGTGCGTGTCTAAACGGGCGATTATCCTAATGCGAGCGCACACGTGCAAAGACGCGTGATGGGCTCCGCCCCCGACGACCACGCGCGGCGCCTCTGTTGACAAAACAAGGCGGTCAGTTGAGCGCGCCGCGGAGCCCCTACGCGATTGAGGGAATCATCGGTTCGGTCGTCAGTGGCGGGCGATCTGTGGCGTAGCACCCTGTGCGCCAGGTTCACACTCCTGGAGGCAGGTATTTAAATCTTGGCCGCTGGTCTGTGGAATTTGCGGACGGCAGAGCGAATTCGCGGTACGTTGTGGATATATGGTTCTTTTGTTTAATTAGACTGTTGGTGATGTAGATACCTTATTAATTCGAAGTAAATAAAACTGAGGTTGTCTGGTATCAATTTTATATTTCTTACAGAACTTCGTTTTCCGCCCAGCAGCTACATGCTCTGACGATGATCGCTACGCGATCGAAAAGATCTTCAGCAGAAATATAAAATTGATACCAGACAACCTCAGTTTTATTTACTTTCTTCTTTTGTTTCTCCAACCTTTCATAAAATCAATGTCTTAATCATTCAGATTGGATCATTACCATCTATCCATAGAATTATTCAATTCATACATCTCAGATATATCCATAACTCGTGGAATCATAAGAAAAAGTAATCAAAACTTTCGCATGGTTAGTAGTAGATTCATTGATTCGGTTTTCTGGCTTACGCTTCGAGATAGTAATGAATAACATTAGTGAAACAAAGGTTTATTTTTCGGAAATTCTGCAATACGGTATGTATTCTTGTGATTAGGGAATATTAATAAGCGATCAGTGTGGTGTCATTGTTTGAACATTCTCAGAAATATTATTTTATTTTGAAAGTTATATACAGTCTTAACAGAATCGTGTAAAATAATTTATATTCATGCTGAATGTCTACGATGTGAATAAGTTTGCTTTATTGTTGTAAAGTCACTCAACTAAACATACCAACGTTTGAACTTTTTTACTACTCTTGCAATGCAAACATTGATCATGAAGCACAACATTTTCGAAAGACGAGTTATTGGTATAGTATTGGTCATTTTTAATTCTCATCTGTCAGTTCATTTTCTGACGCAATTTTTTAAGTGAACAAACATCTGAATTAGGTTCGATCCTTATTTTACCCATACCAGTGCGATGGAAGTGGTTTTGACGAACCACACCTCGTCGAGCATGAGATCGGTGCAGGCCATGATTGGCAATATTTGTCGCAAGGGACAGAGTTGTTGTGCGTTTAACACCACGTTATCGCTACTCCATCAATACAGCAAACGTGTATTATCAAATTTAATTTATCGCTTCGTTCTGTTCCCACCGCAAAACACGAAACATCACACATTTCAATGTGTTTCATTTCACCTGTCACGTGTCACCGCCACCGCCAGTGATATGCCTCCCAAAGCGCTTATGGAGTGTGAATGTAGCCTATCGGCCTTGCACCATCCGAAAAAGCGTGCAATAATATACAAGGAAAACGAATCAATGGGAATTCCAAAAAGTACAGGCAGAATGGTTATACAATCAAGAAAGAATCCGAAAGACAGGATACCGTGGCGATGTAAGAGGACTGCGATTACATACGTAGTATTCCGCAGCATTCCTAGATTGAATAGTAGTTAGCCAGTCATGATAATAATGTAGGGATATTTGTATATTTAGGCTCACAGGATCGTTGATACATTAGGAAACATTTGATGTGCCAGTGTTAATGTCGCATTATTGGATGATTGTATGACAACCTTTTTTAAGGTTTAGTAATTAATTTGACGTGGGTTCACGCCGTCTGTGAGATGTCCCGCTTTCCTGACCCCTTCAGCCACTCGTGGGGCCTGCGCCTAGGGGCTATTCTGCGCACCCCTGCGGCGGCGGTGGCGGTCGGGCGGCGGCCGGCGGCGGCGCCAACTCCAAGTTAGCGGAGGAGCGCCGCCGTACAGGCGCGGCGCATTAATATGGAACAGGATTTGTTTTTTTGTCCCGCCCCCCGCGTCCCGTCACACCCCCGGCCTGACGCCGCCGCCGCCGCACGCGTGGCCGGAGCGGAGGAGCAGGCACTCACCCCTTCGTCTACGGACAACCCCCTCCACAAGTTCTCTCGCCGACGCGACGCGACGCGACGTCGCCGCGGTCGCCAGGGTGTCGTCGCTCACGTTCAGGGCGACGCGGTCGCGATTTCCGAGTTCTGCTCCGACCAGCGCGGCGGACGGGGAGACACTGAGGAATCTCTCCGCCCACGCGGTGGCGTACCGGCGACCGTCTTAACGTTAGGTCTCGCTCCGAGCGAGCGCCTCGGCGATTTTATAAACGCGTCATTACCCATTATCCATAACGCTCCGTGGTGTAATTATCGTGGGCCGCGCGAGAGGCCGGGCGGGCGTTGCGCTCGGCGGCGCGAACCAGAGGGACTTACGTTGCCGGAGCGTTGGCAGCGCCGACAGGTGGACCCCCGGAGCGAGGCCAAGGCTCCTCGCCCGCACAATGGCGCCCGACAGACGGCGCAAATCCTTTATAAGGGCGCTCCACGCCGCCCTGCATTCTTAAAGGGGTGAGTTCCGAATGCGACGAGCTCGCCGTTCCCCTTTGGGGAAAGCGCCGAAGTTTCCATTTGTGCGCGAGCGAGGTGCTCCTGTTTTTGCATCGGTGTCCCAATTGTGTGAGTGCACGAGATCGCGCTTTTATAGTCCTCACGCGGAACGCCCAAGAGAAGCGATCAATTTTGTTCGGTTTTAAGCCGATGAAAACGAGTCGCGTGAACATGATCCCCCTCCGTGATGCAATCCCCTTTCAATGACCTTTCAACTGTCCATCCGATTGCTCGCGAAATCTACTCTGACGACTATTCGCCACGCGCGCACCTTCCAACCGAGCTGGAAAGTGACAGCGCAGGAAGCTGCACTGGGGCCTTCGCGGAAGAGCGGGTCGAGTGGGACGAACCCCGGAATGCGGCCTCGTGCGGATTCGTCACGTCGGAGCGGTGTGCAGCGCGCGTGATTATGCAGCACAGGTGCGCCCGGGGTTGCAGGTGGGCCGGCGGGGAGAGACAGGCCGCGACCTCCCCTGTCTGTTTATACGCCGCGGCCGCCCGGCACGCGCGAGGGGAGCAAAAACCGGTGGGACGGGGAGAGGCGGGGACCGGTCGAGAGGGGAAGGGAGCGCGCGGAACGCGAACCCGCACGCCGCTGCCCGCGGGTTTTGCGAGGGTTTGACCGCTCCGCTTGCCCCGGCAGCGGGGTCGACACAAAACCGAGCGAGGGCAGTGGAGGCGCCGGCGCAGCAGCGGCCGACCGCAGCGGAGCAGGCGGCGACGGCGGCGGCCGCACGGACTCACTTGCGATGGGCCCGGCGTGTACGCGCCGCCGCCGCGGTCAATTGAATATGCATGACGGAATGCAGGGGTAGGGGGCGAGATGACCCCCTCCACTCCGGCCGGCGCTGCCGTGATTAAATGTCCCGGCAAAAACCCGCGGGCAGCGACGGTGGCAGCGGGGGCGGCGGTGACTGCCTGCCGGCCTCCCTGCCTGCCACCCCCGCACATCCCTTACCCCTCGCCCCTCCCCTCAACCCTGCGGCAGCCCTCCCCCGTCGCCGCCTCCGACGCCGCTTGCCCGGATAATTACGTCGAGCTCCAAGACGACGCCCCCGCACCTAGCGGCGACCCTCACCCGGCGCCTCTGCCCGACGCGCTCCGCTGTTTATTCGTCCGGCGACGCGGAACCGAGGCCGTTTTTGCCGTCTGGCGTTTGCAGATTAAGTTGCCGGTTGACGGGTGAACCTCGCGGCAGCGGCAGTGACGAGAGGCGTCCGCGCCCCGATAACCGAGTTCTGTGGCGCCGAGCGGACGAGTGAATCAGTGAACGAGAGCCGCGCGGAACGGGGCGGGGACGGGGGCGTGGCGCGGGGCATGAGGCAGCGAGGGGCGATGCGGTGCGACGAGACGAGGTTTGGACGCGGGCCAGCGCAGCCCACGGGCATCAGACGAGGAACACCGCTGTAAAACTCACCGGCCCGTGACCTGACGGATTCTCTCGTCCTCCCGCGGCCCGTGACGTGCTCTTCGTGGGTCGCGCCGCCGCCGCCCGCCGCGTGGGGCCGCCAGAGCCGCCGACGCCGATATCCGATAAATCACCCGACTGTGGGATTGGCCCTTCTCCGACAGCCAATTCCCATTTGGGAGAGCCAATCATTTGTTAAACTGCTGCATAGAGTCGTTTCGATATTTTGTGGCGGTGCGCTTTCGGTTTCCGAGTGACGAAAGAAGATAACAGGTTTTAATCGTTCCAATGCCGGTTTGCACAAAAATATCGGCCCATGGTTTTTGCCGACCTGTTTTTCACGTAAAGGTGAATTGGAGTAGAGAAAACTGCACTATCACGCTTAGAACACAAATACGTCTAGTTCAACATTAGATATTTCGATTAACCTATAAAGAACCAATCAAATATATAAACGGAGCGCTCAAGAAGAAATAAATGAAAAAGGCTTGATTCTTCTGGTAATGTTAGACTCCACCACGCTGTGTTGTAATTACACCGGCACATGACGCCTTCGCGAGAAAAGTCCCCTCCACCCGCAGCCGCAAGAGTGAGTTCGGTTTCGCCGAAGACTATTCTTGCGGTCGAGCTCAGCGCGCGGCGGCGAATATGAAAGTCACCGCTGGGGCGAAACTCGGAAAAAGGAAAGGAAAAAGACGTCGCGGGGGCGGGGAAGGTGTTGCGCTCGGCGGACGTGCCGCATTCGTCAAGGCGAGCGAGTCCGTCGTTCACGCGTGTTGCAGGAAGTGATTCTGATTTTCCAGATTCTTACGGGCGCGCGCGCCGCGCCGCGCTGCGCTAATGTGAGAACGCCAGTCAGGACGCGGCGCGCGATGCTTTTTGCGCAGATGGCGCGGCCTTCGCGCGTGCACAATAGGCCGCCGAAGAAGATGTATCAAGTCTTGACGTGGCTGATTGCGGCCGTTTCTTCGTCGAAATTCGCAGTTGTTGAACAAGTAGCTACATTAGTGTTGCAAGTTATTGCTGAACATACTATTACCATTGTACACTAGTATTTGAAAAAACAGATTTGAGTTGGCATGGTATGGAATTTATCTTGTGTATTTTTTGAGAAATATTCTTTTTATTGGACTCTGTTTAGAAATCAATGACATTAGAACGTGCTGCTTGGTTACTGTGGAATGTTTTCTCGTCATTTTTAAGAATCCTCCAAATAAGATCGTACGCAAAAAGCATGTTTTTAACTTTTCACACTTTTTTACAAAAATTCTAATAAAAGTAACAAATTATGTTAATACAACTTGAAATAACAATGAAATAAATAATCTTACACTTACAGATTATATATATTTTAAAAATGAGTCTAATTTTGACCACTGGTCAGGGTAAAGCAGTCCAGCATTATGAACAAGTTCTTTCTTTCATGCCAAATAATACGATTTCTTCCTGCACACCACCACATTCAAGTATTTCTGTACAAATCTTAATGTACCTGTTCCGGTATGAAGCAATCAAGATTAGTAAGAACTGGACGTTGTCTCACGACGAGCATCTGCATGTTATCTACGGCCGTAATTCCGATGTCTCGTAGTAGCCTTGTCGAAAAAAGGCGAAGAATCCAGCCTTCCGCGATGAATTTTTTTGATACGACTGACAGTTACCTAAATCATTTCCCGCGCAACTCATCATCATAATTTTCAGATTTAGTTGTAAATTCAGACCTTCCCGGCAAAATTGCCGCGGTTCGCGTCCGGTAAAACTTGCCCTGGGGTGGCGGTGGGACCTCGCGAGCCTTTAGTTCGCACGCGGCTCACGCGGGCGCGCTGGCGGCAATTAAAGCGCCGCCGCGGCGTTTGCGCATGCGCCCCGCGTGCGTGCGCGCGCCGCGCCGCGCCGTGAGCCGCCCAGCCACGCTCGCGTCGCCTCCGTCGCCCTAATTCGCTGGCGTTTCGGGGCTGAAAGAACGTTTAATACGAGACGGACGGCTTTGAAGCGGAAAAAAGGAAAAAAAAACTAACCAAGTGCCTAATTGTTTACGCTCGTGCTTAGGCATTCAAGGGGCGTCCGAAACCAATTAGCGTGAGCGTGGGTCCCACGGTGCGCCGAGATGTTCGGACGAGATGTTTGTACGAAATTATTAAATTTATCCGTCTGTCAGAAATTTTCTGGCCGACAAAATGTTTGAAGTATGAATTCAGAAGGAAGTTGCACGTGCAAATGTAAAATATAGAATGAATATTTAAAATTAGAGATAATGGTACTTCATTTAATATGATCATTGAAGTTATTTGTACTTTAAAAGAAGTAAGGATTTTTTTCTCTCGCGCAGGAGTGATTTCCGGATGGAGTATATTCAAGGACAGACGATCCCTTTGAGTTCAACATTCTCCTCTAAATATCGATTGTCTAATGGCACATTTTTCTAGCCTCAGCTTTCTGCATGAAAGCAGTTACTAAACATCTGTGATCTCTCAGAACTTCTTTACACATCACATTGCCAGTGCAAAGTACGATTCAATTTATCGAAGTGGTGGTTATTGCTGGTCGACTGACATCTTCCTCCTCCTCTTCCAGGAAACTGCATTCGCAAAGGCCAGATCTGCACGTCTGCCGCCCGAACCTCCGCTTCTTTCAGCGCGGAAGACAAAGAATCGCGCGTTTTCATTCTCGCACGCTCCCCGCCGCACCGCGGAGCGGCGTTTAAAATCGCAAAGAGCTGCGCGAAGCGGGACAGACGCCTCGCCACCCGCGCGCGTTCGCCCGCGCCGCAGCGTGGCGGGGAGAGTCCGCGGGCGAGAACGCGTTTTCCACCGGCGCGCGGCGCGGAGCGGACAAACGATAACAGGCCCTCTAAACAGCAACCTTTGCACCCGCGGTCGGCCTCCCGCCCACGCCGCGGCGCTCGCCCTTTGTTCTTGGCGGAGAGCGCCGCCCTCGCGCGCGCCCCGCCCGTCACACGCCGCGCACACAAAAAAATTCGCATTGTGCAAATTTTTGATGAGGGTAACGAAGTGTATTATGTTTCGCGGGGAGGGAGCGCGGGTTGCGGCGAGCCGCGACCGCGGGAGGCGGGGTCGGCGGGGGCGCCCCGGCGACGGCACGGGTCCTCCCTCGGCGCAATATCTGCGCGGTTGCCCCCTCTTCTCTTTTTCCCTCCGCCTCCCCACGACGCACCGCCCCCCTCCCGTCCTTCCCCGCCTCGACACACACTCGCTCCTCAAGCCACCCTATAACCATTATCTCATTTCGTGGTGCGGTCTGCCGCGGAGGCTGGGGAGAGAGTAACACAATTTGTGGCACACATACTGGGGGGAAGAGGATGAGGGGAGGGGTCCGGTCGACATCAACCCCGCTCCGCCCCGAGGGCCTCCTCCCTCGCGCGTCATCTCCCTTCGAAATCTCTGTGAGCGCAGAAAAAAATCAATGGCGTCATAGCGTCGCGAGCGCGCGCGTGTGGCGGGGAGGTGGGAGGGAGGGGGCGGCGGCGGCAGTTGCGCGAGGGTGGGTCGCGTCGCCCCTCCCACCCCGCGAGCGCGCCCCGTCGCCCGCACTTGTCACTCGCGCCAAGACAAAGCCGAGGTATTGCAGCCGCCGGTCGACTACATCTGCCGACGACCACGCGAGACCCACCCCTCCCCGCCCCGCGGCCGCGACCCCCTGGCAGCGAGCGATCGAGGTCGAGACCTGATCTCGACACTCGCGCTTCAGTCGCGGGCACACAACCAAATGAAAGAAAGGACGAGGAGCGGTGTTGCCAACCTACAACGTGCAGTCGCTCGAGTCCAAAGGACAATTAAAGGGAAAGGAACTGACGGTGTAACATCTGTCTAGCAAGATTCAAATCGTCGAACGATCAGGAAAAAGAAACTTAAATGATACAGAATGCTTACGTCTAAATTTCATTCTATTAATGTTCCTTTATAATAAAAGAATATTCACATTACACTTGAAGACCTTGGGGAAATAACATGCTATGCCGCATTTCTGATGAAATTGCGATATTAGTTTATTTCGGCGTCCCATTCACCATTTGCCTGCGGTTCAAGAATAGTCAAAATATAACTTAAGAACATTCACCAATTACCAAAATATCTAACTGAAAACGTATCTGGTAATCGATTATCAGCCGAATAATTCCCTAAGTTGTGGAGTGATTACATACAGGAACGAAATTATTGACGTGCTCGATAAATACATATGATACTAAAATGTTGATAGAGTTATACAAGTGAAAACTAGACCATGCAAACTGGAAGGAATTTTCCCGCATGACAATCGATTTCCTGACAGTCGAGAGTCGGCGGAGCGGAATGCACGGCAGCGACGGACAGTCGCAGCGCCCCGGGTCGTGACGCACTTCCTGAGAATGTCAATTGCGGTCGCGGGGGAAAGAAGTCCCGCCGGGTGGGGCCCGGGGCCGCGCGAAATGCTGTGGCCGGGCGTGCACGGAGCGCTGCAAATAAAGTAATATATCTACCCCTCGGACCCCGCGGCCCCAGCGCGTCGGCTGGGGCTGATCGCTGCCATTCCATCTTTTCCCTCGGACGCACCGCGTGCTACGAGCGATACATTGCCACATTTGTGGTTCGTAATTCGCATCTGATGCTCCCACCCTGGAGAATACAATTACTTATCATGTCTTATAGGGTTAAATATCTTGAATTTCAGTATAAGTTACAGTTGTCAATTCCAATAGGAAAATTACTTTTCATTTAGAACTGACAAATTCGATAAAAAATTTCACAGTCATGTAAAAGCACTTGGAATTTTAAGTACAATTCGTTTGCTTTGTAGTAATTGATTTTGATTTACTGGTCCATGCGAATAAAAGCTGACATTTTTATTGCAGCTTTTCTGTTATTTGTGTTTCTCAATAAAGGATCATGAATGGTGGTGGTGATAATAATAATAATAATAATAATAATAATAATAATAATAATAATAATAATAATAATGTTGAATCGTTTTAGAACTCTTTCATACCCGGAAAACTGGGGTATGGTGACCTCAAAACACCGCCCCGTCCGTCCGCAGTTACTAAATGACTGGAAGATTCTGGCTAAACGTCTTTTTATCTGCATTATTGCTGTATCCATCAACACAACCTTCTCCTTGAGGTTGTGTAAAGAAGTGATACTTAACAGAAGATCCTCCTCGATTAACGAATTGCTTACGAATGGTTTTTCTGCGCGGTCATCGTTTCTACGAAAGTGGGCAACTCGGTTTCTCGGCTGACAGTTCCCTTGCCGCCATTCAGATCGTCCGTGAGACTTGCATTACTTGCTATCCATCGCTTCGCTGTTCTTTCGCCACGAAGTTGCTTGTTAAGTAGATGTGATATCTTCTATTTCATATCATGATTAATTTTCTATGAACATTAATAATTGCAATACATTCAATAAACAAGTAATTTCATTCTTTTATATTTTTTAGATATTCAGTGCATAATCGTAAAGGTGGCTGGCAAATGTACGACACAAGTTTTAAAATTTTCTAATACACAAGTCAAGGGAGAACGACGCAACGCGAAGGACAAGCATAATCATTTGTTCAATCTTCGCGATTATTTTCACCACTTATCCACATTGCATGACTTACGATTTTTGGGCGCATTTTGACATTAATGAACTTGAAATTAAAATCATTAATATAGGGTAAATATAAACATTAATTTGAATTTTAAAGAGTACTGAGTTTAATTAACTGTAAACGAAGTCTATAATTCTTTCCCTACACATGTCCTAAACCTGAGATGAGTTCGTGTGTCGATCGCGAGTTTCACAGCCGCCGAAGAATTTCGAAAGCTGACCGGGCGGTGAGGGACGCGTCGCGATGCGTCGCACTGAGCGGCGCGGCGGCGAGACCTCCCAGCCGGCGGCGTCAACGCGGAGATTAATCCACCAACAAAAAAATATAAAAAAGACCCTCCCCCACGCAGGCGGCCGACGGGAAGCTTCCCTTTAACCGACGGGGCGTTTAACCGAAAATTATCCGAGCCACGTTTTTATATCCGGGCCGCTCGCTCCCGGCGAATGTAATTTACGCGCTGTTTACGGCGCGCGGGGGAGGGGGGCAGGGGGAGGTCGTTTTCTCGGCAGGAAGTACTCTGAGCGTCATCGTCTCCGGGCTAACGGCGGCGACCGAGGGATCTAAAATATCACTTTACGGGCCGAAACGCCCAGGTGTGAAACTTGCAGTTCGGAAAAGATAAACATCCCAACGAGGCATCGCCAGTTTGTTCGCTTGAAAACTCTGATCGTTTTACTTGTGTTCTCTTCCTTATTGGTTCGTTGTCCCCTGAGGAGGTGTGTTTTGACCTGTTAAGTTGTTTGTATGACGGGTCTTACAGATTCGATGTGGGCAATAAAATCGTTTCCCCAGAGTTGTGCTATAAATTTTACGTTCTAACTCTTGAACTTTTTGTTTACTCTTCATGATTCAAAATCACTTCAAAATATTCCACCTCATAAAATCTATAAATGTGAAACGTATATCATGTTAAAGCAGAGAAAAGATTAGTTGGAATGTAATTAGGATGTTAAAAATGCCTTACAAAAATATTTAATATCAGTAAGAGAGTTGTCCATTATGTGCAGTTTGCGGTTACCACACAGTCGAGTTCGCAAGACCCATCTGTGTCGAGGGTTCAGATTTCAACGGTCCGTGGATCTGCTTGCGTTGTGTCCTCCAGCCACTTAAGTCGGAGCGTGGCGTCCTCTGGGCGACGACGCAACGCGAGGTTGGACCCAAGGAAGACCCTGTTAAGAGAGATCGTATGGCTACGCCTCCCACGTCGACCAGAATGACGAATGGGGACCCAGAAAATTGTTAGTCGTCGCTTAATTGGCGGTTAGCGTATCGAGCACAAGTGCCAGTCGGTCATCGGCAGGTGACGCTAATCGACAACCAAAACGACCTAAATGCATTTTTTACTCCAAAATAGCTCTCCACGTCTTCCAAGAAAATTTATTCCATTTTCCTCAAGAATATCAATAAAGCGTTAATTTGATAGTTTACTACATTTACTTCCTCCAATTAAAATATGTTATAAAGAATTCAAGGTGTCGTATTTATTGGTTCCATTGAAGCGAAAGGTATATGACTACGCAATAAAAATTATAGATGTCTCGTAAAAATAACACCCAATGTTCAACTTACAATAGCATACGACGTAATTCAGATTTTCTTCCTTCAATATGAAATGTCCGCGCGCAGTTAAGAGTCGCTGGGGCTGGGAAACTTATCTTCTGTGCCTTCCTCGCCGTCATGACACGTCTTGCCGTCGGAGGTTCGCAAGCAGAGCTGAAGGCGCGCCGTTGTCTCCTGCGCCTGATATGCATTCGCAGCTTGAGCCGTGCTGTACTGCGTCATTCGGCGAATTGTTCAATGTTTCTTTGTGCTAGAGTTGGCTCCGCCGCCTCGAGCTGACCTCGCAGCGAGCAACGGCCTCTGTGGGAAACCCTGGCGATATTGACATATAAGAATATTAATGAGACCATGATATATGTTTAATATTTCCATAGTCTGTTACGGTTCTCCTACGTCTCTCAGTATTTTCTCTCATGTCATCTTATAACATTTAATTGTTCTAATTTTCCCTTTTCAAGCCATATTACTTTTAACTCAATCGGGATGAGCGCTGATCAATTTATTCCTAAGTATATTTTTGCGTATCTGTCATGTTAATGAAGCTACCACTGAAATATTTTTTTTTTTAGAATTCTTCTGTTTTAGAATTCTTCTGCCTATCCTCTATTTTCAAAACTACTTTTCATCGCATTTTTTGGAAATTTTTTCTGGCACGTGTTTGCTTTCTTCCACAAGGCTCAGTATTTACTTGTATTTTCAATAATTTCATTTGTGTTGGTAAAGAACCTACCTCAAACGATCCCGGCATAATGAGAAAGCACTTCTTGTTTACGGAAATTTCATGTAAACATATAATCAGCGTCATTATAGGTCATTCTTCATTCGTCACATTCAATAAGCTCGTCCTACTGCAACCAGTTTCACAAGCGCTGTCGCGACCTGTCCGCAATGAGAAATGGCGTGCGAATCTTGCGCAACCCTTTCGAAGGGAGGTATCAATAGTGCAATGAATAATGTAGATAATGTTCCGACACCCGTCGCTGTTTCATCCGTCCGTCGTTGTCGACATCGCGGTAGGCGCGGCGGCGTCCGCGATGCACTTGACCCAGTGGCGGCGGCGGGCGAGCGCCGAGCCGCGCCGAGTGCTTGCGTTCCCTCGCGGCCGCCCTCGAGTGTCGCCCTGATCCCGAGCCCTCCCCCGCCCTCCCCAGCGCATTCGGGCAGACGGTCGCGAGAGCGCGCTCACCGAGTGATGTTGCCGGCGTGGAGGAGGCCCAATTTTATGTGAATAAGGTCGAAGATTTACAGGTCACATTTTTGTCTTGGTAAAAATTTAACCGCTACGCTTTTGAAAACATGCGCAATCTTTAGGAATCTGCATAGTTTATATATATATATATATAATATATATATATATATATATATATATATATAAAACTCATCTCGAATGAATATTTCTTTTCAATAAGAACTAGATGCGTATTGGTAACCTATTTGTCTCATTCTTTCTGGAGCAGATATTCAGGAAGAACGTACTGTAGAAAGTCATTTAGGGCTATATGTGTATTCACCCCTCAGTTTCCTCTTCTTCAGAGATCTAACGTAACTTGCCAGGAAGGTTTGGAGAATCTCTCGTGGCTACATTGCCCTCTAACAATATAGAGGAATCCTCCAACTGTGATAAATCTTGCACGAGGAACGGACTGCATTCCAATGTATGGGTTTGTGGTAGTTCCTCCACTCCGTTTCGGAGGCAACTTTGTTTCCTAAGAAGCGCCGCAGCGTCTGCAGAGGGGTGGCTCGGAGATAATGTCCTGTGATTTAATCTAAACGTGTTTCGTGTCCGAAATCTCTTCCAGGGGCAGGAGGAGGCCACGGTTCCGTATTCCAAATCTCCCCAGCCGCTGCGTGAACTCTGCCCGGCCGTATTTTCGAGATATCTGTGTTAAGGGCCCTGTTTTGGCCGGGGCTCCGAGACCCTTAACCCCGCCAGCCCCCGGCCGGCGAGCGCCCAGCAGCAGTTCTATCAGCCCGAATTGAACACGTCTAAAATACTCGTCGCGCGCGTTAAGCTCGGCCTATTTTTGGAAAAAATATCCAACCCGTCATAAAACAATTGTGACACTTGACATCTCCGGGGGAGGCGGGCTGCCGGAGCGTTGACGCGTTACATAAGGCGAGTTGACCCCTCGGTCGCGCCGTGGAGGGAGGGCGGGTCCCTCGTCCCCTCGCCTCTCGCTCGCTCGCTTTCCTTCACACTCCTCCTTCCTCGCGTGCTCTGTAGCTAGCTGCTCGTTCGCGCCCGTCTTGCTTCCCTGCTACCTCCTTCCCCCAACCCGTTCGTGTCGCTGCTGTCCGTGCTCGCTTAACTGGCGGGCCGGAGAAGTTTAAATGAATTTGAACATCTGTCCGCATTCCTCCCCACTTGAGGGGCCGCGACTTTTGCGCGGCGGCGTCAACTGGCCCCCGGCACGCAGCCGCCTCAATTGGAGCCCCGGGGTGCGAGCGCTCGCTCCGCACGTGTTCCGACACTGAACCCCGATTGTACTCCGCCAACACTCCCAAACACTGGAGGCGGCCTTCGGATGGTGCTCACACAATGTAAAAGGGGACTGATCTTAAGATATTTAATATTTCTGCGAGGAGGGTTTTTTAATAGATGATAACAGACCACTATAATTTACACATATTACAATTAAAGATATTTATATATGAATGCAGAATAACTTAGAATTATTTTTAAATAATAATTGTGTGAAAATTAATAATGATAGCAATAACCCGGCCACCCTTCATCGATATTTTAAATCAATTTTCGTTATTTTCTATGTACATTGCACTACAACTCACAAAACTACTGTCTCAATTTATATACTATCAATACAAGCACAACATTGCTAATCATTGTGATGACCAAAGTAAAAGTACTAATTTAATGAGCCTAATTCTATTTTTGAACTGTTAATAATGTAGCTTGGTATGAAAATTGAGCACTGTATTACTGGAATAAGTAAGATTAGGCCGTTCGGTCACTTTTAAAATATCAATGTGAAGTACATCAGTGACATTTATGCCCACAAATATATTTAGTGGAGTTAGTCTCTTGTTCTCACAGATACATTTTGTTGAGTTCGTCTTAATGCGTGGATTATTTTGTCAATAATTTCATTCCGTAAAATTACAATTATTTTACACAATGAAATCGACATCTGAAAAACTAGAACGTTTCGTTTTTCTTCTCATTGCTTTTGGAAACGTCGCAGTCCGAACGCGACCTCTTCTGAGAGACCGCACCTCTCCGCAGGTCCGCCACGTCGGCGGCGGCAGAACGAGCCGCGGGCACGGCGTTGATTAAAAGGGAATTAACGCGGCCGGACACATGGAGCCGCTTAGTATACAAATTACGCATTAACAGCGTATATACCGGCGCCGGCGGCAGCGGTCGCCGCATGCGTCACTGTCCACCCGTGAAATATTTGACGATCGCCGCTGCCTAATTGGGCACGGCCGGCGCCGTCGACCCGCGACCGCCGCCACAGCCGCGTCCAGATATATCGATCGATGCCCAAGCTGGCCGCATTCCGCGACACTAATTCGCCGGGGGCTGACTTACGGCGACTCTCGTTAGCGGATGAAGACGTTTCTCTGCGCCGGTCGCGCGGCGGCGCCTGCAGTGGTGTGCGGTTGTTCGACCCCGCCCTCCGCTGCCCTTTGCGCGGGTTTCGAACCCGGGCCGGCCGTTGACAGCCGCTAAAGTACAATTCTTAAGGACCCACAACAGTGGACTGACTATGGTCCCATTAAAATAAGTGGGGGTCTGACATTCACAAGAAACTTATCAAAACGTTCGGGCAATTACTCGAGTATTTAAACTCTGTAAGTGATAGTATATATTGTCATTCCACGACGTCAAAGAATTAAAGTGCTTTTTTTGTAAACAACAACTAGCAGTACTGACTAGTTGACTAATTCTTCCCTTCAATTTTGAAACTAACATTTCTTATATTAACAACCTCTTGATCATTAGCGATATGAAGGTGCATACCCTTTTGGTTCAAAAAATTTGAAATGAACATTTTAAAAAGAACATTTGTGTGTTTTGGAGTTCTCAAGTATGAGTTATCTCAGTGTCGTTACATCACCAAACCTTTTCAAGACGAGTTTACATTGAAAATTTCTGTTATTTGGCAAATTAAGGTGTTCAATCTCTAATGTTTCCCTTATGGAAATTTATTTTGTAAAATAAATTTCGCAGCCAATTTTTGTTAAAACTTTGATATTTATCACCCACAAAATTGAGACAAGAAGCGCTGTACGAAGCTCTTCATAAAAGCGCCGATGCATCTTGAAGTCAATCCTGTTCTCATACCTTGCACCGTGCCCAGCTCAGCCGGGTCGTCAGGGGACCTTTTGGATTTTTTGCGAAGCTTTATTTTCCTCGAGGCTCCTTCCTTATGACGCGTCGTTCCGAAGAACCCGGCTCCTTTGGTTTATGCCTTTTTCGCGTTCGTTACGCTTTCTATAACCCCGCTCGAGAAAGTTTAAGCACGTGTACGCTGATACGTGCGTGTTTGTAGTATTAATGAATAAGGAATGTAAAAATTGTGACTCGCGAGATAATATGCCGCCCAATAAAATAGATACTTCTCTTATGTACCTCCACTAGTCATTACTCCTAGTTTATCGCTGCCATAAAAATACAAATGCCGTTAAAAAGGTGGTAGTTAGAGACATAAGAAAAGGCGATGAAGGAAATCCGGTTCGGTGTCGGGTGGGACCGGTGCCGTGATTGTATATCGACCGATGCCCGCTCACCCGGGTGGCGTCCGCAGAGTGCGAACGAGTCTCTCGCGAGTCGACTCAGTAATTAGAGAGTCGTAACTCCGGTCGCGCGGCACCAAGCGAACTCCTCCATAATCCGGCGTCTTCCGTACACTTCCTCTAATCGAAGTCTCTAGTTGATATAAAAAATCAAAATTAGAATAATTTCGATATCAGAAAGATTTCTTTTACACTTGTCTTCCCGTCGCTCGACTTGCCTCCGATATGCTTCTGAAATGTGCCTGTAAATGATTGATCTGCCAACTCTTCGAAATTACCTCTCTTCCCAACTCTTTGTTCAAACCAAGCATTTGCAGCAGTGAAAGTGAAGACAAGAAAGACGTTTTTACATTTCAAGAAACAAACTGAAAGATTAAACTTCAAAAAAATTATTATTCATTATTGCCTCCATAAAACGGCATTACAGTGTAAAATGTCGCACACATACAACTAGTAGGAAGAACATTTCCCTACCCAGCTCCCATTCATGAACAACATCAACTGTTCGGAAATCCACCAAAGAGAACGCCTGTAGTGGCGAGCGGAGGCTGCACCTGGTCCCGGAGAGCGCAGCGACCTCGTCGGCTACCCGCTGCCCCCTGGCGGGGCGCTGAACTCGCGGCTCGGAACCCGCTACCCGCCGCCGCCGCCGCCGCCGCCAAGACAAACAACGCGCAGAAACGTCTCCTTTTATTCGCGTTGATGAGTCAGCGCGCCGACAGGTTTCACTTATTTGGCCCCCGCGAGCGCGCGCAAATGCGTTTTTCGCGTATTTCGAGCGGCACAGGGCGAGGCGGCGGCGCCGCGCCGCTGGGGCCGCGGACGCCCGACCGGTCGGCGGCTCTGGTGTCGATAGAGCCCGCGTCTTGTCCTCACACGCTCTGCTTAGAAGACCGTCCGTAAATTGGTAAGGGGTCCTGGGGAGGTCACCATTTGGAAAAGCCATGCTATTGCCCTTTAATTTTGCATGGAAATGGCATAATTCACAACATCGTTCATGTACCAGAACATTCTGTTGCATTTTCAAAATTAACATTTCTTTATTGCTACATCATTGTACTGTGAAATTCAAAACCATGCTAGTAGAAACTTATATTATTTTGAATTTTTTACTTAAAATATTTTCTCCGTTTTTTAATATTTTATGGGGCTACTTTTGTATTTTCCTTAAAATTACTTAAGATGCAATTCGGTTATATTTAACCTAACTAATTGGAGTTCAGTGATTTGCTGCCTCCATATAACGGCCTTCCACACCGCTTACTGACTTTCTTTGTTGTCTCCCGGGATAAAGAAAGGATCGTCAAACCCGATTGTCAAGAATTACATTGCGAGGTGGTCCTCAACCGTTCCAGGGAATAGGGTGGGCTCCCCGAAGGGCGACAGATTTACAGACTCATTTGGCAGATTCTTTCACTCAAAACCGTGGGTCGCGAACCCTGAAAAGCACATGACAGTTCTGGTGTGCCTGCATTCTCGCGAATAATATTACTCTCCAATGATGAACGATCCTTTTAGTGCAATTCGTTGTGTTTTCTTACACGACCTTCCGCTGATGAGGTCTTCTTTTACGACCCCTTCGATTTGGAATTCCTGCGTGGCACTTCTACTTACCTCCTAAAAAAATGGTCGGGGCCTGACACCCATTCTCCTTCGTTCGCGCCGTAAATTAACGCTCGCCTGCAGCGCGGTCTCGCCTGTCGGTCGCCGACGACCTTGGCGGGCCAGCGTTTGGAGGCCTCCGGAGAGCCTTTTTAGGCAAATGTGTGTACGAGGACGGCGTAAAGGGATGCGCAGCAACCTAGAACCACGCCGCTGATGACGACAGCTGATTGTTATTAATCGTGGCGGAGGCTGGATTGGGGCGGCGGCGCCGCGGCGACGGTAGCCTCGTTTGGCCGCTGCTCCGCTTATTAAATAAGTAAACAGACGAACGGACGGGCGAGCGGGCAGGCGAAGCGACGGCGCCGGCAACGGCGACGGCGGAGGGCTCCGTTGATCGGCGGCGGGGCCTCGGGATGCGGGCGGCGCGGCGGGGCCACAATTAGTGTGACGCCGCCGAGTCGCGCTTTGTCTCGGCGGAGCAGGAGGGGGCGGCGGCGGCTTGGGCGGTCGTCCCCCCCGTCGCGTCGCCCCGCGCGCCGCCGCGCCGCGCCGCAGCGTGACTCGACGCCCCGCAGGTCCCCGCCCTGGCCGCCCGCCGCCGCGGAGACCTTCCGACGAGGTTGGGTGGGAGGGCGAGCGGGCGGATCCCTCCCTGACGAAGTACAAGGCAGCGTCTCGCTTAAGATGCGCCCGGCCCTCGCTTCGATGCGCTGAATCACACGCAGCGGCGTCGCGACGGCGGCACCGGTGAAATGCGCGTTTCTTTAACGAAGGTGCAGACAGCCCACCACTCGCAATGCTGTACGTTCGATTCGTGTCAGATGGAAATCTCTTCTGGTGAACATCAGACTTACGTTAAGTTTTTAGGTAGTCTTGGATGTGACTCGTATTTCAATTTCTTTGAAGACTGAAAAAGAAATCCCTCGAATATAACATTGTAAATAATTAGAGCTATCTGTACTTTAACGTCCACGATTTACATTTTTATGCTTCAAGTGCAGGATCATTTTTAAGTTTAGGAGGTCTGAAATAAACATTACATCACTCCTAAAAGCCAAACGAAATGATCTGATTGAATTAATCTTCGAAACTTGTGAAACGAAATGATCTGACAATTAAAACTTCGAAACTTGTTCCCCAGAGTTGATTTTTAAAATCAGACTAACTGGATGCATTCTGCAATGAAAGTAATAAATGTCCCATTATCACTAATGCAGGTCCGTTGCTGGTAGCTGTTTCCGTCTAGCCCAGGTACCTGGCAGCCTGCCATAACTTCGCGCTCGAGATGTCAAGATATGAAGATCACGCAGCGCTGTTGGATGGACGCATGACATTGCGTGGGCGCAGAGAAGCACTCAGTGCAACCAGGAAACCGGATTCCTCTATGCACTAGATTGCCTGATAAACGAAACCAGTTTAAAACTTGACCTGGCATACGACACGCATTCGTCCCTGCTTCCAGTTTGGCCATTAATGTTACGTGACCAAGAGCACTAATTACGATCAGCTGCGTGGCTTCTCTATGCAACAATCAAGATATGAGTTCACGCAAAATCACTGTTAGTCTATCAAAATAACGCAACCCTTTCAGGACGTTAAGTTCATCATGTTGAAATCCACAATTTCATCATGGAAAAACTTCGCACGATACCGAGTTACACACAGTTGCTTGAAATAACGGACCCCATGAAGCTCCGCTAAAATGTCACATTCTTTTAACAAGTGAATGGGTCATACAATTAAAGGAAACGTTCTTGGTCCGGCGTCGGTGTTTTCTTCGTTAAAAGAACCCTCAACCTACGGTACCGTTTATTTACACACGTCTCTCTCGCCCTCGCTTAGACAATGCGACCTCCCACGGGAAGATCACGAACAAGTGGCAGGGGCTGACACGATGGACACATTTCGGCGAACGACGTGCGCAAGTACAAAAGCGGTCTCAAAGAAGAACAGGAAAAGAACTGGAGACTTAAGACCGCATGGAGCAGAAACAATGACGCTTGGATTTTCGGATCTGTGTACGACGAGATCTGCAGCTGTGGGAATGACACATCACTGCTTCCTCTTGTTTCTCCATTACGTAAAGGAAACCGAACAGCTGATAATCCACTGTGCATGTCTTCTAGTTGTAGAACCCTTCATCGACATAAAAAACGGTAAGCTAGAGTTCGGAGAAGATGTAGATGTCAAACTTGACACAAGCGGGTTAACGTTTCTTGTAGGTCTGTATTCAAACACCTGCGATGCAATGTCTCGTGTTTGTTGGACACCAACTGCGAAAATTCACAGTACGACCCTTGGCACCGTACGCATATGATGGCTGAGATGATTGCTCTGGCAACGGGAACGCCTGAGAAGAACACCTGTAGGATCGGGATTTTCGCGTGGGAGGAGCGGCCCCTTTCAAAGCTTGCATTGCGTTTAGAGGGCCTCGCGAAAGTCTTGTGGCTTTCTGAACGCATCTGTGTAAACCGATTCGCCAAAAATCTGCTAGTTAACGCACACAGTTTCGGTGTTTAGCAGCATTTGCGCCCATTTGCAACTCTGTATGGATTCCCGAGCGATCAAACACACGCCTCCGCAGTGATGCCCACCAGGTGGCTGCGTTTCTTTGAAGCGCGGCCAGCTGTAGCTAGGCACCACTTGTAACCTGTACACTTAACGTCGGATGGCGGCCAACTTTCGTAAGTGGCAAGAATCAACTTTTTCTCTTCTTTACTTGTTGATAATTAATAGATTCATTACTGGGAAGCAGAAAAAATAGAAAACATCGTATATATTAAAAAATGCCACCAAAAAGGCATTAATGAAATCAATTTCATTAACATTTTATGACCATTTTTGAGCACTTAACGCAAAGCGCTGCTCTAATAGAAAATATTTAGCAACTCACTCTTAAGGTAAAGATAAAAGTATCTCAGGAATCAATTTAATTATATCGTGACCACGAAATTTCTGTGCTGTTCAAAAGTTGTTTTAATTCTTGTTGTCACTGAATTGAATGGATTTCAGTTTAAAGTTTACTTGTAGGTTACGGAAATAAAAAATGTTCCAAAATACAACATCCATTTATACATCTAATATAATGAAATATTTTCAAACCCACTGATTTATCCCCGAAACACCGCCCGAAAGATTCTGCATTAGATGGGTAAAAAACCTTTCGGCGAGCGGCGTTGGGCGTAGGTAGCAATTACGCGCGCGCTGCAAAACCAACAGAGCGGCCGCCGCCCGCGGCGGGGGCGAAGGAGGAAGGGGCGGGGGGCGCGCGTGTACCCGGACCGCAGGCGTGTGTCCGAATTAACCTGCAGGGAGGGGAGGGCAGGGCGGACGTCGCGCATGACTGCCCGCTGCGCCGTGCAACCGCCCTCTGCTTGTCGTCCGTGAAGACCGCCGCCGCCGCCTCGCCCCGCCCCGCCCCGCCGCGCCGCGCCGCGCCGCAGGCACCGTTCTTCTGCGGGGCCGATTTGGACGTTGGAGAAAGAAAGTGTACTAGGGACGTGCTACGCGGAAATGGTTCTGAACCGGTCGACGAGAAAGGATGTGCTCGTGCGCGGGAAAGTAACTACGTTGGGATTCGGGGGGACGAAATGGTGTGCTTGGAACTGTGGGAGTGTTCGTTCGAAGGAAATGTGTGAAGAGAGTGCTAAATGTATTCGTATATTCCAGTTATTCACTGGTATACGCTGGATCTTAGCTAACATTAATTCATGTCTACAATTTACGAGTGTATGCATCACTTGAACGTAATTTTCTCGACAATAATCATGACCATAAATCATTATAATGCAGACGCACAAAAATATATCTACATACTTCAGTTTACAAAGCATAAATTGTTTCAAATACGCCTTTTTTTAAATCGAGAATCACGCAGTTTCCTTTACGTATCTTCAAATTGTTATTCAATACATTCGAAACGTGCAACTCCACATGATATAAGACGAAATACACATTTCGAAAGGCAGCATTGCTTGTAATTAACTGTACACCCACACGAGAAAGACTTACACGTGTCTTTCTCGCCCGTGAGCTTCAGCGTCCGTCAGGAAACAGGCTGGCTCGGATTTCCTCCCAGGAAGCAGGTGCTCCCGCGTCATTTCCGGGGCCGGAGCTGCGTGGGAGGAGCCCCGTGGGCTGAGCCCTTCTGGCGCCGGCGCGCAGCCGGCGCACACGGGACGCCGCCGCGAGATAACGCTGGCCTCAATGACCGGCGCACACGTGCTCCATCATGAGAAATTCTCAATGAGGGATTGAAATCGTTTCCTGGAAGCTTCAGTTTTAAAAATTAATTTTAAACAGCTGTATTCATTATACGAGTCGTAGCTTTAACTTTTTTCACTACTCCCCATTTTATTTTGATCTTGTTAAATCGAAAAGTAAAAGGTGACAAGCAAACTTAACTTTTGCAATTTCTTCATTCCTTAGAAAAGATGACTGAACAACTGTATGAAATGCATGCGACTTTACCTATGAAATATGATTCAATCGAATCAAAAATCGAATAGCCCGTGACAACGCGGTGTTCAGATTATAAACGTCAGTTCGGTCATACCACCATCGAAGCGTCTGTCTCCAAACTGCTTGAAAGCTACCAGTGAATAAAAGAATAATGTCAAAATCTATTTTAGTAAACACTGTGCGCTTGGCGAGCGGGGAGCCCGTGCGGGCGCGTCGGCGGCCATGGCCGTCCGTGACCGAAGCGGGAAACGCGGCGGGGGCGGGGGCGGGGAGAGCCGCGGGGGCTGAGCGGCGGCCACCTGTGTGATTCACCGGATGATCCGGCTGGAGCACGAGCCCCTTCCCGTTATCCCGGCGCGGGGGCGGGGCGGGGCGGGGCGGAGAGGAAGCGGCGGTCGCCTCGCGGGACGGTTGTTCTCTCTGCGATGATGAAACGTAGCCCCCTCTGGAAAACAACGAACCTCCTCTTCGCTGTAATGAACAAGCGGCCCCGCGAGCTGCGATGCATTAGACGCATGCTGGGGGAGGGGGGGGCGTGCGGCACACGTGCGAATGAGCAGAGCACATTCGCTCGCCCGCGGTAGAATTCGCGGGTATTGATACGCCAGAGAGAGCTCTGATTCGCAAGAGGCACGTAGGATAGAGACCACAATGATATTGTATTACGCAACGCTTGTGCCCATTAAGCATTCTGGTTGACTGTAACTGCAAGAGATCAGCACACATATGGATGGCTTGTTCCTGGCTGTAAGGTGATCTCTTTATGGATACTGAATCAGCGAATCCTATTGTTTGATTTAAAAGCCTTAACAGCATCAACAGGTCCTAACATTCGTCATGCGTATATTCGGAATGAGAATGCTTTATGTTGAAAAAGAGATCTGAAATGTGTCAATGTTCTGGAAGAGGACACTAAAAATGCAATTGGAGTAAGCGTTTATTTCTTTTATCACTGCAAAGCTTACATTGAACTGTCAAAGATTAGTCATACAATTTTGATAGAACATTTCATGTAGTCTCAACTCAAATATTTATAAAAGAGAAAATTGACTCACTCATGTATGAAAAAACATCCAGCTATGTCAAGTATTTTCTATTCCGCAGAGCTGTCTTATCTGACACACTCTCCTTCCTAACAAAAAATGATGCATGCATTTACCAACGAACAAGACTGTTTGACTACGGAGTAGGCGTTAGAAATTCCGCCGATATTTCACAGAACCGGATAAGCAGGTTTCCATATGCGCTGGGCATAGGCACCGCGTGTCTCCCTTTCTACGGAAGCGGCGAGGTGCCTGTGCCTCCGGGGAAAGTAGGATTCGCGGTCGGAGAGTCCGGATGCCTGGAAGCCGAGGCCTCCTCGGAGGAGATGCTCCCGTCCTTACAAGTTCCTACACGCGCGTATGTTGCATTAAAACACACCCGACTCTACTATCATTGTATCGGTAGCATTAAAAATCTCGAAGTATTATTTTAGGACGTTCAAATCCTCGCTGTTCCTCCCTATTTTTTGAGTTATACCTGCTGTAGCGATAACTAAATACATTAATTAACTGTATATACATTATACAGTTAATATTCACAACAATACATATTTTATAAGCCTCCTTTATATAAAAGTAAATGATATATTGTCTGATATAGTTGCAGTTCAACCAGATTCAGTTTCAGTTATTCCACTCAAGCGAATTTCATTCTTAGGAATTATTATTATTATTATTATTATTATTATTATTCAAATTAAGGAATAGAGGAAATTTCCGGAAGGGTATTTGAGAAAATTTAGAACGAGCTCCTACTTAACGACGCCTTATTTTTTTTCTTTCCAATTCACCCGTATTGTCTGAGCGGATTGCGGTCGCCGCATGTAACGTGATAGCCCAAGTCGCACAGGGCTGTCGGGCTGTCACGCGGCGGCGCCCTCCCGTCGCCGCGGCCTCTGTGCGTCCGCCGATAGGTTTATCAATCATGCGGCCGTTTTCTGCGAGTCAGAGCCCAACCTGCGCACGGACGTGTCAGGCCAAGCCAGATCCGCTGCGAGAAATGGGAACCGCAAGCTATGACCAAACTCCCTAGCTTGCGTGATGTTGCGCGTTGAGCAGGAGAATTCGTTGTTCTCGATCTTTAGAAGATCTTGGTTTAGATGAGCTTCGGTTCAATTGCCCATTGGCGATTGTAATTTTAAAGTTAATTATATCAGTGGAGTTACCTTTCAACAGAATTACATTGACAATTATAAAAATAGATTTTTTCGCGATTTTTGTTCACATATTTTCGACAATGTTCTTCACCCTTCTGATGCTAAGGGCTTTCCCGAAATCTGTAACTTCTACCCTTACAGCTTTACAACGTGACCTTGCTAGGATATTTATCTCTGTATGAAAACATGCTGGTGTAGTTCAGCAAGCGCCTCCAGCTGCTGGGTAATGATTTCATCGACCAGTTTATACTGGCGCAGTACTGTTGACAAACTAGAAGACATAAAAAGATGACGAGCTCCTATAAGAAATTGTAGCTGTCTTCATTCCTTATACAAATTTCTTCTGTAATTAATTTTATATTCTTGGCTTGCTTTTGAATTATGTTCGCGTAAGACTAGGTTGAATTTGTACGAGTAACAAACCAGGAAGATAACATGTAACAGGGCAATGAACTGGATTTTTACGTTGTTCAAAATATAATGAATTGCACGTTTCAGCAGTACACAGCAATTTACAATCAATTTCCAACGCATCGCCGAATCCTGGAAGAGAATATTTGGCGCTGAACATTCCGGTTCGGCCACCTTTCCCGATATAGTTATAATTCATAACTCCTCTTCACGTATTACTACCTGCTTAATCCTCACCTAGATTCATGGTTCCGTGACACGTCGCGGGCCTGTCGGCCGAAGTCGTGTCCTGTCAACGCACGAACATACGAGCGCCGTGTCCCCCTAATTCACTCACTGCTGGCCGTGGAAGCCCGCTCCAAACGCGGAGAGGAAATTGATCTCCCTGCGATGCCCGGGACGAAAACCTGTGTTCCCCTATCGAGGGTCTCTGGCATCAATATGGTTCCGCCATGTTCTTGGCATTTACATTAGTTTATGTCAATAATTTTGATACGCTGAAACTAAAACCAGCAATGTATGTTTTGTGAATGTCGAAAGAGGTTTAACACCATAAAGATTCATTATAAATTAATGATATTTCATCAGTAAAAACTTGTATACGCAAATGTATTCTGTAACTGCAGTATTTGACTTTTTAAATTTTCGTCAATACGTCCTACAGTGTTCATATGCGCATTAATTATCTTTGTAAGTGAAAATAGTCATTAAATCAAGTTAGATTGTTAAAACACAGGAATGAACAAAATTGTCGGTATAATCATTTCAAGAAATAAAACAGATCCCTAGGATCTCTGCAAAAAATCTAGAAATACACAAACGACCACGGCCTCCGTCCAACATGGCCGCGCCGAGTGAGTGGCTCCCTCGTATCGAAATGTAATGGACCTGTTGCGGTGGCGGCAGCGCTAGCAGCGTCGGGGGCTCTAAATCAGAGCGTGAACAAGTCACCGGCGCGGCGCGGAGGCCGCCCGCAGGCGCGCGGGGCGGGTGGGCGATATTTCAATTTGTTATGCAGGTGAACGCTGTGTATTATATTCAATTTACGATCGGCTCGAGAGGCGCGCTGGGCGGCAGCCGGCGCTGACTAAGGCGCGTCTCGGGGTTGTTTCCACCCGCGACTTTTTTTCTACACCTTTCACGAGTCGCCCGCACGCCTGAGCACGATGGTGGTGGTGCTGGTTGGGTTGTCGGCGCTTGCATGTTGCGCGGCATCTTGGAAAATGCTTGTCTCTCTCTCTCTGTACCTCTCTCTCTCTCTCTCTCTCTCTCTTTGTTTTTTTTCTTTTCTTTCTTTCGAAAATTGCGCGAGCGAAAGTGCGTGACGCGGGAGCTTGCTCTCTTCACGGTCCTTCGCGCCTACCCCTTCCACTTCGCACCGTCGCGTCGCGCTGGATTGGGCACGCTCGCTGCGCGACCATTACTTTCCCGTCCGTACCTTCCGCGCCGCACACTTGTATTTCGCGAACCTGAACGGACGTAGAATCGCAACTCGACTGTTTGCGATGTCATTTATCTCGATAGTTCGTTGTTTTTTTTCTTAGTGGACGGCTGCTCTAATCGGTAGTTTTCCGTGGTTTCTCCGATCAACACCTGGCAAATGCATGTGCAGTACTCTAACAAACGGACGATGGACCGCGTGCGATCTTTTCTTCCTCTTCCTTGCCCTATCCTCGTTCCTTACAGTACTATTCTTTACTACCACGTGTCGGGAGTTTCGAGCTTGTCGATACCGCCCGGTACCTCCCGTGATAATGCATGAGTTGTTACACTTACGGAACTAATCACTTACGCAATTGACGCGCCCGGAATCACTTACCAATCAATCTGATTTTTTGCTTACACTCCTCTTCTCTTTCTCTCGTTTTTCCCGCGAGCGATTTTGGAAGTCCTGAGTCTGCGGAGCCGTCCTTTGCTCTTCGCTGGGTCGGGCCGTATTTTCGGGAAACGGCAGCGAGGTTCGCGCTGGCGAGAGCGAACGGTTGGCGGGCGGATTCCAGGGAGAACCCGCTCGTCGCCCGGACGATTCGCTGCGCCGAGCGATAACGACGCGCTCGCTACAAGATGCCGCGCCACTTGGAACGCCGCCATATCGCGTCGCTTGGATTTCAGATTGCTACATCTGCCGACGTCATCCTCTCCAGATACACGCGAACTAGCGGGTTGCGTTTTCATACCCAGTAATTCGTTTTTATTCTGCGTATTATTTTCTTAACGGCAGCATTGCAGAGAAGACAGATCTCCATGAGTTGGCCACACTTTGAAACCTGTATGCACAAGAACCTGTATATTACTCCTAATGCTGAAGATAGAACAATGATCGTTAAAAAGGAACTACGCCCGGTATCTGCGCAGTGTGATGTAAGTGCGGCGGTCGTCCTTAGGGTTTTTATTCGTGCAACATTTGTATGCGTCGTAGATGGTGCTTGCATAACACGAATGTGATTTCGTATGACGATCGAATCTCGGGCACTAAAGTGCCGTCCCTGCCTGTCGGTTAATTACGATACTCGCCCGTCGACAGGCAAAATAAGCATCTACAACTCGAAAGACAATCGGTGCTGATTTGTAAGGTGAGTCCCGACTCCTCGTAACGCTAGAACGACTTACGTAGTCTCGTGTATTTGGAAAGAACTGATTCTCTTAGACTTAAAACGAGGTGATTTTTGAATTAGTGTTATTTTTGAACAGTAAACGAAATGCCAAGAATTTACATCTCATAATTTATAATATTATCTTCACAGACAATAGTATCTAGTAATTTATTTATGCTGTAAATGATACTCCAACCAAAACTCAGGCTTTAATAGTATCCTACGTTATTGAGAAAACACTGCATTTTTATTTTACCTACGTCACAGCTAGCGTAAGTATAACTTCAACCCATGATTATAAAGTCGTAATTTTCCAAAACGGATAATTTTATTTATTTATTTTGTTCTTAACCTTCTAAGCATTCGAACAGCTTTTACAATTCATGCATACAAAAATATACGGCGCCACACATCTCGCAAGGAATCTGCACAAACTGTCGGATTCCTTCCAAATTTACAGAGGCCTCGCTTGTGTTGTGGGCCATCTGCATCCGCGGGCGCCACCCCTGTTGCTAGGAGGCGCCCCTCCCACTGGCACCGAGGGGCGGTGGCGGCCTCTCAACTTGTAGCAATTTGTCTTGGTGTTCGTACGTCATAGCAGGTTTATAGCCGCGCAAAAACGACGACGGCAGCGTCGATTGAGCAAGGGGCTCCGGCGGAGCGCGCGGCCGTCAGCGCGTCCACGAGGAAAAAGATCGAACTGACGATCGACGACGTCATGGAACCGCCATATGTATGGTGGAGAAAGGTGGGGCTGCCTGTGAATACTGGCGTGCGAAAGTCAAGAATATGACGAAAATATCAGTTATACATTACGGCCTCGTTTATTCGGAATTTCTGCTAGATGCTAACTTGGAGGAGTAAAGTACCTGAATATAAACAAGTTTGCTTTTACCTTCTTTCATTTAACTACTTTGGTATTGTGCAGTATCAGATGAGGACAGGAGTTCAGAAAATTCGTGGTCGATTCCATTTAACGTAGTTCAATCAGACAATTCAGTTTATGTGCAAATAAATAAATGGGTTTTCAATATGACTGATCTATAGAATTAAATACGTAATCTATAACGCTTATCGTTCATGCTGAGAATATTTTTGCGTCTCAATAGAACGGCCTAAATAGGTTAATCCATATTGAGTGGACATATACATGATACATTGTTAATGAACATTTTAGTGAAGGAGATCAACGTGAAATAGAGCTACAATCGTCCAGCGTCAAAAGTTCCGTTCCCATTGACTGCGAATTTCAGCCAACGACGGCCACGAGGCACGTTCTCTCGCCACAATCTCACGAGTTGCTCCACTGATGGACGTGGATCTTTGTCGCAGCGCGAGGCGACAGGGGGCGGATTCGGCTGATGTCATTCGGGCGTAAATACGAGAATGAAGCACGCTGCCCTTCGGCGCCTATTCTTAGCCGCAGCCTTGGCAGCACAGGGCCGTCTTAGCGGCGGCGGCGGCAACAACGGTTTTTGTGGTGGCGGGCGAGCGCCACAGCAAAAGCGAGAGGACGCGCGGCGTCGCGACGCCTCGCGACGCGTCGTTTCGCAAGCAGCTGGAGCCCACAGCTGGCCGTGTGAACAATTAGCGCGCTCTTAAGTGGAAGACGGCGCTCGCGCCTTCGCTTCGCCCAGGACCCTCGTTCCGCTTCTTACTGGATCCCGCAGCTGATGAGCGGCTCGGCTCCTACGTGTTCTTGTCCCCCTGCAGCGCGATCGTTTCCTCCTCTTGCCGTTTATCGTTCCGGACGCGTCTGCTCGTTGTCCCAATTGACGCTCCTCTCCCAGGTGCCCTTCTTCTTCTGCCCTCGGTCGTTTCCTCTTCTTCCATCCGTTCACTCGGATTTCACACCTTATTGTCGACCTTCGCGGACTGTGCATTGCGTATGTTGCTCCAGCGCTTCGAAGGAAATATATTGTGCGGAACGACAAGTGTCGGCGTCGTCTGACTTTCCTGAAGGCTAATTGGATTTTGCACGGATTGGAAATCGTATTCCTGGAACGAGGCTGTCGTTCGGAACCTCTCGGTCACGGCTCTTTGGGAACGATGCGCTTAGTTCCGCTTTGGCGGCCGAGCGCACTGGCGGACGCGATTCCACACCGCACGCCCCCGCCGAGGAGGTTAGCGTTTCCGAAAGCCGTCGATTTTCTGTAGCGCTTACCGTCCCACGCTCATTACTTTCAGTGCCTCGAACGTTAGCGGCGCGCCGGTAGCGTGGAACGAATGTATCCCGTCTGTTTGGTACATCCCGATGCATCGAAAAAAGCCCATCACCTCCGCTACAAAGATCAAGTCTTCCTGCACGGCCCACTTCTTCGTCATTACCAGAACTTCCCGTACGAGGAAGTTTCTCGCAAAAGTAATCAAATAGCCGTCTCCTTCTGAAGCCCACTAAAAGCCAGTACTTTGCGTTCTACGAATAACCATCCGTTCCTTCCCGTACGGTTGATGCGAGAAAGAAACAAAAATAAAAATTGAAAAAATCCCTCACGCTATGTGAAAACAACAAAACCGAAGTTCGGGAAGATGGGAATCTCGCTGCGTTGAAAGCAACTCCGTGAACCCGGGGCGCGCCCCAAAGGAAGCAGCCGTCACTGACCCAAACTTGCGGCGAAAGCCGTCGGAGGCGGACAGGATGGCCGTTGCTAGCCTTCGGATGAGGCCGCATAATAAGCCGTCAGTGCCGGGCCGGCGGATAGCAACCCGAGCCGTCGCCACCATCGCGCCAGTCCAAGTTCTCGTCTCTCTGTTCATTAGAACCGTAAAGAGCCTCTTCTCGTCACCGCCGAACCCGCAATTAAAAGCTGCCGCCAGAGTTCAAAAGTTTTCGCTCGAAACATGTTAAAAGGAGTTCAGTCTCTTCGTCCCCTCTGGCGCCCGCGCTCTCTCTCTCTCTCTCTTTCACTCTTTATATATATTTACGCAGAGTCCATATATTAATTAGTGAAAATTAGCAACAAAAGTTCGCCGGAGAATGAAAGCTCGCCCGCATTATGCTGGAGTTAAGCTGGCGCCCGGCGCGCGCCTTTTGTGGAGTTGTGAGGGGATGGCGACTGTGGGGATTTCCGGCGCAGGGGTCGCGGGTGTAGGCATAGCGCCCCCTAGGCCGACCGCGGAATTAACATATCTGACTGCGAACGCGACCCGCGGCCGCTCTGACCGCGGAATGAAAAGTTGGTGGCATTAGCAGCCATCAGGTGACGGCCGCGTCGGCCAGGGGAGAGAGGCCATACGGATGGCGAGGGTTAGGGGCGTTCAAAGGTTTCTTTCTGCTCGAGTGCTAGTTGAGTGCAATGTGGTGTCGAGTATTTCATTTGCAGAAGCAACTGAAGTTTGGGTTACTACACGAACGTTCTTCTCTGTATCATGTGATACACTGGTTAGTCGCCTTTTATCGCGTTTTGTGTCGTGGCCAACGCGTGGTGTTGGTGCATTACGTTGAGTCATCCAGGGCCGTTGGATTCTCTGGAGCATGGCTGCGGCGTGATTCGCTTGCACAACGAGCTGTAATTGTCTTCACCATACACCCACACACTCTGCCAAGCAGTGGCCGTATCCTACAGAATGTGCGATTACAGACCGTAGCCCATTACGTATTGGCAATGCGATGAATATCCAACGGATTAAGTTTATGCGTTGGTTCTAATATTGAGTCGAGATTCGACAGAAATAACCCAAATGCCGTGCGATTGTAGTCTTAATTTGCATTACAAAGATATGTTAATTAGTATCATAAATTTATTTTCATTTGAACATTGTTTATTTACGTTTGAATTTACCTCTGAACATTGTTATGATAAGTGTAAAAGGAAACTAGTCACGGGTATTGTTTTTAGCATGAGAAGTGACGAACGCCAAGATAAGTACGCCTTATAAGTAAATCCATTGATCAATTTTATTTCTTTGAGATAAGCTAGTTTTCAAGACTGCCTCCCCGATATTGAGCTTTTATAGTCATTATCAGAAAGTCCTCCTGTACTCTTATTGACTGTCTTATGAAGAAACACAACTCATCACGCTTGTATTTGCATACATTTCTTTCCAAACCTCCGCATAAGCAAAACATTTGAAAGGCACGAGGTTAAGTGCGGCCTCCCTCTCTTTGTTGCAGATGCGTGTGGACTGTCGGACGTGGCGCACATCGAGAGCCTCCAGGAGAAGTCGCAATGCGCGCTGGAGGAGTACTGCCGCACGCAGTACCCGAACCAGCCCACGCGCTTCGGCAAGCTGCTCCTGCGCCTGCCGTCGCTGCGCACCGTTTCCTCACAGGTGAGAACCGCTGCGAATGCACATGTGGGGAGCCGACCCCCGACGGCAAACAATCGGCGTCGAGTTCCCATACACAGGAGAGAGAACACGCTAATGAAATGCGTTGACTCAGCGGTTTAACGAGATAAGTCAGGAATTGCCCAACTCATTTTCACGATTCTGTTAGCAAAACGCATGACATTTTACTCAACTGTGACGACTGCTCCTGCTCTTACAACAAGTTAGTTTTTTCCAACATTCTGTGCGTGGTTGTGTCTATATAGAATACAGCAAGGGACCATAAGAAGTAAACTATTTGGAAATATATTTTAAACATATTTAGTGCACTAATATCATGCACAATCATTAGTTTTTCTCCCGGTTTTTTCTCGAGTGATGTATTACGACCTCTAAATACCTTTGCGCTCCTCCTTGTTTCTCAGCAAATTATAAATTAAGTGCCTCAGTTTGCTCTGTTGAAGGCTGCACCTGACGCAGAAAACGCGATAAGGCAGTATAAAACATTTCTTGCTAGTCATTTATTTCAGCAAACGCTTCACATAACGCAGCTGTACATTACTTAGCCGCGGCTTATTTGATTATTCACAAGTCGAGCAATACGTATCTGGAATATTTAAAATCCATCTGCGCATGCAAGTCATTCATCAAGTGCTTAATGGAACGTCTTTTGACAATGCATGAAGGTGCCCCACTTCCTGTGATCCTTCACTAGTGTCTTTCTAACTTTATCCCGTTTTATAATCACTCCTTTATCTTGTCTCCTACTCCCTTCTTTGTACCATTTCAATTTGATAGTGTGCTTTTACTCTATTTCTGTCCTAGCATGTTCTTCAATTCCTTTTAGTTTTGTACAACCCCTCATTCATTTATATCTTCCTTTTGAATTCCTCCTACATCTCCCCATGCCGCTTTCAACATTCGGAGCACAAATCTTCAATTCATCCTTCTCCATCTCCACCACCTTAGAACCCGTTACACTTTCTCCCTTCCTCGCCCTCAAGCCGGCTTCCGCAGGGAAGGTTTGACGAGCGCGCGCTCTGTTTGGTGCGCAGGTGATCGAGCAGCTGTTCTTCGTGCGGCTGGTGGGCAAGACGCCGATCGAGACGCTCATCCGCGACATGCTGCTGTCGGGCTCCAGCTTCAGCTGGCCGTACATGTCCTCCATGTGACACAGCGCCGCCGTGTGGCGGCAGCTCGCCTCCGCCTGAAGCGGGGACCCCTGCGCCCCAGAGGCCGCGCCGGAGGAGGTGAAGGCGGCCCCCGGGCCCCGGGCCGCGCCCGCGCGGGGAGGAGGAGGAAGCGGAGCCAGAGGAGACGCCGGCGGCCCAGTCCGGCCCGGCCCGGGGCGCGCGGCGCATGGCGGAGCGTGGCTCTCCGACCGCCGCGTGCCGCCGAGGAAGTCAACTCCGAGAAACGTCCCTTCCCCTCATCACTCTCTCAAGCACACACGCATCGGGTTTGTTCCAGCAGCAGACGGGGAATATCGGTAGCTGGTACGTCAAGGGCAGGCCAGTTCGACCTACAGCAGTTTATGAATGAGTCTGTATCTAATGAGTTTAAAATCAGTAGAAAATCAATCAGAAAAGCTCGAAAAGTTTCTTAGCGAGTTATTAGTCTCAAACAATGGAGACACGTTTTGTACTTTTTTTTTATTCTTTTTCTGCCGCAAAAAACGAAATCTGACTCATTTCAAACTGCGCATGTACAAAAAGACATGACGTAAATCAGCCCTAGATTGTTCGCTGGAACAAACCTACACGAACACATTCGAACTCACCCACAGACCAGATCTGTCATCCCCTGAGTACAGTACTTAAACGATCACTTTCTTCCTACTGAGAACCCTGTGTGTCAGAAGGGGTTCTGCTCCGCTGGGGTCTGGACTGGTATCGATTCTTCGAAGCAGTTGATTGTCATAAAAGTCGGGCGAAACGGGGTTTAAGAGGGAGGGGGAGAGCGAGGGCGCGTGCTTGCGCCCATAAATCAACGAGACTGTGTGCTCATGTCAACGCGAGGGAATCCTGCGCCGGCGGCGGCGGCCCACTTGAGCGCATCAGCGACGCGGGGTCGCTGACCGCGCGCTGGACACGGCTGATAAGCCCCCGCCGCCGCCGCCACCGCCGTCCACGACCAAGACGATGACTGCGGAGGAGAGGGCGGTGGTCGCCCGCCGTCGCCGCGGCTTCTTCGTCTATATTTATAATACCAGCATGGAAACAGCCGCAGCTGCCGCAACGGACCGCGCGAGCCTGCGCCCCGCATGTGAGAACGCGCGGCGGCACTCCACAGACGCGAAGATTCGCACGCGACCGGTCGCGCGCACATATCTATCGTAGTACGCAGAGCACGTGGTTTTAGGGTCTGCGGGAAGTCGCTGACACGTAAGGAAGTGGGGTAGGGATGATGTATTGCAGATCGTTCCCCAATACGAACATTCGTTTATGTTGAGTCTAAAATAAAATTCACAAAATGGAAACTTGAATAAATCTCAAGTTGAATTTCTAATATTTTGATGCCGAAAAATAGTTTCAAATAGGGACAAACATTTAAATCAAGAATTTGAGAGAATTCTATGAAAAACAGAAATTTCAAAATTTAGAAAATGTCTTTATGATAGGTGCGATTGGGGCATATTTATCAGTATTTTGTATGATTTTTTTACGCATTCGCAGCTTTATTGCCTTCCGTTCCGGTCTAATATACTAGTTCCTCGGTGGTATGTATTCACAATTCTGACTTCTCAAGGGAACAAAATGCTTCCCTTCATAAATGTCCAATTTAACATTCGATTAATTGCGTTTCCACTCGAACTACCGCGGCGAACATCTCAAAAAAGTTGCTCTAAATTTGTAGATAATTAGATGAAGACGCGGATAAATAAATCCTCACACGAATCCGTTTAAGCATCTAAACTATGTTTCCTGCCCGCGAACAACGCTTGCGAACTCCCGTTTCCCTCGGACGTCCAGTGGAACTCGAGGCTTCACCGCGCGTCGTGCACGTTCCTGTCCGCTACACGTCGGGAAGCCATCAGTATGAAGGAAAGCGAATCGTGTTTCTCAAAGATGTTCTTACTATATTTCAATGTCCTCATTTTTTAGCGAATACTAATGCAGTTCACGTTGTCTATAACGTCTAACTACGGCATTTAAGAGCGGTAGAATGATCGGGGATTCGGCTGAAAGATTATTACATTCAGTCTTAAGGTGATAATGTTCGCGTCTAGAAAGCTAACTACACAAACTTTATGTGTCTACTGCCAAAAAGTTTAGCACCTAAAATCAGTAACGGTTATTCTGACTTCTGCTCTGATGATTACTCAGAAGATGTGCCTGACTTGCAGGAGGCCTTCGCTTGTAAGGGTTGGAAAAGGTTTACCATTATTCTGAGTTTTACATTGAGGTTGAGTGATAATGAAAATAAATTATTAAATTTAAAATACTAATTTATCAATGTCATTTTTCAGATATTTCATATTTTTGTATTGGCATTTCTTTTTACTTCTGAGAATTACCACGAATACTAATATATATTCTGAGTAGCATTATCAAATTAAAGCAGAATCGTTTATCACTAACACATGTACATCCCTTTCTTGCGTAAGATAATGTATTATTTAATGATAAATTTAAAAATCGTTTCGACAAATTTTTATTGATCATTTGAATCCTTACATTCCGTGTTTCAATGTTGCTTTATAAATATTCCTACATAAAATTCACTGACATAAAGACTTCCATTATTAAATTCTCTAATGAGCTCGTGCGATGGGCGAGAAGCGTTCCACCATTCCAAACATTCTGGCGCCGCGTAGCCAACATGGCGGCGCCGGGCGGGGGCCGGCCGGGCCCCTTTTTGGGGGGCGGGCGAGCGCGCGCGCGGTGCAGTGCGGGGGGTTTGGGGGCGCCAAACGCCGACTACCGACCGACCGGCCCGCCCGCACGCCCGCCCGACCGCTCGCGTCGTGTTTACACGCGCCCGCTCCCTCGCCGCGATTTACCGCCGCGGGACACGGCGCGCTCCCCTTCCGACCGCAAGGCCCGGGTTCGCGCCGCGCTCGTGCGTGGTGAGGTGCGAACGCCAGGCGCTTCATTGGCGACGACTCACGCTCAGGGACGCTCGGCTGTGTTGCCTTGCGAGTGGACGGCATGAATATTCAGCTTTGCCTTTACCATCAGCTACGCTTTTTAATTCTTGATGATGAAAACCTTTCATTTTAACTATCATTATTCACATCCAACAAACAATTGTTAAATTATAAATTACGTAATTTAGTAAGAAATCTAATTCTATTCTTAGAATCTCGTGATTTAGAAAGTACAGTTTTCCCTTTCCTATTATTTTTGAGAAGTTTACAGTTACTTACAACAACTTGTGTAATTCGAAAATAAAATAATTTCAATTTCATAAATCACAAAACTTTATTTTTAAGTGGTTAAAAACTCCTCGGATTTGAAATACGAATGAATCTAACAATGCACAGGAATGTTGAAATAAAATGTTCCCTTCGAAAGAATATATCGCTTATGAAATATACGTTTTCATTCACTTCGTGAAAAGTGATTACTAACGAGATTTCAATACCCTCGACTCGTAATTCTCGCATAATGTCAGTAGCGTGAGCGCGTTCGTTTCCTAATTCTTCCGCAATGGCACTAGCGCTGCTCTTTTGGAGCCGTGCGCGCGCGCGCGCGAGCGAGCGCTTGGCGGCGGGGGCAGCGCACGCGGGGCAGGCGGACGAGCGCCCTTTCCGCGCCTCGGCGCCCGGGGAGTAATTAATATTTAATTATTCATGACGCTTTTACGCGGCCGGGCGATGCCATTGTGGGCCGCGGGCGCCGTAAACGGCATGCGATATCAGCGGCGGGGCGGAGAGTGACGCGAGGGCGGGGGCGGCGGTGGGGGAGAGCGGACCCGCCCCCGCCCTCGCATCACGTGCTCGGACGGCGGCGGCGGCGGTGTGCTACAGGTAGGGCGCGCGGCTCGGTGCCCGCCCGCGCACCCGTCATTTCCATTCGGCATCGTTCAAATTGAAACGGCGGACGCCCGCCGAATATATTGGAATTGCCAATCTTCATCCCGGCGGCGGGAATAAAACAGTGCGACGAGAGGCGGCGGCGGCGGCGGGGGCGGTCGGGTGGGACAGAGGCGGTCAGTGCAAAAAGTACAAAGTGCGAAGTACAAATCGAAATAAGGACGGAGCTTGCTAAGCGACTTCGTGGATTTAATTTGAATCAATGCATACTATTTTACTTATTGCTGATAAGCAAGACTGTTCGTCGAATGATGAAAATGATTTCGCTTGGAGACGATAGCCAGTCCCCAGACCAATGTACACAATACAAGAGACGTTTGGGCGCACGTCTCGCAAACGGACGATTCGGAAATCTTCCCGCTAAAGGGATCGCGCCAAATATGGCTCGTCGGTTCCCGAGTCGTTTGATTCTGTGACGGTATCTGCAACCAACTGCAGCATGAGAACAAACAGCAGCTGACATTCAGGATTGCAATTAGGCTAAAACGCAATATGCACGGTGGCAAATTCATATTTGTTTTCTAAATAAAAATATTTTCAAACCAAAGATTAAAATTTAGAATTGAGTTAGCATTACTATTAATCTCGAAATCTCAGCTACTGTTTGTTCCTGTCCACTGCCAGGTTTAATAAAACTCGCTCAAACTCTCCTCCATATATCATTCTCCAGGTTCACGAAACCAACATCATAAACACTACTTACAAGGTACGATCATGATTTTTTTATTAGGGGAGAGAGCTGTTCTGGTCCCCAGAGTGCCGGCCAAACAACGACTATACTCATACTTAACATGTACTTCATGATATAACAAATAAGATATGTGATATGTTACAATATGGATCAGAAGACTAGTTTTCAGAGTAATAAAAAAATGGACAGTCTTATTTTCTGTAAGTCAGAGAGAACCTATGTAAAGTGTAAAGTATGATTTAAAAAAAAGCGGTTCGTTCTTAACTTGTAGAGAGACTATTTACGAGGAAAACTCGTGAGAGAGTTTTTTATACTACTACAAATTTCGACGGGGCGCCTGCCAAGGTAGCCCGGTTACCGATCTCGAAATAAGAATAAAACATCCCAGTGACGTTTTGTGTTAGAGTGAGTGTTCTTTGCCCGTACTGTTGTATAAAACTGTACATACTGTAGAGTTTTTTAAAGGTGGCGGGCCGCGCGGCGGGAACGAACGCTCGGCGCCGGAAACGCGGCGCGCGCGCCTTCCTTCCCCCAGCCGCGCGGCCTCGCACAACAGAGAACGGAGGATTGCTGTGGCATATAAATATATTATTATTGTAAGGAACATGTAAAACTATATCCCCACCCCTTAAAGTGGTATGTCCTCCGCTCTCCAACACAGAAAGTTTCATTTTTTCTACTCCAAAATCCGCTGACATTTTTACTCTTGTACAGTAATGATAGTATGATGATAATTGTACAGTATATGAAAATAAATGTTATTCGGCCATAAAACTGTGTGATGTGTTTACCTTATATCCTGAATGAATAACCTTGTTTAGGGATCCTTAAAAGTGCGGTATGCACTAATAGTTCTACCTGCTTAATTACTTTTTAGTTTTCTAAGGTTGCATCTACATCTGGATCGTCAGCGACCACCATTGGAGTAAACGTTATGGTAACTATGAAGATGAAGCGATATGTGATGATAAGGGGCGAAAGGACGAACACAAATAGAACCATGTCCGAGACGGGACTCGAACCCGCGACCTTTCGGTCTAAGATCACTACGGCCCTAGCGATCTCGGCCACTGGATCGGGTGCTGTTTTTTGTTGACTTTAATAAATTAACCCTGGGATTCATATGCAGAGCCTCCGAGGCCGTAACTTCTCTTTTATTTCGCTTTTAAAGGCCGGTATACACGGTACAGTTTTCGTGTAGATTCTCGTACAGTTTCTGTACGGAAACGTCAAGATCCCAAACTGGAAGCATAAAGCCAAAACGTCGCGCATACACGGTGTAAACTGGTCTATACGTCTTCTGCATGAATTGCCACAAGCCGTCGCTAGGTCTACCGACAAACAACTGAGTTGCGCCGTCCCAGTACTTTCAGAGGCGGTATTTCTGCATAGACAAAGTGTATGTGCTCTGTGTATTTCTGTGCGAACGTTCTAGCTGTGTGAGCTTTATTGGTTTTCATTAATCAGGAAAAGAATAAGTAAAAAAAATAGGAAGGCCGTCATCGTTGCTACTGCAAGAATGTTTGTGGCTACGACGATTTTAATGGAGACACAGAAAGAACGCTCGGAATGGATGAAGGCCACAATCACTGAAAACTCGAAGCCGCCACGCCAGTACACACAATTTACTTCGCACAATCACACACGCCTTCACGCATCGAACCACCAAATCGAAATGGCTGAATCCCGTCGCGTTGTGTAAACAAATTCGTTAGTGAACGATTCTGCCGCTAGAGGCACTTGAGTCAAACTTTACGTTTTCTACACGAAAAATTACGAACATGCTCAAAAGTTTTCGTGCAGAAAACGTGCAGTCTTGACTGCACTTTTCTGCACGACCAATCTACACGAAAACTGTACCGTGTATACCGGCCTTTACTCTGCACATCTGCATTTCTGATAGCTTGCCCATCATTCTTCTTTCTACTTTATTTTAGTTTTTACGTGTTCAGAATTCTTGCATATTCAGTCAGCCTTCATACTGCTCGTTGTGTATACTTCGCGAATGTTCATTCCCGCCTGAGATATGGCATAATATTCTGGGGAAATACATCTTATAGCTCCCAGACTTTTAGATTACAAAAACGAATTGTACGAATAATAACCAAATCCCACCTACGTGTTTCATGTAAGCCTCTCTTCATTAATCTAGGAATTCTACCATTACCGTGTCTTTTTATTTACGAATCAGTGGTTTTTGTAAACAATGACTTGCTCAAGGGCGGGAATATTTTTTCAGAAAATGCCGAAGTCTATTACTATAACACTCGACGTAGAAATCATATTCATCAGGTGACAGTATCAACAGCTCATTACAAAAAATTCACATACAATACATGTACATTATTTTACAACACTTTGCCAGATGACATTAAACGATTAAATTCAATAGAAAAGTTTAAATCCCAAGTGAAATCGTTTCTGCTGCATAACTGTTTCTATACAATTAGAGACTATACTGAGCATCACAAGAAAAGTATCATTAATTTTAACAATGATACTTAATGCATTATTTACCATTTGGACTGTATAAATGAGTATAAACAACCTGTAACAACAATTGTACTACAGCTTCCGGGTCAATGACCCCCATCTCGATCAGGTTTTTCGTCCAGTTTCCCTGATCCATTGAGCAAATGCTGAGATAGCCCCTTGTTTTGCTTCTGGACATAAATGTAACTTCATTTTCTGTGCACGTCTTCTAGAATTCAGTGGGAAATACAATTATTCAAATTATCGTTTCCATGTTGTCACGGCAGGAAGTAATAAGAGCCAAAATTTATTGCTTGTTTATCCTTGAAAATAGATTTTATTACATGGGAGTTTTTGTTTTTTTCTCCCATTCAAAAATTCAAAATTTAAGTAGTATATGACTTAGTGTAGGGATCACAGAATTTTGAAAATGTGCACACAATTCACTTTTCCCCATAGCACGTCATACGCAGTTTTTAACTGTTTTTTGACGTTAAATAAATAAATAAGTCACTGGAGTAGGAAAAATTCTGAGAAGTTATTTAGGTAGAACCAGAGATTTTATTCTATTACGTCAATGCATATGCATTGCCTTTAAAACCTTATTAATAGTTATTTCGAGAAATAATAATTTATTTAACATTAAGTGTTGAATTATTGTAATTATTAAGAAATCAATTTATCAAGAATAAAAATCAATGTTGATGTGATTTTTTCGAGACCATATTGCGCAGAGGCTCTGAAGCCCTGCATATGCATTCATAGATTCCCGAGTCCATGCATCCTAGGGTTGAACATTTAGTTCCCTTCTGGTTTAAGGTAACAGAAAAAAGCAAAATAATACCCGGCACACGAATGGAGCTTGAAAAAGGAATTTGTACCTACATAAATATTGTATTGAGGTAGTTGAGGACATTAAGCAAGAGAGTAATTCTTCGAGATTCTCGTTCATAGTGCTTTACCAATTCCAATTTCAAATGGCAGATCTCAAAACAGCAAACTGCCAATCGCAAATGTTATCCATTTCCTCATTGCACTGCCCCACTCGTAAAAACGATCGTTGCACCAAGTTAAACCCAGCGATACCCGAAATATATAACGAAGCACTTGCAGCGCATTCGATTCACTTTCATCGGAACAACGTGTCTCTCCCGGGAGGAGATTATCTCCTCGGTGCATTAAAAACATTTATGACCGGACCAAGTGGCCGATGCGGCTCCACCGGAGCGTGCTGGTCACGGCGGACGGAGCGCGCGCCGCGCCCGGGCGAACCGAACGCGCGCACGCGTGCGGCGGATAGACGCCTCCCTCGCCGCCGCCGCACCCCTTGGCCAACGCCGCCGCCACTCGTTGCGTATGCCGTGTGATCGGCCCAGTCGCTCCCAAAGGACGGTGCGAGCGCGCACCCGCCTGCCCGCTCGCGCCGGTTAAGTACCCCGCCAGGGGCACCAACTGACACACTTTTCCCCCGCGCGCCGACGAGCGAGCGCGGGCGCGGGTGCGGGCCGCCGAGCGAGGGAGGAGTGTCGTTACTCATGCAGCGGCGCCCACAAAGGACGCGCGGATGCAAATTCCAGCGCAAATAGGCGCGCCCCGGGCCGCGCAAATGGGCGGGACGCGAGCGCCGGGCCCCGGCAATTACCGGCACCGGAGCTCGGCGGCGCGGACGGTGCGCGAAAACGGCGACACGGCCGCAGAACGCGGATTGACAGGGTGACGCCGGATCCAAGATCTGTTGAGCATTTCGACCTCGCAATAGTGCCCTTCTTTAGGGCTGAAATATAAAATCAAAGCCATGATAGAATAACCAAAACATTTGCAACCCGGCTAGTTGAGCCATCCCCCTATTGACGGAAACTTCCCTTGTCGTGGATTGTCACTTTCTTCCGAAGAAGGACGCATAATAGAAGAAAATAATTTGGTCAGAAAAAAATGTTTTTAGAATTAGAAAGTAACCTCGATTTTCTGAAATTTAATTTCCTGCTCTTCATATTGAACACTCGTACAGTAATACAAACGTCTAAATACTGGATAACTTAATCTGTCAATTTGTTCAAATTGACAATCAACTTTAAAAATATTTGTTGTTCAGGTCTGGTCATGGAAAGTTTCCGAAGAGATGATACAATTATTTGCAAATTAATACATTCTCTTATTCAAAAGTTCAATCTTGAATGTTTGTTAAGAATTGTGCGATAAATATTTAAAGAGAAGAAACTGATTCCGAATAATTTTCCACAATACAATAAAAAATACAACTTTAACTCTCCAAAACTAGATAATAATCGAACCACTCAAAATACCCGACATTACTAAGAGGAAGAAACCACAATGAATTCAACCTCGAAAAACTTCTCTTTCCTCCCAAATTGCCCACACCCCATTCCTCCCTGGCGATTCACTTTCCCACTAATCTTGAGACAAATAATATCTCTCGTCCCACTGCAACTCCCGGGTCAATTCTTTAGCAATTAATAGAGATTTTTTTCAAGACGTTGATTTGAAAGGCATAACACGACAATTCTGTGAAAAGCTGTACTGCGCATGCGCCGGCATCAAATGACGGGATTTCGATTGACGGGTTCCGACATACTCCCTGTTTTGTCGTCTACGACAAATGTGTTCGTAACTTACACTTTACGTAGTTTTCGCCGCCACCTCTTAACACGAATTCAACACTAACACACAATAAGCATGGAAATAATGAAAATACAATATCCATAGTACCAATATAATAAGGTAGGAACTTAATGGCTAATTTTTTCTCAAGTTAATTTAAATAGGTCAGGAATAAACTAACGTAATTGTTAAGGATTTGGAAGTATGTATATATTGAGGCCACTTTGATTGTTACGAAAAATTTATTATTTATCCACACGGCATTATAATTGCCATACATTTCCCATTCCTAATATAAACAATATAAATATTATAGTAAAATAGTGGGATAAATTTTCAGGCTATCTGGGAAGCTATAGTTTTCTTTGGAGATAAAGATATGTTTTACATATTTCTATGATACAATCAGATTTCATGTAGGGCCTATTATACGTTTTACTATCTTGTAATGCTTATAAAAGCAAAAATGAACTCAGAGATTCACAGACGTTCAATAAAAGCTTTTAGATCCTGTTAGAGGTATTCAGTACCTAGTTTTAACGTGCGTTTTCGATTGTACGACATACAATTAGTTTAGTTTTCTGAAGATGCGTTATTTCCTATTGACGATAATATTTACGTACGACAATGGATTTCCGTCTTGCAAAAACTCTCTAAAAGCGAATCTACAACACGGTAATAATACCCCGTCCAATTCTATACTGATGGTTCGAAACGTGATGGTAGATTGGGTTGTGCTGTTGTCAGTACTACTTTCAGTACTGTCCAATCCTACAGAAAAGCATATTCCTTTTACATATTTTCTTGTGAAGCTTGGCTAATTTTGAAATCTATTGAAATTAATTCGAACAATGCCTATATATTGTGTATTGTCATCTTCACTGCCTCCATTTCCTCGATTAAAGTCATAAAAAATAGATACTTAACAAATCCACTGAACCAAACTATTCAAGAACGCCTCTACCGTTTATAAATCTGGAATTCAAATTGTACTGGTATGGCTCTTGTCTCAAATAGGCACTGAATGTAATTAAAAAGAATATATTGCTTCAAAATCCGCAACAATCCGTCAAGTTCCGGAAAATCATCCATAGACACTGCTCGATGTTATGTAAAAATTGGAACTAACAATCGAAATTCTTATTGTCAAAGCTTCATCAAGTAAGAAAATACGTCGCAGAAATACCTTTCCCAAATTTTAGGAGAGGACATGAACCCCTATTTGGGAAATTAAATTTTGGACATTTCATCCAGTCTTGTAAGGAAGAACACCGGTCCTATACCTTGTCAAAAGGTTAGAAATAATATAACACCACCATCCCTCATCCTAGAATGCTCAGCTCCACTGAATAAAAGATACAAATTAGATTTGAATGAAGATCAAGATATAAAATTGTAAAAACAGTTAAAGGATGCAAAAAAGGGATAACCCTACGGGGCCGTCCATAAATTACGTAACGCAAATTTGGAGTATTTTGAATACCCCCTCCCCGCTGTAACGCACCCGTAGCGCGCTCTTGAACCCCCTCCTCCCAAATAATTAAGCAACGCTTGGGACAACACTTCCCCCTTTGAAAATGCATTATGATTGATTGATGCCGACCAATGGCAATTTAGAGTCTTATCGGCCTTTGCCTAATTGGCTAACATCATACTGGTCACAGGTTTGAAAACAACCGTCGCTTCGCGTCATCCCCTGACGTCATCCGCTCGCGGTCTTCAAATGTCATGATGGCTACACATAGGGTGTAGCCATCTCTCAGTTGGCAAATGAGGGAAATGGGCTACGTCCGTTTCGTCTCAATGTACTAGGGAGGTGCCCTTAACAGATAAACAGTTATTTCTTAACCGTTAACGTTTCGCAACTGTTACGCAAAATAACAGTTATTCCGTTTTATCCTGTTATTGGCTGTTATCGGTTGAAATGCATAGAACTGCAACCTACTGGGCCTCCGAACTACTACAAGCTTTTGTGGCAACCATTTTGTACGATAGCAGCTTCACTGCAGCTAATCAATCATGAATTGCCAGTGTTCATATTATAGATTCATTAATACATCATTAATACACACCACGAGCCACAATATTTTTTATATTTTATTGTATACACTACAACAAGATGTTTGTCCTTTAAATTAAGTCCGTCCAATATGTTAACTTATTTCTGTCCCATTGCTGCTTATGTGAGATCAACTAATATTTCCCTAGGTCCAATAAAATAAAATGAGTTACGGTCAAACAACTCACATTATAATACTTAATATTCAATAATCATTAACACTTTAGCTATAGCAAGAACACTGTTTCTCCTCATTATTTTTGGCACTCGTAACTTCACTATGCACAAGTTGCATATTTGAAAGAATATTCGCAATCTGAACCCGAGTCACTTTCATTTTTGTAATATTCTATATTATATACACATTCGCTACACAGTATATGAATTACTATTCATCCTTGGCAGTTCATCCAGTCTCGTTCATATCAGCTGCTTCTCTGTCCATGTTAGGGAAAGTAGTGCAAGGAAGCGCCGTAAGGTAGCTGCACAAGCTTTACGGTGCTACCAACGTTATTCGTTTTGCGTTGTTTAACTCTTAGCTGTCGCTACAACTGCTTTAATTCTTAGCAGTCGGCCATGTTAGGTTGCTGGTAATGGACCTGTTATTTTTCAACTGTTATTAATAACAGCTATTACGAGTCAGCTGTTTTCGTGACAACAGCTATTGAAGAAAAGCTGTTAAGCCCATCTCTAGTATGTAGTACACAATGTGAACAAAGATTTAAGTCTAGCCAGACTAAGTCTGGCCAGAAAGTCCATGAGCAGATCTAAAACGTAGGTATCATGTGTTAAATAAGACCAATACTGCTAACATTTTGCGCAAAATGTGAAAATTTTAAAAATATATACTTATTGTCAGGATACACGATAAACAATGCAGTATACTACTCTTCTTGCATTTTTAATTTTCATCTTTGACAATAATTCATATTCCTCTTTATATATTCTATTAAAATGTTTTAAGTAGTTGTTGCATATATTAGTTTGTTTCAAATGTTAAAAGTAATTAATTACTCACAGGTGTGTAGTTGATAAAATGGTGGGGGCTGAAGGGCATATTGTTTCAAGGCTTACTTCCTATCACAGCCAAAGGTCTCAGCCAAAGAAAAACTTCAATAAGAATGTCCTTGCAAGATCTTGCCAGGAAATGGAAAAAGCCAGAAATGTTTGGAAGAATGCTGTAGAGCAGGTTCATTGGCACATTTAACACAAGGAAAATGAGATTCAATGTCTTAAATTTAATAAAGTTTTATGATTATATTACTTACATTTTTTAAAGTGTCATCTACAAACGGAAAAAAATTAGTGGCATGTAGAGCATTCATATGGATGAATATAGAGAGAAGGATGGGTTGATTATGAAAACAATAAATTTATTATACATCTGAACAAGGACAGTGTAGATGAAGAGTTCATGGAAAAATACCTATAAGTAATTATTGTAAAAAAATTTACTTGGTAAAATTTTTTAAATTGTTTTTTTTAACAATCTTTGTAAGAATGCAATTTATTAACTTCAATAAGTAAAACTTCTCATATTTCAGCATAATGAGTTTCAGGAGGAAGTTTTCAAAATAATTGGCCTAAATGACAATTGTTTCAATGTTTCAAAACATTTAGTAAATTGAAATTAATGTTAAAGTTGCCAAAGCCTAGCATCGTGTACATTTTCGAGGTTGGCAGATCTGAATGTCCGCCATAATTTAAATTCTAGGGACCAAAGCACGCTGAAAAACCGTATTTATTGGGCGCAGTGTAGTTCACAGATGGACAAAAGGACGGACGTCGCTTTGTCCTTAATATCGAGAAACGTTGAATTCTGACTTAACTGCGTATTAAAGAACGTAATTTACTACATATAGCGGCAAAAACAATCATCTTTTTTGATGGCAGTGAGTTTTTCTGTCGAAAACTGCACTTTTTGCCGCAGCAATACATATAATTTCCTCTATATTACGTATATCACTCCGTGTAAATACAAAAAAGTAAGGGAATCAAAAATATCTGAAAATAAACTTAAACTGCTGTTGTTGAGTGGGGTTCGGTAAACTTCTCAGTAACATTTCAAATGTTAATCTATCTGTTTCGTTGGTTATTCAACGCTTTCGAATTTATGACTCGAAGAAGTAAAACTTTTGATTAATAACTGCCATTAAACAAGTTATTACTTTTGGATCAAGGTACTCGACCACCCCAGCATTTGTCACTTAATAATCATGTAAGATATGTTGAAAGTTTATGTTGAAGACGGTTTTGTAAAACAGCTTCACTGTTCAGATAGTGTCTTGATTAGTCGAACATCAGTACTATCTGAAATTCCTTGAAATCTCGAATTGCCTTCATTTTCATTATTCTTATTTCATGTAAGCCACCATCAACTATACAACCAGGAGAGATGGCTCAAGGCATCAACGATGTCGTTGCAGTGCTTCTAACCGGGAGAACCTGGCGTTCGATTCCCGACGGTGGCAGAATTTTCGACACTAGCTAGATGAATACAGGACGAGAATTCTATTCGCCGACCTACCCGTCGGCTAGCGGAGTTTTCCCAAAAGAAGAAATCTCCCACAAACGGGCCACGGACCGCTCGCATTCTTTCCTTCCTCTTCCTTGTCCATCTTCACCCCTTACTTACACAAACTTCCACTTATATTTACTACACTGGGAGACTGGTCGCGAGCTCAGAGCTTTGTCCTGGCTGGGGCGTGCCCTGTTGGTGGATAATTTCTGGTTTTGGGAAAACTCCTCTAGCCGACGGGAAGGTCGGCGCCGGATCTCGCCATACAGCGGGGAGAAGATCACCACCACCTCACGAGGAAAACACATGCGCTACACTTACGCGACTATTGACCTTAGCATATTACGCACCCGGAACCGTCAATCAATCGAACTACATGATACCTGGAGTAATTTTCCTCCCCTTTGTAAAGAAGAGATCGATTCTCTGCTTTGAGACCCTACTCAATATCAGGAGTCTAGATTTTCACCCGTCTCGACAGCCCGTCTGGTTGGCGGGGGAGGCGGCGGCCGCCCAATGCGCTCCCGAGCGCGCTCTGCCGGGTCAAAATGCGAAAAGAAACAAAAGGCTAGCGCCGCCGCCGCGAGGGTGAGTTATCGGGGGCCGGTTAGTCCCTGTCGCAGCCGGATTATCCCGAGCTCGCCGTAATGGATGCCCTCCTCTCCGCGTGTTTATCTGTGGTAATGCAGTGTTTTGTTTTGGCAGGCGTTGCCTCGTAAATCCTGGAGAGAGCGCACGCGCGCGCCTGGTCCTCGCAGACGGCCCAACGGCGGCGGCGATAGTGGTGGTGGTGACCGAGCGGCGAGAGCCGGATTGTGACAATCGCTTTGGGCCGGTGGTATTTGGGACGGATTGGTAATGATGATTTGGGTAGAAGTGGCAAAATGTACGTAGAATGGTAACGGTGGTAATATCAATGATAGTAACAATTTCGGAGGTGGTTGTCTACGGCGACAGTTATGATGATTACCGAAAGAATGGACTTGGCGGTAGCGAAATGGTGATGGTAAAGTTTGTGGTTGAGTTAACAGGGCGATATAGGAGCAGATTGATTGGTGTACGTCTTAGAGTTGACGGAGGTAGTGAAGAAGATGGCAACAGTAGTGGCAGATGAAAACTGACATGACAGCGGAAGCAGGTGTGGTAGAGGTGTCGGGATTTGCAGCACCTGCGGCGAGGCAACGGTGGAGGTGTGGATCATGAGTGGTAAGAAAGAAGAAACTGTGATTTGGAATGGAGGAAGCGGTAATTACATCAAAAGCAACTGTAAAGGATGTGCCATGAGCGGATGAATCGCTGAAAAGGTGGCGATATTGTTGGAAGCCATGGTCGTTGTGATGTTTCCGCCGGTACTAGCAGTGACAGTTGACATTGACATCGGAAAAGGAAAATTGGAGAAGTGCAGTGGTAGAAATAACAGCGGTGGAATAGTGACAAAGTGGTGGCGGCAACGGCGAGAGTGGAGACGACGACAAAGGCAGCAGCGGTGGCGTCGGCACGCGCCTAGTATCGGTGCGTTCGCGTCTACCCGCGCGGGGAAACCGAACTCCGCATTCTCGGCGGTCGCTGGCGCCTCGACCAAACGCGCGCCGGGAACGAGAGAAACAAAAAGGTCGCCAGAGATCGACGAACATTCACGGGGATATTTTGGGCGGCGAGTTGGTGGCGGCGGAGGCGAAGGTTGTGGAGGACTCGAAGAGGCCTTGGCGGAGAGGTCGCTGTTGGCGCAGGTTCCGGTAAGAGCGGGCTCTCAGTGGGTTCATTTCCTGGCAAAATGGCTTTTTACAATTCCATTTCTCCCACTCTTTGGGTGCTTCTGAAGGAAACACAACTTCGAAGAAAATTGTTGACATTCAACCTAAAATACCCTTGTGTATGATATCCCATGATGAATGCAAAGATAATTCACTGCACTTTACAAGGTCAGTTTGCCTTGGGGAATTGTTGCTGTTCGCAGAATGCATTCGACAACTCGTACAAGGATTTCGACGATTCTAGGTTCTGTTCTTCCGATAATTATTTAATCCAAACGGCACTTCCAAATCACGCCACTCAAACTTTGGCTGTAAAGATGCCACTGTTGTGATTTTGAAAAAATCTTTGTTGAACTTAAAAAAATCGTAATTTTAAAAGAACAGTAATTACTTATTTATTCATGCATCTGTTTCCGCAATCACTTATTTATTCATGCAAATTCCTCATCTGTTTTCCGCAAGTCCTCACCTGTCATCTGCAAGTTCCCCCTTCTCCCAGAATGTTTCCGCAGGTTTCCGTACACGTTTCCCACACCACTACATCGTCTCACGTTTCCCACAGGACCCCATAAGATCCCCTATGATATTAATCACATGTTCCACTGTGTATTCTCCCGCCTGTGCTCCACATTTCCCCACCTCCACGATCCTCCTTACTTTCCGAATATTTTCTTCCATATGCTCCCCATAGCAGATGAGACGTAGTTGTATTAAGTACTAGATAATGTCTGTAGTATAGTAAAGTAGGCAATAAGCACACATGTAAATGATAAATAACAATTAATTGAAAAGGTATATATACCTGAGTATAAAGCAAAAGAATAAGAAGAGCCTCGAACATTCAAACTGTGAAGTTTAAGTAGCACAGTGTTAATAATGTAAATAGTGTTCGATATTAGACCAGGACATAATAATTAGAATAAGTTACGAGTAAGACAAAATAGATTTAGATTTGTTCGTAAGCACCTAAATTGTAAGTTAGGCCGTAAGTGTTAAGTGTAAACAGTATTTAAAAATAAATACTATGAAATGTTTATTGCATGTTCCCTCATATGTTAAACTAAAAATTAACCTGAAAATTCAAAAATTTGATTTACGTGTTTTTTATTACTTTTGATACTTTTTATTACTTTTTATATTTTAAATGCTTTTAGAAACGACATGGCGGCGGATAGTGCAGTTGTTGCCCTGTTGGATCAAAAAGGGAATTTGAATAGATAGAGTACCCAGAAGAGCAGAGATCCCACTCCAAGTATCAATAAAAAGGCTTCAAAGATTTTTCGCAAAAAAAAAAAAAAAAGTATCCAACAATAACGTTTTAAGTTAATGTTTTGAAAGTGAAAATATTTTCATACTTAAACCCAACTTTCGTTGTTTCTGGTAACCCGGGTTTAAGGCAAGGAAACCTTCCAAAAACGAAATAGAACGTCTAAAAGGTCCCATTTTGTAACTACCCATAAAAAACGTTCTCATGTCCCTTAAATTTACCCTAAAATGTAGTGTTAAGGTCCTACGACGCATGGTTTCCGAGTTATGAAGAATACAGAATGTTTTGCAGCGCAATGTGTTGCGGGTTGTGAGAGCGCCTGATTTCCCAAATATGCTATAATGTGGGAACGTTTATCGACTTAAAGTCGTTGGAATTTGATTCTTGCCACCCGATGTAAGGGCTATCAAAAACCACATTGGTCTCTCTTCACGGTTTCGTAACTGACTTTCAAATAACACTAACAAGACAATATTATTTTCACTTCCTTGTGCTATTTCAATGCGTAACACACGCTCGCTCCACTCTCCAAGCCCTAAAACACTAGCGACCTCGCGGCAAACCTAGAAAATTAAAATGCAAAGAAATTGCAAATAGATTTTTTTGAGTCGATCTTCCTTTTCACCGCTACAAGTCGAGTTTAGCCACATAATATAATTGCCAGGATTACTGAAAGGATTTATGGAAAATATAAATGTGTACGACAAGCATCTCTGCTGCCATAGTACTGCCATAGTCTTCTCGTTCATTACAACTTTACCGCGTGAATATTGTTAGAATTTAATCCAGACAAGCAACACCGAAAATTTCCGCCAGGTGAGGTCAAAACCCCATTGAGCCGAACCGCAGCTGGGCTATTGGTTCTTTGTCAAGGCCCTGCTTTCAGAGGGGGGTGATTCTCTCTTAAACAAGAAGAGCGTGATCTGCTTTCCGCCGAGACTTACAACGATGTACGTGGAACTTCAAAGTCTTTTTCATGTTTACTTTCTTTCCTTACTGTCAGCTTTTCTACACGCGCCCTGTTTTGCTACCAAACACAAATTTAATTGTACCACAAGCTCCGAAACATTACGAAATATTTTTGAGCGTATGTTTGGAATAATATATTTTTAATTATAAAATTTCAATTAAAAAATAAATATTTTTAATAAATGAGAAAAAGAATCACCACCGTTGAAAAATCATACAAGAACAATGTTCAATATTTACCTAAATTGAGAATATTGGTATTAATAAAAAAGTGGGTGCATACCTACGCACCGCATTTACGCTCACCTCATTTACCGCACACCTCATTTACGTCACCTCATTTGCGCTCAGATAATGTTTTCGCATTATTAATAATTCTGTTGCAGAAAATTATGCGAAATAATAATAGTGACAGTGATCCTACATGGCGCCGGCAGCAGATGCGTCTAAGACGTGAAAGTCAATATTTTATTATGTAATTTCTTGCTTCCCGTGGAACATATTGACTTGTGGTTTTCAATGTTTCATAGTTTTTAATAAACTACAGGAAAGGTCATGAATATTTTTCATCTCGGACGCATAGTTTAGCCACTAAATAAGTGTTACTCATTTATGTGGTCCAAATGTGTCATCTACCGCAAGAAAAATGTTTCATTTAAAAAAATATTACATTTTATACATAAATTAAAATCAAAATAGTTATTTATGAAATTGCGTGAAGAAGATCAAAATAGAGCAAGTTAAAGATTAGTCCAAACTAATTGCGAGATTTTTTTTGGGGGGACGAGTTTTATCATCACCAAAATTATGCCACGAGTTGCGTAGGTTTATATACGACCCTTTAATGTACAGAACTTAAGCAAATTAATTTTCAAGTTCATCACACCCCGACTTTCCGACATGATATTGTTATAATTTAAAGAAATGAATAGAGCGATCAATTGTTGTACATCAGTTAATAATCGTACACTTATTTTTATCAAATGACAGGATGAAAAGCGGCCTTGGAAGTCATGAGGAGGAAGAGTAAATTCCTGGAAACAAGCAAATTTCGAACCATCAATACTTTTACATCAAATTCAGTAACAAAATTTTAAGGAGTAATTTTCAAAATGTTTTATTTATTCATTATGATAATAGAATTCACAAGAATTAAAAGAAATGATTTTTCTTTTATTTTCAAATCTGGAGTGGATTTTATTGTTTGGAAATCTACTTCTTTTAATATAATTTTAAATGTATAATATTGTATTCATACTTGCAAGCTGGACCCGTGCGAACATTTTGCATTTCACACATCGTTTTAAAAGTGAAAATAGTTTCATATCCACCCCAACTTCACGCCAACTTTCACATGAACCTCAGGCCAAACTTGAGCTCTTACAGATCTGTAATAACGCGAGCTATTAACAAATTTAATAATTTGATATAGATTTCTAGTGCCTGCTCGTTTCGGACCACCCTGCCATGGAGTAGAGGTTACCAGAAGACTTATACCTTCACTCCATTCTTCGTTCCACCTGACCCCCATTTTCCCTATTGTTCGTCTATATTCCCCATGCATATGACCGGGAGCGATGGCTCAGTGCATCAACTGATGTCATTGCAGTGCCTGTGACAGGGAGGGGTGGCCTAGGGTCGAGCCCCGACGGTGGCTGGATTTTCACCACTAGCTTTTCAGATAGATCGAATTCAATCGCTGACTGGAGGATAATTCTAACGGCCGGCTGCTCTGATCGGTAGTTTTCTGTGTTTTCTCCGATCAACATCAGTCAATGCCGGAGCAGTACTCTAACAAACGGACCACAAACCGCGCACGATCTTTCTTTCCACTTCCTTGGCCTATCCTCACCCCTTACACACACACACACACACACGCGCGCGCGCGCGCGCACTAACATGCAACACATTACCACACATCCCGGGAGACCGGTCGGGGACTTAGGGACTTAGAACTTGCCCCAGCTGGGGCGGTGCCCCAAAGGTGGGAGATACCTGGTTGGGAAAAACCCGCTAGTCAACCTAGTCGACGGTAGGTCGGCGACGGATCTCGCCATCCAGCGGGGGAAGATCACAGCCACCTCTTGCTGAAAACATGCACTACACTTACGGGACTAATGAACTCATTAGTTCACGCAGCCGTTCACTAGCAATCAATCAATTCAATCATTCATGCATATTCTCCGCATGTTTAGTAGTTGCTCCTTGAAATGTCCACATATTCATTAGATGACCCCTTGCGGGATCATCTCTTTTTCCGGCATGTACCCCCGTACGTGCCCGTAAGTTCCCGCATGTTATCCCATACACCTTAATTTGCTCATCAGAGGTTCTCACACGTCCTCCCCGAAGTCTCCCAACATATTTTCCTCCATATGTTCTGTCAAATGTTTTCCCATATGTTCCTCACATGTTGCTATGTGTGTGTTTATAATTGTATGTGGGTTATTTAAGGGTATAAATGAAGCATAAGTGGCAGAAGCATCTCGATCATTCAAACTGTGAAGTTTAAATTGCATAGTGTAAATAAAGTAAATAGTGTTCCGTGTTAGACTGGGAAATGTAAATAAATAAAATAAGTTAGGAAATAAGAAAAAAAGTAAATTTCGATTAGTTCGTTAGTATCTCGTTTGTAAGCTAGACCGTAAGTGTTCGGTGTAACAAGCATTTACGAAAAATATAAAAATTGTTCCCCTATATTTTTCTCAAATTTCCCCCACATGTTATCCCTATGTTCTCCACGTATTGTCGCGCTTGTCTTTAATATTTCCAACGTGGTCTCCCAAACATTGTCCCCGAAGTCCAAATTTTAAAAACCCCCCCAAATCCCAACGCTGGTCTCAAATATTCTCCCAATTCCCAAATGGTGTCCCAATTGTTTCCCAATTCTCTCCCAACTGTTCTACCGATTGTTCCCACAAATGGTCCCGACAAGTAATTATTTTATAAGTGAAAATAGCTTAACACTGAAACACAACAGACTTTCAACGTTTCTGTTATCCGTGCGACGAGGTGACCGAAAAATGAAAAACTGTAATACAACATTCAAAAAGGTTTCATTTGTATAGAAAAAATGTATCCCTAGGATCTCAAGAAACTGGTTTTAAGGCTTAAAATCATCGTTTTCCAGTTAGGTGCGATGTGGGTTGTGACGTAATCTGTTAGTAGATAGCGTTGATAATCCAAATATGTGATAATCTGCGATCTTCTTTGTTCTTAAATCTGTTTTATGCACTTTGGGGGGTAATTTCCTATCCAGCAGTAAAACAGCTACAGGGTTTCGTGCCCATGCTTTTCTTATAAAAGGGAAAAATTCGTCGACTTTCCTTAGCAATAGATAGTGGAGATTGTATTGTAATTGTTATAATAAGCATGATTTTATTGGGTAGTTTTAATAAACTTTCCATGGTCATATACCGTAATTTCATACAAATGGATGGGGATAAAGAAAAATCAGCTAAACTCATAAATCAGAATAGGAGAGGAACGAAAAAATCACGATCAGTGGGTAATGACAGTCAGTGTGATGCATAAATAGGAAAATGCATTTTTATTCGATTAAATGAAAGGTTAATTTTCATGGGTTTCGTTTCTTTTCTTCAGTGCCTGGTACTTTTGTCATGGATGCACAAGCTGAGTTAAGTAAATTTTCAGATACGGACGGAAATGTACGCTCCACTACTTGAAAGAATTGACATTTTTAATATTCAAGGAGAATACTTTTCTTATTAAGTTTGCAATATTATAAGTGATAATGTCATTAATAGATACTTTAGTTCAAATGCCCATATGAATACTTCACGCTTCACAATCAATTTATCATCTTCCAGAAGTTTTCGTGATAATACTGGGCTTACGTAATGTGTACATGGCAGTAAGTTATAAAAGGAGCAATGAGATCAGTACTGGATTTAAACATATCAAAAAGGAAGTGCCCAGTTAGGTCAATAATGTATTCCTCATTCGTACATTCTTTCCCCACATTATCGCAACTATTACAAGGATTATTGTCACCTCTATATATAATACGATAAAGAAAGATGACGTATTTTTCCCGTTTATATGAAACCACGGTTACAAAAACACGTTATTGCAATACTGTTGGATAAGGAATCCCCCCTATCCAAAAGTGCACCGAACAGATTTAAGACGGAAAACACAGAAGTTCACATGCCATATGTTGATTTCTAGGCACACATGCAATCAACAAAACGCATTTCGAAAGTTTAGCACACTGGTCTCTGATCCCCAGTGCGCGGGTTCGATCCCAGGTGAGGTGTGTGGATTTTCGAAGCAGGAAGGTCCCACAGAGGCCAGATCATGCTTGTAAAAGAATCCTGGAAGGTACCCGGCGAAATTAAATATTATTATTATTATTATTATTATTATTATTATTATTATTATTATTACTGTTATTATTAGTATTAGTATCATCGCTTTATAACTATTAATCAAATCACAAATAATTAGGTTCTTGCTGATTCGCAATAAAAGATCGTAACTCTTTTGTTACAAAATAAAATATAAAATATTTAATGTACTATCATGTAAGTACAAGCTCTTTGCACAACCACTACTTCATCTTAACTCACCAGAAACATAACTGTACTTCACACAGAAAATATACAAACATTACAACCCTTCCTCGGGTCGCCTTCCACGGCTATGTCAGCGGAACCAGTGATGATGCAGCAGAAGCGAGTTTCACCACCGGCTATAAACACACATCGAACGGGAACGAAGGTGCTTTATGAGTTTTACAAGGCGTTACACGGCGCCCCCGATCACCTCCCCCCCCCTCTCGCTAGAAATACGGCCCGAGGTGCCGGGCGAGAGCAGCACCGGCGCGGACATGGAACTCGCGGCGCAGTGGGCCGAAATCACAATGTAATACCTTGCGTTGAGGAACGAACATTGCCATGAATAGGGAGCGGATTTTGATGACCTAAAACATCGCCAAAAATGATCAATAAAATGCTCTTAAAATGTTTTTAAAATGCTCTAAAAGCAAAGAATTGGTTGGTTGGTTAGTGATTCCGGGCGCGTCAACAGCTTAGGTCATTAGCCCCGTAAGTTGATTCATTGATTGATTTCTCGTGTTCCCGGGCGCGTCAACAGCTTTGGTCATTAGTCCCGTAAGTGTAGTGCATTTTGTTTCTCGGGAGATGGCGGTGATCTTCCCCCGCTGGATGGCGAGATCCGGCGCCGACCTTCCGTCGGCTAGTGGGGTTTCCCTCTAACCAGGACTCTCCCACCAGCGGGGTACCGCCCCAGCCGGGACAAGCTCTACGCTCCCGTCCGGTCTCCCGGAATATGTGGTAGTGTAGTGCATGTTAGTGTAAGTGTGTGTGTAAGGAGAAATGATATAACAAGAAAGAGGAAGGAAAGATCGCGCGCGGTCCGTTTGTTAGGGTACTCTTCCGGCATTCGCCTGGTGTTGATCGTAGAAACCACGGTAAACTACCGATCAGAGCAGCCGGCCGCTAGAATTCTCCTCCAGACAGCGACTGAATTCGACCTAGCTGAAAATCTAGTGTCGAAAATGCTCCGCCGTCAGGACTGGAACCTAGGACCTCCCCGGTCACAGGCGCTGCAGTGACATTAGTCGATGCACTGAGCTACCCCTCCCGGTCTAAAAGCAAAGAAAAATGACGTAAAAATGTTATCTCAACCAGTGCAGATGAACGACTTAAACTGTTAGATATGTTACTCATGTAATCGAGGCATTTTCTATTCGTTCAAGTGAACTCAGCTTTCCAACTTTTGAATTGGACTGTTCTTTACCAGAAAATCTCTGACTTAAGTTATCCCGAAACCGGCTGAACCGCTAATGACGCTGACAGGCGTCACAGGAATCAAGATTACAAACTTACAGTGGCTGACATTACAACTTCTGTGCGAAGAAATCGAATAGACTGACAGGTATAGGTACTCAGGAATTCTGTGGAAGTCATTTGTTGCATGTCGTAAATATTATTTGAAGCATGTACCAATAAAAAACATTAAAATGTATGAAATCAGCGAAAAATTAATTAAAAATTACATAAAAGTTAAAAAATGTCTTATTAGCTGAAATCGATAAAAAATGCGTATAAAAAGACGTGTAAAAATGGGTCATTTCCTTTTGTCATGAACATAAAATGAATTTCTATACTAAATGGCATTGTGCTAAAGCGAAAAGAAAAAAAAAGACATTTCATTAAAATCCGCCCCCTAGCCATGATGATTGAGTTGTCGAAGTTTTGTGTTTTTCTCTAAATGTCCATTAATTTTTTGAGATGTGATCGTTCGTTAAAACGTGGTAAAGTGGCTTGTGGTGTACGTCACACTGCCCGCCTTCCACTGCTGGGGCAGAACTTATACGCCCATTCGATTGAAATGGGATATGTGGTGGATAAAGAGGGTTCGAGGGTTAATTTTCCTTGGGGGAGGGTGGGCTTATTTCCCTGACACTCTTTACAACTTAATTTTTATTACTCACCTCTTCAACTTTACCATAATCATTTCACACAAATGCCTCACCAGGGAGACCAGAGTATGGTCATTTTGAGAATTATGTTTTTGGATTTACGGTCACTTTGCCATTTCCCCCAAAATCAAATTCGTGCCATTAGGGAATGAAATTTGCTGTAATGAAAAAGCAAAATATGTATTTACATATGTATTTATTTGTTCTAAACAGGGCCTATATAAAAAAATGTATAAAATAATTCATTATATTGTTTGAAATTGCTCTCCAGAAGCATTTTACGATTTCAGAACGACGTCGATCTCCTCTTAACACGGATTCGGAACGGCTGAAAGATAGTTGAATTTTTTCAGAAGTAATTGTACACCAGTTTTCACCATACATAAAAGAGTTTTATTCGAAATATAAAATATATTCGTTGTGTATACAACGTTGATTACGAGGAAGTGGTTCTCAACTGATGATTAGTACCGTGTAGTCATAGATGGATCCCGGAAGGAGGTTTAAACGGAGCACTCCGCCAAATCCAACAATACGATAAGACGATCTATAAAGATTATTATTTTGTTAGATTTCGATAGAGGGCAGATTTCGGCATGGGCTCTACAAAACATGAACAAGTACGTGGGTGGCTGAAACTTCGCTTCCCAAATATCCGCTCTTCCATGATTCCGTGATCGCGATTTCCAACAAGCAGGGAGGTTGGACAATTCAGGGCGAAAGTCTGATGCTTACAAGACTATTTTTAGATGATTCCAGTAACGTATAATGCCTCTGAAATGTTCTGTTTCGAAGTATAAATATGTTAAAATGTAACCAAATATGTAAGAAAAATTGCAGTTTTACGTAAAATATGCAAAAATATCAAAATAATTAAAATACGTAAAATACAAATGGTTCTAATTGATTCAGGAAGTCAGTTAAGTTCAAAAATATGATTGAATGTTGGTATCTTGTTCCTATAAAAATATGTGTTTACATAAAATTCCGTTCACTGATACGATAAATAAAAATAAATACGCAGTGAACAATTACGCGTTGAAAGTAAGGCTTTAAAGGAACTTCTCAAAATTTGTAATGGATTGCATTCTAAAACCTTTTTATACTCATTTTTTTTCCTGCCACCCGTTTGACATGGAGCCATAAAGGTGCACAATCTTTTCTTCCTCATTCTGTTCCCATTTTCATCCTTATGGTCACGGCTTGAGGGTCGTGGATGCCTCGGCTCGAAGAGTCGCGGGTTCGAGTCCCACCGCGGGTTTGTGTGTGTTAAAGTGGTCCTTATAATGTATTCCCCTTACAATTACCCCAAAGTTAAAATTACTGTGGTCACTATAAGTCCAAGTAGTTAAAAAGCGGCCTTTAATAAATAAAATTAAAAATATAAAACGAATATAAACGAAAATGAAATGAATTTCAGTACTTAAAACTTGAATGTATTTGTTCACTTTCCAGATTTAAGTTTTGGTTAAGTATGTGTAGCGTCAGAAGAATATTTCTCTAATTAACTTTGCGCCAACCTGAACAGTGTAAACAAAGAGGTATCTTTGAAATGAATTCTGCATCATTTCATTAATTAGACACCTGATCTGAAATATGAGTTATTTGAATTTGGTTGTCAACTTCAGATTTGGGAATGGCAGTAGAACAAAAATACACTCAAATTTTAAAACACTACAGAAGGTTTCGTACTCTTCCTATTTTATTAGTTTCATGTCAACTATTGTTTAGAAATTTATTAAGGGCGTTATTGCTAACTCCAATAAGTACAAATGTTGACAAATGGCCTCCAACTACGGGCCATACTCATAACGTCTGAGCACTTTGCATTCAACTCATATCTTCAAAATACAGTTTTCGTTCAACAATGCTGCATCATGGGGCAAGTAAAGTGCCGTAGAAATATTGTTAATGATATTTTTAGTTTTTTAATAATTTACTCACTTTTAATTTTGTAAATAGAGTATTGTTTTCCTCACTCGCAATAGATAGATTATAAAAAGAATACAATGATGTATCATTTTTAGTAATGTTCTGAAAGTAATTTGAGAAGAAAATTATACTTTCTGGCATGTAATTTTAAATTAAACTGACAATATTTCCTTTAGTAGTCCTTACATCTCGCCTCCGTGGAAGATGGCCTTCGCGGCGTCCAGACTGTTACAGGCAGAGAGGAAACGGAGAGGCGTGACAGTGAAGGAAGGATACAGGCACAATTCCAGCAATCATTACAACCAACACTCACTTTCAAATGCACTAACGCTATACAAATCACTCATTCACCCAATACTATTATACGCATGCCCGATCTGGACCAATGTCAAAAAACAATGTCAAAAAAATTCAAGTATTTCAAAACAAATATTTAAGATTAATAATAAGAGCTCCGTGGTTCGTTAGCAATAAACAACTACATAACGATTTAAACGTCGATGAAATAGCACACTGAGCATTCCTATCATACAACTTTTAGACATCCTTACCCTTCATTAAGGCATCGACTTCCTACAGTCTCGGAAAAGATTCCACATACAAAACTAGTATTAAGAACAGTTTTCCGCTCTATTCTTTCCTCCAGATATTTGCAAATATTGAATAATTCTTCTGAGATGCTTTTTGTTTCTTTCCCAGCATTACGATTAGTTAAGTACCATTTTAAACTAGATTAAGTTAATTAGATTAAGTCATCACACAATTGCAACGTTTTTGCTTGAGAACTGAACATTGTAATTTCAAGAAAATAGTAAAACAATACAGAAAAATGAATTCCAGCAATCAATGGAGTTTCACACGAAGGACACCCGAACGTGTCAATATTATAACGATCAGCATGAGAGATTCTTGTCATTGATTCATCTGAATTGATAGTTTACCACTGTTTAAAATTCAAAAAACGATATAAAAATGAGGATTATAATAATAAAGGTCAGTTTCAAACTTAACTAGAAACGAGCTCATGTCTATTGGCTTTGGGAACAAGCCAGTATTTTAAAACTATTTAAGTACAAAGGAAAGGAAAGAACGGTTGAAGATTTTCTCTATAATATCTCGTTAATTCAAATACCTCACAGCCGGCACACATTCCATCTGGCATAAGACGAAAACAAAGCATCCTAGACCCTTCTCACTCAGTTTTCATGTCTTTAACGGAACGTACATAAGTCATGTTTTTATGATGTAATCTCCAAAATGAAACATTTTTTACCGTTCTATTTTTTGGAGGGTGCCGCCATTCCGTAGCGCGGATTGTCAGTAACTTCGAAATTGAGTTGCAGTATCCTCACTGTTAAAAAAATGATTTAAAAACTGCGAAATGTTCGCACAGGTCTGGCTAGTTATAAGCAAATGCTTCATTTCGGAAATAATTATTTTCCTTGCAGTGCCATTTTCTTAACTGAACGTTTGTAATAGAGTATCAGGAAAGAGATACTTTCTTTTTACACTCTTTTGTGAAATGATGAATAAATGATTCAGATTATACAAGAAGTCCCACCAAGGTTATGGACCACCCCGGTTAATGGTTCTCAATATCGAAATGCAGTTTTCGCTCAACAATGTGGAATCATAGAACAAGTAGTGTACCGTGTTCGAAGTATTTTTAGTTTTCGAGTAATTTATTTTATTATTATTAGCCCATTCACATCCCTTAGTAGGGCTAAAGCCCATTACATTGCAAGGTTCTAAATAAGCAAGCACTTCACATATCAGTTATCACTTCACTGTCAGTTATCACGTCACTTATTATCACGTCCCTATCACTTCACTTATCGTTGTTTTCTTTATTTTTGTGACAATGTTCCTTTTTATTTGTTACAATCTGTTTCTCTATGGACTTCTTCGAGTATGTGAATGACGTCTCTTCATTTCCAAAGCATTTCTTACTTTGTCCTTTAGACTTATACCTAATATTTTCCTTTCCATCTTCCTTTGACATATTTTTATCACGTTTTTCTCCTTCCACACAAAATACTATCAAAATATTAACAATTTACTATCATCGCATTCCTCATTTTATGATCTACCTACTATTAGTGAAAAAATGCATAATTCCATTTAAAATATCAAAGATGATTATATTTCTCGAAAGCTAAAAATATTGCAAAATCTTTATACCATATCACTTGCCCCATGATTCCGCATTGTTGAGCGAAAACTGTATTTCGATATCGGGAACGGTTTAGAAGTTACGGAGTGGCCCATAGTTGGTGGGACTCCCTGTATAACAGTATACATGACACCTTTACCTTTGCACGCCAAGATGGGCACATTCGTTCGCTCAATTCGAACCCACAATCCTAGCGCAGAAGGATTACCGCCTTCAATTCTATTACCAAACGCTGTCCCTTTGTAAAATTGGCCACTTTGAGGACATAGTGTTTCTGCATTTTATTATTCTGCTGCGCGTGCCTTGTGGGCCAGTGCACTTAGTGGCGACGCGGCGCTGGGCCACCGCCAACCAGTGCCCCCCACCCCCACCCCACCCCGCGACGCCCACCGAGCGCCGAATGCGGGACGTCTTCGAAGGCTTCATGAACATGAACATGAATGTAGAAGGCATTCATGCCGGATACTTGAGTTTGTAGAGGGGAGTAATAGACCCAGTTCCAAAAAATGCAATTGCTGCGAACTGGATATGAACATAGATAATTTAATTTCTGAGGCCACTAGAATTATTCCTCTAAAAGCCAATAGAATTATTCCCCTAAATCTATTTATAGATAAGTACAAAGTACAATTATAATCTTCTCTCAATTTTAACCAGGCAGACTGATTACTTCCTGAAAGTAATTCTAGAGCAAGTGCTGAAATAAACAAAATCAGGATATAGTTGTTGTTATTATTATTATTATTATTATTATTATTATTATTATTATAGGCAGAATGTTATGAGCGATTTTAGTCCACACACTATTATTGACAGTTGAATAAATGCTTTAAATTCATTTTTGATTGAGAATGTACAAATTCAATGTTTTCCTTTCGTGTAGATACTTCATTTATAATTTTTTGTTACTTCGTGAATGGTACTTGAAATATTATTTGACTGCCTAATGTCCAGGAAGCTCGAAAAATAAACTCTTAATTTTCATTTCTTCGCCTCAGCGTTTTAGGCTACTGTGGTCTTGAGGTCTTCATTACTGAACCTCCTGTTTTCCAACGTCGTGACTTGGATTTAATTGAGGACAAAATATTTTACGGTTAAGACGAAGCTTGTGTTGTGAGGAGGCGGAGCGTAGAATGAATTTAGATTAAACTGGGAAAATATAAGACAAGCAGCTAAGATACAACTCGACACCAGGTCCTATCGTGAGATATATTTCGATTCTGTCTCGTAAATATTCGCTCAATCACAACCCAATAAATTATACGAGAACTGAGGAAGAACTCACTATAGTGCTGGGAAAAGCAGGCCGCTTGCGTTACAACTTAATGCGAAGACCAATTAAGGGACAGCGAGTTATTGCAAAATCAATTACGAGAACCGTGTTATTTGTATACGCATAAACATGTTACAACTTCCAGCAGAACATTTGCATGTCGTTGTGTCGGGGCTCCGAGGCGCTAGAGGAAGCGGTTCAGGAATGGCCTGGAATTACCGTGTTGAGGACCGCAACCAGTTTTTTTCAATCGCGGGGGAGGGAGAGACGAACCCAAATTGAAAAGGGTCCATACAACGAAATTAATACGTTCTCTGAAGTACCTTTTAATGGGAAAAAATCTACGAGCTGTCACGTTTGCTTATTTTTCGAGCAAGTAACTGTCTTCCACATCAGCAGATTAGAATGTTCAGCTCAATTGCGATGACTTTCCAATACTATTGAAAACTGTTCACTATTGTATTTCAGTTGCTTGATGTCTTGAAGCTTTTATTTCAATCCACATATCTTGTCCACACAATTGTATAGCAAAATGCACTACCATAATATGCGTGAACAATTATTTGACTCTATAATCAATCCAACAAACAAACGTTCTGGGGTCATTGAATTCAAAAATATATAATTCAGCTGAATTTAAGCTCTGTATATATTCGGGCACAATAACATTTTTATGGTATGACGTGAACGGATATCAGAGAACAATGCCGGATTTTATTTCAAAACATGTTGTTCATACATGCGAAGTAATATTTTTTCGGTTTAAAATTGGTGCAAAACATTTTTCAGTAGAAGTAAATACGATGCAGTAAGGATCACATTATTTTTTTCATGTGATATTAAGTTCTGTAACTTAATGATTGGGCAATTTTACTTAAGTAACCAGGAACGTCTCTTATTGCAGTAAAGACAATTTGATAATGTTTGAACAAAAACGATTATTTATATGGTTGATATTTTTCAGATTGGCTTAATGGAATTATTAAGTTTAACCATGACGCTTAAGAATTTGTGATATTATTTTGGAATGCTTGGCAATTCCAAAAAAGAAAAAAACCTTACCGTAAGGTGTTGTTCTTCAATTTTTTGTAAAACGATTCAAGGTAAGAGAAAAGCATGTGTATAATACACCACCAATGTCTGGAACCAGGAAGTTATCCTTACGCGCACAACTATAAAAGCGAACTAAGTGAGATGGAACCCGAACGAGTCATCACCGGGAACTAATCCTGTCCAACGCCCCCTTCGGCGGCTGCCGGCTTTTCGTGCACTTTGTTCTCTCCGACAGCCAGCGACGGGAAGTCACTTAAGGTCAAAGTTTTTCCTTTCCCAGATTCCCTTTAGTAACAATATTCAAAATGTTAATTTTCAAAAATGTACTTATTGACCATAATCTGACCTTAATCATAAATTTAAGGAACATGCATTCATATCACCGATAGAAACAGGATGATCATATTGTGACACACCAATGTGGGACAGGTTTATTACAGTATATTTGTCGTAAATGGGCGAGGAACATGATAAGAAAGGAAGGATTCAAAAACCTTAGAACGACGCGTGGTTTTGGATAAACAAACTTTCATCGACCGTGGAGGCGACTGATTATTAAAAGGAAGTTTGGCATTTTGTAAATAAAAGAAAGGCGAGGCATTGTGGGTTTTAAAAGGGAGGAAAAAATTCATTCGGTCGCATGTCGTGACGGTGAGCAGTTTGCTCGTGACTAGATTAATTTGTGCATGTTGGGACTTTGAAATATTTTCGTGTGGTAGAGCAAGAATCGGACTTGAGGGACATATTCGGACTCTCAATATTTTCGTAGCAGAACCAGAAGTGAACTTGCGATACTTCTAAGATTTGGGGAACGTGTCGAGTTCCGAATTTTTTGCTGTACATCAAAATAAGACTTGGAGTTTTTCGCGAGTGAACTCTTAATCATTCTTGAACTGATAAATGTATGCAGTTCACAAACGATACGGGACTTTGCCTATTTTCTTGCTATAAACGGAAGATAGAACTAAAAGATTTGTTTTGCGGTGTAATCATAAAAGCACTGGATATTTATACGGTGAGAACGGGCATCAGATAATATAGTGGAATTGGAACAAATATTTGAGTGGTGCGAAGCGGTGAATCGGCGGTGTTCGTTTTCAAAGAAGAAAGGAAGATTCGTGGTATTTGAACTTCGGGATTTCGGAGCTTCAAATAGAAGAATGGAAGCCTTTTCTTCGAGGAACCATCAATCAAGAGCACGCGAAGACCAGAATCACGTATAAGGTTCGAACCAGGATATGACTAAGAAAGTTCTCCGTGTAAATTCTTTACATTTTTATTTGCTATATTGATAGAAATAAAAATTAAGTTTCTCTTGAACGAAAGCTAAAATGATTTTCATTGGCCAATTCAAGCTAATAAGTAGCTAGATCAAATCTCTGTTTTCAGATTCCTCGCCATTCTGTATAGATGGCAAATCGGGTAATCGGCTATTAATAGATAATAGCGATTATTTCTGACGTGACCCATCGACCCAGCTAGCGGGATAATATTGAGTTTTTATCAGAGTAATAATAGTTAAAATATTATCGTAACCTTTTTCCTGGCGCCCATGTTATTAGAAATTTGGAAACGGGTTACGACGAATCGCCCAATAAGTAGCAGTTAGGGGTATGTTTCAATATTGGGAAAACTTATGAAACAAAAACATGTAATAAGTCAGTTTTCGCAATAAGATTCTTTCTGTTTCACAAAGCATTTCATCTTTTATTTCAGAATTTATTTGCAATACATTCTTCCTTCGACAGCCTGAATGTTTATTAGGTGCCACACATTATTCCTAATAAATTCTGAAGAACCTGGAAACCTGTGACGTGGACAGAACAATAAACCTTTTTGTTCAACGACAGTTTCATCTCTGTGGAAATAGCCTTCTTAGAAATTCTGCTGCATTGGTTGAGAACCCTTCGTCAAATTCAGACTTTGCATTTTCTTTAAATTCATTTAAATTCTGATTTCAAAGCTGTGACGGCCCATAAATTGATATTCTAGCAAAATACTTTTCGCATCACATTAGTTTCACATAACCAGGGACGCGTTTTGCACCAGTAGGCTTAAAATAAGCTATATTTTATTGGTATCATTTTGTAACAATGATAATTTTGAAGAACAACGTTATGATGTTAAAATTTCACGTCTCCCACAACATGTTTTCGAAAATGGAATCTCTCACTAACTACAGTTATGTCAGTAAATTTGGTTTCACTCGAATTACTTTTTTCGAGTTTCACTGAAAAATACAGGACCCACTAACTAAGGGCCAATCTCATAACTTCTAAACTGATCATGATATCGAATTGCAGATTTCACTCAACGATGTGAAATCATGGGGCAATAATATGCTCTAGAGATAATGTTTGAAGTATTTTTTATTTTTCCAGAAATTTAAATATCTAATGTTTCTACGTGAATTATATTTTTGTTGCCAAAAATCATAAAAAGAGGATTATAATAACGTATCGAAGTTAATATTTTGAGAGTAATTTAAGTGTAAATTTAGACTTTCTTACATAGACTTATTAGTAATTTTACGGTAAAGTATGGGCGAGAATGTGCGAGCTGTTTTAGCACCGCTGTGTATGTAAAGAAGGCAATTACATGAACATGTAATTAAGATTTTTTAAAAAATAATATTAGTATCGAAGTGCATCGAAACAATTTAGGATCAACATTCCGAGATCCAGTACACAACAGAATATTTGTCTGCGCCATTTCGTTGATCGGAGTGATCACCCATTCAAAACTTCCTCCCTGACCCAGATTTCCCTCCAACGAATCTATCGGAGAGAAAGCAGTGACGTCGCTATCCGCAAACAAATGCTCATAACGATGAAGACGTATCACCAGAATAACTCTGGCCTCGCCAGCCATTCGCAAAGCCGAGTCGCCGTACATCGACTTTCGAATCGAGAGACGCGTCCGCCACCACGTTCGGGACAAGACAAGGTGGCCCAGAGAATGGCGGAGCGGATCGGGACAGAGCGGAGTTCGTGGGAATGGATTGAGCGGGACGGGACGGAACGGGGCGAAGCGGGTCGGGTCGCGTCGGAGAGGGGTGGGGCGGAACGGTGCAGGGAGGGGCGGAGCGGGACGGGGAGGGGGAGCGGGACGGGGCGATGCGGGGCTGGGAGGGACGGAGTGGGACGGTGGGACGGGGCGGGGAGAAGTGGCGCGGGGCGGCCGGGAAACGCGCACTCTAACGACAGCCGCGAGAGGACAATGGGCTCTGGCGCCCGACGCCGGACAAATGCGTCGTCACCTTTGACCCGTCGGCGCGCGGAGGGCCGTCGCGGGCGATTTGCGCGCGGCGGGTAGTTCGTCACGTCACGCACGGGAAGCGGCGTCCCGCCCCGCCCCGCCCCGCCCCGCGCGCCACTTCCGTGACGCAGCAAGCCGCGATCTAAATAAAGACGAAAAACGAGATCAGCAGCACTACACAGCGCTGCTGAGTACTGCACGAAGGTCGCCGATAATGTAAATGACTTTTTTCCCTCAAGCGATTAATGCACTTATGATATGAGAGTGAATGGCTTGATCTTGGTATTGATCATGTTAGATGAGAAAAATCCCCAATATGATTTTGTTCCGTGAAGCAAAACTGGTAACCGAATATTGTAGATGTAAGATATCGGGATTATTCATAGGGATTCGGTAATCGGTTTGGAGGAATCTATGAGGAATTTAGTCAAAGAAGTCGATTTTTGAATTCACGTGGGCCCGAAACAAAAACTTTCGCTTCAAATTAACCGTCTTAGAGAGTTTTATGCATATAATTTTAAGGTCAGAGAAACTTTAGCGTAGGGAATGTGCTTGTAAATGCTTGTGGAAGTTCCTGTAGCTTGCACTACAAATAGTGTTTCTGTATTATCCTTGTTTCGGGAGCGTAAAAATGAAACAAACCTCATCAGAAACGGGTAAACGTATCGTAAAAGATTAAGGTAAAGAATCATGAACTTTGAGAAAGCAGACGAATAACTCGTATTTCGTCTGAAAAGTAGGGCAGGATACCTTTATTCAGTCTTGGAGACAGGAAATCATTTTATAACAGATATACTTCTCTTATGGATAATATTAAATATTTTCCATGCTCTTTCAACGTTCATGTTTACAAAAGTTTAAAACATTTCCATTGTCTTGAAATAAATTGCATTAACTCTAATCAAGACCATGCTTTTAAGAAGATAATACACTTATAATAAGTTTCAACTGCATTTAAAACTTACAATAGTATTACTATGAACATAATAAAATAATAATTTATTTTTAAATGACTATGAATATACTTTTTAAATTACCAATGACACAACTGTGACAAAAAAAAGTAATTAATAAGAACTAATGTCAATATTAGAAATGCTTTAACAGATGTGACAATAATCCGAACCTAACAAGAATGTGTGTTGCAGGCGACATTAACATATACATTCATAAAAATCGAATTAAAGGGAAATATTTTTTTAAAAATAGTTCATGGGCAATTTTCTTGTCTTGATCATTGTTCGTTAATTTCGAGATATCTTCCGAGATAAACTTCAGTTTTTTAGAAAAGATTTTATTACATCTTTGAGGTGAAATATTTTTCCAAACAGTTGTCAATAGAACAAAAATGACAACTGTCATTTTACATTTGTCATTGAAGATGACTCTCATGACATATGAAAGTAATGTTACTGCACAAAAATTACTACGTAAAGAAACATACAAAAAGCCGTGTATATTGCCAATCATTTAAAAGCATTTTGAGATTCTTCACCGGTTTTCAAAGCGTTCACCGTCCACCCTCCACCGACCACTCGTTTATATTTTTGCGTTAAGGACTCTCAAATTTATCGATGTTTGAAACAGAGTGACTATAAATTTATCGAAGACATAACCTCAACCGTTGGCATTCTTGTTCTCTCCCTTGGATTTTTTTCTTTATTAAAACGACTGTTATTGGTCCACCCTCTCCACCAACTCGTTTTCGTCCTCTCACCTTTCTCAGATCTTACAAGCAGAACTGGAGATTCGCTTTAGCGTTGATACCCTGTTAATTATTTCCCTACCTCTTCTTTTTCCGGATTCTCCGAGGCCTGCGATCACCAGCACAGCCGCGGCCACTAAATATAAAGGAAAATTGAAATTAGAAGCGTGTCGCGGGGTGGGCCACTACATCACAGCGTGAGGACGGCCGACGGGGGAAACGAGGAGTAAATTATCGATAGCGAATGGCATGCACCGGCGCGGAAGATAAACGCCATCGGCGGAGGCGGTCGCACTCCATATTTGGCGCACGGTCGACCCGCGGGCGGCGCGTCGCGGCGGCGGAGTCAAGGACCGCGTATTTCACCGGCAGCCCCACTGCCGCCGCCGCCGCCGCCTCCTCCTCTCGGACACCTCTGAAGCGCCACGAACGGGGTGCACGAGGCTTTTTTAATTGCCGCCAGGCCCGACACCTGGCGGCGGCCTCACTAATTAATTGACCGGCAGTGGTGCGGGCAGCGGGGGTGATGGGTTCGACGGTGGTGGCGATGGTGGCGAGGGCGGTTTCGGCGGCGACCACATCTACGGTCAGGTCTAAACGTGTACAGCGACAGTCGATAAATTGCATTTCGGCGTCACAACGGTTGTAGCAATCGAAAATGATTGATTAGTGATTCGGCTCGCGGGATTTTCTCCAACACGTATCTCCCATTAGCGGGGCACCGCCTTAGTCAGGACAAGCTCGAAGATCCTGACTGGTCTCCCGGTATGGGTGATAGTGCATGTATAGGTAAGGAGTGAGAATACAAGGACCAGGAAGGAAAAATCGCGCTCGCTCCATGGACCGTTTGTTAGGGATAGTGCTCTGGCATTTGCTGGGTGTTGATCGGGGAAACCACGGAAAACTACCGACTAGAGCAGCCAGCCGCTAGAATTCTCCTTCAGACAGCGACTGCTGTAGAGCTAGTGCCAAAAGTCCAGTCACCGTCGGGATTCGAGCACTAGGACCTCCCGATCAGAGGCACCGCAGTAAAAAGAATTAAAAAGGATAGAAGCAACTCATGATATTATTTTAGTGCACGGTTATGATTGTCATTAGATGAAAATTGTTTTTTGTTTTTCTTTCGGTAGACGTGGCTCGGGGTCACAATTGTCACTGCAGTGCCTCTGACCGGGAGTTCCTAGCTTCCAGATCCGATGGTGGCAGGATTTTCGACACTAGGTACATTGCTGGGTCGAGTCCAGCCACTGTCTGGAGGTCAGTCCTAGCGGCCGGCTGCTCTGATTGGTAGTTTTCCGTGGTTTCTACGATCAATACGGGCGAATGCCGAAGATACGGACAACGGATCGCGCTCGATTTGTCCTCTTCCTTGTCCTACCTATACCCTTACTTCACACTTTTACACTAACATGCCCTACACTATCATACATGCAGGGAGACCGGTCAGGAGTTCATAATGCGATGTTTCTAACCGTGCGTCTGGCAGATATCAGCTTGTTGACGGTTTCATTCAATCGGGAGCTTAAGTGTCACTACAGTGACGTCACTATGGTGACGTTCAAGCTTCCGATTGGATGAAACCGTCAACAGCTGATATCTGCCAGACGCACGGTTAAAAAAAACGCACAATAGAGCTTGTCCCAGCTGGGGCGGTGACCCGCTGATGAGAGATACCTGATTGTGGAAAAACCCGCTAGCCGACGGTTGATCCGCGTCAGATCTCACCATCCGGCAGGGGAAAATCATCGCCACCGCTCAAGGAAAAGACATGCGCTATACTTACGGTACTAATGACCTTAGCAGTTGACGCACCCGGAATCATCAATCAATCTATCCAATTGTTTTTCGTCATTGAAATTTAGAAAAGAATTAAGCTTAAACAAATTGTTATGATAAGTTCTCAAAAGTATAATTTTCACTTTTCACCCTATATTTACCCTTCTAAAGAAATATTTTCTCAAACAAAGAACACCCCAAGAAAAACGGAGACACCATAATTTTTTATTTAAAAATGTCATGTACTTTCCAACTTCTATCGTTTTATATTGTTGTTTACGTCAAAATTAATGAAATACTAGAGATGAAAAAAATCTTATAAATGCAAAGTAACATCGTCCATATTAACAGTGAGAAGTAAGTAAGTAAGCCTGTAAGAAGGCCATCTCGAATATAACAGTCCAATATCAGTAATGACTGCGAAGGAAATGGCTTTAAAGATGTCGGTAGCGATGTTCATGACGAAGGCAATGGTATTACGGCACTGGCGATGTGAAGGGCGATGGAGGCGGCGACAAGCGACACGCCATGAGCGTGGGCGGAGCAGCGAGGCGAGGCGAGGGCAACTGCGGGGCAACGGCCACTACGATCAGTTGGCGCTGACCCGAGGGTTTCCGGGTTGTTGGAAGCGCGCCGAGATAAGCGGCCGGAGCAAAGGCGAGGAATTTTACTGGCCGATTGCGATATTGTATTTACTTTGTTATAATTGCTGAGCGCACATTTAATGAGATTTTAGCGTCAATGTATGTGGGAGTTTCGATATGATGTTTTCAACTGATGGGGTCATTTACACAAATAGACTCTTCCTCCTCAGAGCGACATTTACGCATGTTAAAACGAAACAAAAGCATTGCACACATTTCATTTTCTTCCATTTCTTACTTTTCTCCTCAATATTTTGCACCAATTATTAGGTGTAATTATTGTTTTGTAGTAAATATAATGGAGAGGTAAAAGCTATAAGCTTGTATGCTCCAATGTAGTACATCTACAATCGTGCGTGCAATGGCCAATGAACTGACTGCAGTATTTTGGGACTCTACAAATCAATGCTTTTGATTTCCAATCTGTAATAGAAACGTTCAGTTCTGATGAATCAATGGAAAAAAAATCTATAATTTTGATCGTTAGTAAATAGCTAAATTTTCGCCTCTATCCCTCACTGCCACCTCTCTCAGGGCCTCTGTTCCCGTACCAGTCGCGGCACCACGAAGGTCACCTTTCCCAATGACGATTGGTTGGTTGTTAGTGATTCCGGGCGCATCAATAGTTTAGGTCATTAGTCCCGTAAGTCTAGTGCATGTTTTTCCTCGGGAGGTGGCGAGTGGAGTGGAGGTTTCTCCTCGGGAGGTGATCTTCCCCCGCTGGATAGCGAGATCGCGGATCTCTCCCGCTGGATAGCGGGTTTCCCCTCAACCAGGTATCTCCCACCAGCGGCGCACCGCTTCAGCCGGGACAAGCTCTAAGCTCCCGACCGGCATATGTGGTAGTTTAGTGCATGTTAGTGTAGATGTGTGTGTCTGTGAGTGTGTGTGTGTAAGTCAAAGAAGATGAAGGAAAGATCGCGCGCGGTCCTTGGCGTACTGCTCGTGCATTCTCCTGGTGTTGATCGAAAAAAAAAACACGGAAAACTACCGATCAGAACAGCCTACTGCTACAATTCACCTCGAGATAGCGACTGAATTCGACTCTAGCTCCTGTTCCACTATGCTGGAAAGCTAGTGTCGAAAATCCTGCTGCCGTCAGGACTCGAACCTAGGACCTCCTGGTCAAAGGCGCTGCAGTGACATCAATTGATACACCGAGCAACCGCTCGCGGTCCCAATGACGAGATTTGTAAAGGCTACTAACTGAAATATTGTCCTTTAATTTAATCACTTGTCAGAAAGTACAATTTTATATCAAATTTCAATCAAAATATTAAAAAACGATACATCGTTGTATTCTTTTTGGTATGATCTACCCATTCCTAGCACGAAAAAATAGTATAGTTCTATTTTAAAAATCAAAGGTGATTAAATTTTTCGAAAATAAAAAATATTACAAACAATATCTGTACAGTATGTTACTTACTCGATGATTCCTGATTGTTGAGCGAAAACTACATTTGGGTATTGGGAACCAATTTGAAGTTACAGAGGTGTCCCGTAGGCAAAATTTGTGTCAGATTATTTTCGCTTTAGTGTTTGAAATCGTGTTTCTGTAGTGAATAGTTTCAGCCTCGTCTTTTCCTTTCTCTCTTTCAGAAATATACAGAGTGCCAAATTATTGGCCTCATTCCTTGGAAAAGCTAGCAGATAACTTATTTTGAGTCGAAAATTCCTCTTTCGCTATGTCGAAAGACGATTTCCTCTTCAATGGTGTAACAATTGGAGCATAAATTGTGACCATGCAGTATATCCTCGCCGCGCAGTTCGAATAACCTCAAAGTATTACGCAGCCCACGCTCAGCGAGTTTGGACAGTGCGGTTATGGGGTAGAACGCTTGGTCGGCGATAGGCCACCCTCTGGCTTTTCATAGTATTTGTCATTGCAGTTTCCCGCAGACCCATTGTAGTTTCAAGTGAAACACGGAAGAGAATAGCAGGATCATGTTCCGAGAACATGGATACATGCTGATATTGCGCAGCGAATGCCTTGGCAACGCCAACGAAGCTAGCCGTGTTTAATGGAAATGATTCCCCAATCGTCGTATGCCTTGTGCGCAGACAATACGCAGCGCTTTCAACAGACTTGATAGAGACGGAAAGCGTTGCACGTTCATCTGCCGATTCACTACTAAAATAACACTGCTGCACTGTTCCAAAATTTGTAATTTAATACATAAAAGTCACTAAGGTTCTGTACTAATAAAAGGAGAACAATTTCAGTAATAGTATAAACAGTAATGTATGCTTGAAAAAAAAAAAAACTATTTATGGATCGTCACTAAATCACGTGACCCGCGAACCTGAGAAAATTATATTACCAATGGAGAGGGAAGGTTATCAGGAAAAGTGATATAAAAATATCGCCCCCGAAAACCTCCTTCCTTAGTCTCCTCCGCCTTCGTTTCGTTTGCTCCTCCACAGTTTGAGAGACTTTGAGAAAGATTGTTTGTGGAAAGAGCCCGTCCGCGGAGCAGAAAACATGGTCCGTCGCGCCGGCGGCGACGCCACGCGGAGCGCGACCCCGCGAACCGAGGGCTCCGCTCCCGATGGGGTCACTTCCTTCGGAATCGCGAGAAATCTGTCAGGAGCGTCGCGTTGGACGCCGGCGCCGGGCCCTCAGGTGGGGTATCTGACCCCCGAGGGGGGCAGGTAAACGAGGCCGCGGGGGTCGCGCGCCGCGGCACGGTGCCGACACGGCGGCGGGCGCCCCGACGCTGTCACGCGCACCACCCGGCTGCCCGTGTTGCCCGTGCCCGTGTCGAGCAGCGCGTGGCATCGCCACTCCGCCCCCTCCCTTTCCTTCCCTCTCCTACGCTCTTCCCCGTCCCGACGCGATCCACCCTGCCCCCCTTCCCCGCCCCTTCCCATCCGCACGTCCTTTCTCTCCCCATCCCCCCCCCTCCATGCCGTCCCATCACGCCCTGCCATTCACTCCCCGCCCCATCCTCACCCTCTTTCTTATCCCCTTACCCCCCTCGAATTGTTAGCACTTTGATGGTTAAACTCCTGTACTACATACTAGAAAGATCATCGTCAGCCAAATACGCCATCAATATAAAATCCGCCACCGCATGTACTTTAATTAAGCGTTTTTTATTTACCAAATGGATTTCATGCGTACTAATAAAAATTTATACAAGTTTTTTGTTACTTTTTATCTATACTTGCTCAGTAACCATATTGATAAGCCGCGTGATAGATTTTATTCCACTAGTTCCTTTTTGCAAATAAGTTAGCAAATAAACAGAAATGTCTGTCACCGTATATTTCCCCAGGAGTCACGATTGATACCTGATATTACGTTTCTCAAGTGAAGGAAATTCATTAACTTGCGCTTGTAAACAAATTCCCCAATAGGATTTTAACACTGAAACTGTAAAGAAGAACACATTACCTTAACAGAGACTATTAGTAACGAGATCATCCAAAAGGAGTTGGGATACATGTCTTTTTGAAACAAGTACTAAATGTATAAAGTTATTAATTCTTATGTTGATTTTAGAGGTATTAAACATTCAACATTTTATTTTTATCGTAACAATGTAAGGAACTATATCATTATATCTGACTTATGATTAAAAACGCCGTATTTTTAATATTTAATTTCTTGGTCAATAGATGTGTACTATTTTCAATAGATACTCATTGTTTCCGGAACTCATGAGGTTCTAGAAAATATTTGAATAGATACGACGTACCATTGTTCTAAATTCTCCCGATGGAATCTAGAAGAAAGGGCAAAATAGCATGTCTGTAACAGGATTTAAATTACATTAAACAAATTTCAACTACTTATTTTTCACGTTTCACTGGTCAATCATCCTGTACTGTAACAATTGATGACATTCTGGAAACGTACATGTTAAACACAACACGGAGCGTTGGCTGATCTTTCATTTTACATTATGTTTCGTTTTCCATAAGGTTTTCTGGAGTAATATGAACTCAAAATATTTCTGCAAAATGTTTTCATGAAATTAATAAACATTTTTATCCCTCCAAGAAAAGAGGTAAAGGAAGGCAAAATTATTTAACTTTAATGATCAAGTGTATTAATTTTATTATTATTATTACATATTTGCGACTCCATTCTATTTTTCAGCAAAGATATAAAACAGTTTACTCAATAAGTAACGCAGTTTATCATCTGCAAGCATCTCAGTTTGGCCATTTTCTTGTTAGATAATTCCGAGGTCAACAATGTACCAAATACATATGAGAAAATGCATGTTCATTAGGACTTTAATTTATAACATGCATGTTTGCTACTTATTTCTTCCAAGAAAGAAAGGAAATAAAGAAAAACCGTTTTTGAGGAGTAGTGACTACATGCCTTGCCATGCTTCTTTACGTAAATACGTCACCACAACCTGAGGCGCTATTCCTGTTCTCAGCCTTGGGAGGTAGTACCTGCGCATGCCAAGTAATTGAAATGAAGCTGTACAATAACCTTCAACATTTTTTTGAGAGTACATAACTTTGAAACAAAAAAGAGAATATAAGGCATTCGAGTGAAAAACATTATTGTTGAATCACGTCGTTAAGAGATACATGTGACTAGTCCGTGGATCGAAATTACGATGATGTGACATTACAAGCGGTCACCATGGACAAAAGATCATCGCCGATGAACATGTTACACAACTGATTTATTCGCAACAATTTCGCCAAACATCACACCACATTGCGATAGAAAACAGCTTTGCGCTCAACTTTTGATGTAATTTTATTGATCTCTATTAATTAGCATAAGTAAAAGAGCGATAAAGAGTGTCAAGAAAAGAAAGTCGAGTGAAACAGCAGTTGTCCTTTAAAAAAATGAAACAGGAACAAGAACCATTTCACATGAACTAGGGCCGAGACAACACGAAAGTGATTGCGATCTCATTTGTTTCATGGCTTCGGTAAAATCTTCTTACCAGCCAGCAAATATGCTGAAAACGCTCATGGCTCTTCAAAAAACCTCCCTGAATTTGGAGCATCCGATACCTTTCCTTATTACGACGACTGCTAATCAACCACCGGGAGTGCAGCGCCTCTGACCGGGAGGTCCTAGGTTTGAGTCCTGATGGCGGCAGGAGTTTCAACACTAGCTTTCAGCTAGGTCGAGTTCAGTCGCTGTCTGGAGTAGAATTCTAGCGGCCGGCTGCTCTGATCGATAGTTTTCCGTGGTTTCTCCGATCAACACTAGGTGAATGCTGGAGCAGTACCCTACCAAACGGGCCACGGACAGCGCGCGATCTGTCCTTCCCATTCATTGTCCTATCCTCTCCCCTTACACAAACACTTACTCTAACATGCACTACACTACCACATATCCCGGGAGACCGGTCGAGAGCTTAGAGCTTGTTCCGGCTGGGGCGGTGCCCCAGCGGTGCCCTGGTGGGAGAGTTCTGGCTAGGGGGAAACCCCACTAGCCGACGGTAGGTCGGCGCCGAATCTCGCCATCCAGCGGGGGAAGACCACCGCCATCTTCCGAGAAAAAAACATGCACTACACTAACGGGACTAATGACCAGAGCAGTTGACGCGCCCGGAAACATGAAAAAATCAATCAATCAAGCTAATCAACCCTTCCCATTTTTGTTTCAGATCTTTTGGTTGATCTTTGACGTTCTACATAAAATGAAGGGGATATTATTGTTACGAATGATAACAGTATATCAGAATACATGCCTCAATCATTCACCAGGAAAATAATAGATTGGTACATGACAACACGAATGAAGCATTCCTAAATTCCTGAAACTACATAAACATTATACTTCAGAATTCGTAGATTACGTTTAATTCGTTTAAATCACCGTTACGTCACAGACAGATCAAATGGCGATAAATTACTTTTTACTGTAAAATAAAAAAAATATTTCATCGTCATAGGTGTGATCTTCAGTCTTTTGCGTACTTCCACATACGTGATCATACCTTTACACGTCACTCAAATTGGATAGCGATGGCTCCAAAAATTTGTCATAAAATGTAGAAAATATTTATAAAACGTATGAGACTATCATAGATAAGGGGAAAGTGGATTATGGATAAAGTGGAACGAAAAGATGATTAAGGAAAATAAGGTTGTGTCAAATTCCTTTCTTCCTCAATCGGAAGAACCATTTCATGCAATGTTTTCAAAGATCTCTAAGTAGACCTACAAAAAGGACACGCACCTAAATTTACTAACTTTACAACATTACCAAATATTTGCTGAGATTTCTTAACTGCCTGATTAGTTAATACATCGGTCATCAGATGACTAATACATTGGTCAATAATATCTTTACTATCAATCATGAATTTGTCGAATGGACTTTAGTCAATCTAGACATGTGACCTCATATGTCATGTCCTCTCTCCAGCTCGAACCTGGTTTTCCCCAACCAAGTATCTCCCAACAGCCGGGCACCGCCCCAACCGGGACAAACTCTAACTTCCCGACCGGTCTTCCCTCATGTGTGGTAGAGAAGTGCATGTTAGAGTAAGTGTAAGTAAGGAGCAAGGACAGGACAATGAAGAGGAAGGGAAGATTGCGCATGGTCCGTGGCCCGCTTGATAGGGTACTGTTCCGGCATTTGCCTGGTGTCGATGGGAGAAATCACGGGCAATTACCTCTCAGGGCAGCTGGCCGCTACAATTCTCCTCGAGATAACGACTGAATTCGACCTCGCTGACAAGTTACTGTCGAAAATCCTGCCACTGACGGAACTCGAACCTAGGACCTCCCGGTGAGGGAAATTGCAATGACATCAGTTGATGCCTTGAGCCACCTCTCCCAGTGAGAGAAATATGAAAACAATTAAAAGGTTCTTCGTATTCTCTTATGGACGGAATTATGAGAGGAAATTATGGAAGGGAATTATGGGAGGTAAATATGAAATGACAAACCGAGTCAAGTTAACAACTAGTTAATTGGTAAATAGGTCAATCTGAATCACTAACATTACGTAAAAAAATAAAATCTTATATGTACCACGGACGTTAACTACTTCTAATGATCGAGGGCCATAAAATGACCGAGGGCCTTTGGCCCGAGGGCTTTTTGTCGCCGCTTGATCGAACCCTCATAACATCCTTGGTGCATAAATAACTATTTATTCCCCATTCCAATAGGCATACACTGTTATATATTACATTTCACACAATTCTCTCCTCTCTCCGTCCCCTATAGGAAGGCTCCGTTAGGCATTTGCACATCCTCTGTAGGTATTTCACCGTCTCCATCGCATCTATGACAATCCGCACCTGCCACCTGGGTACTACACCCACTACTTAAACCTTTCGCTCAAACACGGTCGACAGTTAACCTCTTCTCTCGGTCTCCCTCTTTCACTCTCTTCCACCTCCCTCCTGTTCCCCCCTACATCTCTTCTCTCTCTCTCTCTCTCTCTCTCTCTCTCTCTCTCTCTCTCTCGCTCTCTCTCTCACTCACTCACTCACACACACGCACATACGCGCGCGCGCACACACATATACGCACGCGTGTGTGTGTACATATATACATATATACACACACATTCATACACGCACACCGGGAGCGGTAGCTCGGTAGCTTAGTGCTGTAACTGATGTCACTGCAGCGCCTCTGACCGGGAGATCCAAGGTTCGAGTCCTGACGGTGGTAGGATTTTCGACACTAGCTTTTCAGCTAGGTCGAATTTAGTCGCTGTCTGGAGGAGAATTCTAGCGGCCGGCTGCTCTGATCAGTAGTTTTCCGTGGTTTCTGCGATCAACACCAGGTAAAAGCCGCAGCAGTACTGCAACAAACGGACCGCGCGCGATCTTTCCTTCCTCTTCCTTGTCCTGTTCTATCCTCTCCCTTTACACACATACACACACTTACACTAACATGCACTACACTATCACATATTACGGAAGACCGGTTGGGAGCTTGGAGCTTGTCCCGGCTGGGGCGGTACCCCGTTGGTGGGAGAGACCTGGTTTGGGGGAAGCCCCGCCAGCCGACACTAGGTCGGCGCCGGATCTTGCCAACCAGCGGGGGAAGATCACCGCCATATCCCGAGGAAAACATGCACTACACGTACGGGACTAATGACGCGCCCGGAATCACCAACCAACAGTACACACACACTTTCAGTCGGTCGCTTATGCCGCCCACCCGTTTCTCTGCCTCTCTCTCTGCCTCCGTCTGCCGCCGCCGCCGCGGGCGAGCGCTCCCGCGCGCCGCCGCCGCCGCCCCCGGGCGCGAGCGCGCATTCTTGGCGACGACGCTCCGCGGTCGGCCCGTTGTTCTCTGTCGTTGAGACTTTTAAGCGACACTTAAAGACAAGATTTATTAACCCTTAAAACGGACGTCATGTAAATCACTTTATTTTCTCGAACGAAAAAAAAGGAGAAGGGAGGCTGTTTTCTTTTTCTGTCGTCCTTTTTCTCGCGTTCTTCGGCGCGCTGCTTTTTTCTAATTGCGCTCCGCGCTGCGGCCACGCGGCGGGGGCTGCGGTGGCGTTGGCGGTGGCGGCAGGTTGCGGCGGCAATGGGATGTGACCGAACTGATGTCTGCCGCCCCCGGCGTGGCGCGGGACCCCGGCCAGATGGGCGGGCTGCACTGCCGCCGAAGGGATTCGGCACAGCGGCGTGCAGGCGAAACGTAAGAAGCAGGGCTTATTGGCTGCGTGGTAGGAAAATTCTCACTCCGAGTTTAGAGAATTCTTTTTACAGAATTTTAATGATTTTTGACGTAATTTTAAATGAGTGTAATCATTTACTCGTTAAAAAATCAACCACACTTCTTTCTATAATATTAGTGCGTTGTTCATTTAAACTTCTAAAAGTTTTTCACGATATATTAATGATATAAAAGGTACTATATTTTCTTGGAAATAAATATATATTTAAAACAATTTAAAGAATTGGAATCTTTGAATGAGATTTCTCAGTAGTTTTTACGTTTTCGTTAGTACTGATTTCCGTGTACCAGCTGATAGTGTAGGTTCATCTCCTATGAGAGACGAATTGTGCCGAATTACCTTTACTCAGAATCACTACGAGCCCTTCAAGAACTGCTGCAAACATGTGCGAAACAGTGAAGGGTGTAGGATAATATTATGAACAACGATATTTAAGATTAAGATTATCAAAGGTAATACCTTCAAAATCGTCGATTAATCCTCGACTCGCGAAGCGAGAAGGGAATTTATCTGCGAATTTCCAAAATAGGAGTGGTGTTTAGTGACATAGCTTGCTATTAGGCTGCAAGGCGGAGCCTATCCAAACATTTAATGAAAAATAAAAACTGTTCTCATTACTTCGTAATGTGCTTAGTGATAATGTTTGATAATTTTTTAATTCACAATTACTACGTTTTACGTCTGGTTTTCAAGGTTGAACTTCCCGCTTAATTGCGAACTTACCAGTCGTAGGAGGAAGGCTCTGGCGTTCAGAGGCTTCAACGCATGCGCAGTACGTGTGCTTGCGAGACGCCAATATGCTTACTACGGTCGGCTACACCGAGCCGAAGGCTGGCGTATCGGGAATCCTCAAGTTCGTTCGTGACCGGTGGCGGGCCCACGTTTCAACATCAACCCGACAGGCGCGCACACCCACATTCTCCAATTCAGCTTATCGGAATTTCTAACCTCTTGTTGAATCCGAAGACTTGAAAGAGGTGACAGGAACAGTGGACCGCTAGAAGTGCAATAAAATGACGGTGCCGTTAATATACAACTAGTTACCTCACACTTTCGGGGAGCCATGTCTTACAAATAGCGTGAATATTTATTCTTGGAATTTGCTTATAAATAAATTAAGTTATTTGTGATTATCCTATGTATTATAAAAATTTTAATTTCTTTAAACGACACATGTGAGTTAAATGAACAAAAAAATGCGAAATAAATTAATTAGTAATTACTAGACATCGGATGTTTAGGGAAATGCCTATTTTTTCTAGAGAACTTATTCAATGGCTGATAATATATGTCCACGAATCATGACAAATGATGACATATGACGAAATTTTATAATGCTTATTTTTGCTTATTTTAGCATAAATGCCTATTTTTTGCATAAATACCTTTTTTATGACATTTTTGCCTTTTATTTATTATATTTATATACAATGCTAAGATATCGGAAAATCTACGATGGTCCAACGTGACCATTCATTACGAAATCTTCAATTCACGTCTTAAAATTACGTCAATTTAAAATTACGAGTGAATTCCTGAAAGTATACCAACTGATTTTTCTCCATTTCCCTATTTCATAAATACCAGCCATGATCTGAAAACATGGACGATACACTGAGGGAACCGAAATTTTAAGTGGAAATAAATATAAATTCCCAGAAGGTTTCAGTGGTGCTAGTGTTGGATTGCTAAAATATATGCCAGTCACATCGTTCAGATGTCCTTCTCCGCATTCAAACTGATTTTGTCTCGCAGTCGTCGCAAATTTGAAATTGTGATCCTTGAAAAGTTTCTGGTAATATATAAATATTACTGGTTAATGGAAACTATTAAGAATAAAACGTAGAAGAGTTGTAAATGTGTAAATCTAGTTTTACATCAAAATATACGAACTGATTGGGTGCATTTAAGTTTAAAAAATAATATAGACAAAAAATACAATTTTTCCATTTTATTGTGTATGACTCTTATGACAGTACCTTTTTCTTCCTTATTCTTGACTTTTTCAGCGCCTTTTTAGGCGCCTAAAAGACGACTTTTTAGTGCCTAAACATCCGATGTCTAGTAATTACACTAAACTTTCACTTATTTGGTTCAATACTTTTTTTAAATAAATCTTTTCCGGGCAGTAAAATAAGTATTTCTTTAACATCATTAAGAAAACGGTCATGACTCGAATTATCAACGATCGCCTACTAAAAACGTTCGACAGTTTTTTCTCCTCTCTTAAAGTAGCACCATACTTTCAGAGGTGTGTTGCTAGGAACAACGATTTTATTAGTTGTGTACCTAAGTGATAACAATAATAATAATAATAATAATAATAATAATAATAATAAATAAACGACACATTAGACAATAACTGTCATCTTGAGATATCGCAATTAATAATAAGTAAACCTGCTCTAGAGCCTACCCAGCAAAAATTACCACGTAACGCCACTGGTGGTATTTAATACGACCATTCCACGAATGAAATTATGTTCAACAGAGTTCGAAAATGAGTCAAATATTGAAAATAACTTAAAGTTATGTTAAAACCAATAAGTTTATGTTATAGTACATACGCGGGTTATTGGACTTCGTCATACTGATTGATGTATACCGCCTCCTAAGATAGACAAAAATCATAGTTTATGGATGGTCAGTAAGGAGAAGGGGTAAGAAAAATCGGATAGAAAAAGCGATAAACTTTGAGAGGTAAACCGCCCTGACTGGGGCATTTTGTATATGTAGTAAAACACTTTCACGAATCACTTTAGTTACTTTAAATATTCCCAAGGAGACATTAGGCTAAATTTGGCATTTGTTGCAAGGGGATCATGCACGCCCGAATTACGCACAGAGCGCCTCCGCAATGGGGGGGCGCAAATCCCTAAAACTGCAAAGACAATTCCAAAAAAGAACCGAAAGGGAAAAATAAGAGAAAAGAAGTGGAAATAACGATTCAATGTTGCCAAATTTACTATCGTTTTCGTATGCGAGAAAGACTACGCTACACGATGCAGCGACCTACTGCAAAAATCCCCTGTATCGAGAACGTGCTCGAGAAAGTGGCGACTCGATGGGCTGGTTGCCGATCCTTCCTATGCCCTGATATCTGCAATCGGATCGTACTTCACGTCCGGCCACGAAGCTTGATGACATGCGATACGGAGTTCATCGAATTTCTCGAAACGAACTTTATCATTATCACCCTTCCTTTGCTTCTTAAGTGAAAGACTCCCGCCGCTAAAGACAGATTAAACGTTAAAATCGTTCACTTTGTCATCATGTCACATCCAAAAGACAAAGATGGATACCCAGTCCCAGGAATCCAAAAAAGCGGGGTTCAAATACGAGAAAGACAGAAAACCTAAAATAACCACTTTTCTTACGAGGTCAAATGATAAAAGGTGCTCCAAGATACAGGAAGCGTTCTGTATTGTTACCAAGAAAACAATTGAGATTGTACTGTTGAGGTCATTTCAATACTTTTCCTCCCAATACCATAGTTCAGGGAGGAAAAGTAATAACCACTGGTTTCTTGGCGAGGGGAGCTCACCGTCTCTCCTCCCTCACTCCTACGCACATAACAGACACGCACACCATATATACCATCCCCTTCCTTGGAACATTGTCTTTGAACATCGCCAAAAAAAATCACTTTGGCATACATGTTACATTCAACACACCAAACTATCTTCATAACATCTTTCCCACAACAAAGATTCTATCCCCGAATATCTATCATTTAGGGTATATTTCATTTCCTGTCGCAGTTGTAATGTGAAATATATTGGTCAGAGCGGACCATCATTTAAACAAAGAATCAAAGAACACGTACAAGCTCATACACCCAAAACACAATCTCAGTCATCTTGGCCATCTCTTGGAACAAGAACACTCATTTAATGCAGACAATGATGTGAAAATTTTGGAAATTGTAAACAGAGACACTCACAGACTTAACTTAGAAGCCACACATATCAATGATTTATTAACCAATCCACAATACACTATTTTGAATAAACAAATTCCTTCTCTCGCAACCCTTCTGAAGCTGGCAGCTTCCTAGGCACAATAATCCCTCCGCCCGCCTCATTTCCGCCACCAGGCCGGTCCTTCTCCTAACGGCCGTTTCCAATAAAAAAAACACTTTCGCCCTCTCTATTGAGAGCGTTCATTTAAATAACAGTGCGATGCCCTTGATCCTGGCTGTCGTGACTGAACCGAGGACCCCAGCCACCTCAGAATCGGTATGTCAGTTTGCTCATTGAATTTATTTGTTTACTTATTCATTTGTATTGAAATGATTCATGACCATCTATACGGAGTGGTCGAGGAACCTGAAAAGCAAATATATTTCTCTCTTGCTACTTCATTGCTAGAATTGGCTCAATGAAAATCATGTATTCATTTCATAAAAACATGGAAATTTATTAAACAATTTGAGTATCGTATAATTTTACCCAATATAAAATTAAACCTTTGTCATGACCGATTCCAACTTTATAATGTCTTCGCGCGCTTTTGGACCATCTTTATTCATCTCCGACGCCGCCGTCCTGAGGTCCAGACACCATCTTCTTTCTTCTTTTCTTGGAAGCACACTTCAATCACCGTTCATCAGATCAATAAACTATTTGCTGCTAGCATTCCAGTCCAATCACTGACAACTTCGCCCAAGCCCTCAATGTCCCTCCAACTCGTTCACTTGAAATATTTTAAGCTCCATTGTCACACTTAGTATTCAAATTCGATTATCTTACTTAGTACATTTGTTATTTCATGTTTTCTGTCTTCAAAATATGTTTCTTTTCTCGCATTGTATATATCCTACCAAAAAGAAATGCTTTCGTTGCTTCTATACAAATATGTGTATGTAATACAATAAGGTTTTCTGTATTATTTTTATGAAACCGTAAATGTAAATAAACCATTTTAATTGAACAAATAGTTGTGTCTTGCAGAGAAAAAATGTTTTTGCGATTTAAATGGGTCATCATTATCATTGTTTTCGTGATGGTCTATATTTTGTTTTTAATTAAAAGCATGGCCAGTAATGGCTTTTAATATAGTTTCTTTAGTTTAGATCTTGTTTTGGTTTGTTTTTTGCGTGTCCATTGAAAATCTAGAAAAAATGGTGTCCACACATACACGATTAAGTAGTATTTCTTACATTTTAATCCATGTACTAATCAATCAATTAATAGAACTGTTTTTTTTCTTGACCATAAATAAATAATATAAATAATAGTGGCTAATTACTGGGTTGAAGCTGGGTGAAATTACAAGAATACTAAGGTGAGGTAAAGAGACTTTTAGACCCGCTCTCATTAAGACCCACCTGCTTGAGAATCGCTGGTATAACTGCTTTGCTTCAATAGCCATTTAAAAGATGGACTTGTGAATCTCGCTCGCCCGCCCCCTCTCTTCAGCTTGTCGGATTGCCATAGGTGGGGTTCCCCGCTATTCACCGGACCCGCCTGATCGCCCCGGAAGAACCGCGAGAGAGATGGGCACGGACCGATATCATTGCCGCCTCTCGCTTATCGGCGTTCGATATCGCTCGCTCGGGGTGCTAGGCGGTGATATCAGTGTATTATCGTCCATGGAGGACAATGGGTGCGCGTATGTAACGTACATCTATTGTTCGAGATTCGCGCGAATTGATTTCGTGAGTAACGCATTGAAGGAAGACTAAGTAGTGTGAAAATAAAAGCAAGTAATTTAGCGGAGTTTCGTTCCTGCTTGAAAAAACCAGTTCGGCGATGTTAAGTTCAATTTTCATTTTATATACCTTTAAACTTATATAAACTCAAATAAAATGTGTAACAGTCAGTGCAATTGCGTATATTTTTTACTGTTATTTATTATTTTTAGCGAGAAGAATTTCTAATATAAAATAATGCCTAGTTATAAAATAATAATAATAATAATAATAATTTATTATTATTATTATTATTATTATTATTATTATTTCTTTTTAAATATTGTCTCTTATCTGTGAATATTAATGACAGTATTCTCTTCTTAATTCAAAACTCTTATACTCAATGTTTGTTAGGTACGGGTATTTACAACGGATGATTCAATTACGCAGTATTTTGTAGCACAGTGCATTTAGAAAGGAATTACTTAAATATATTTCATAGCTAAGATACTGACATTCATCCTCGCCATTTACAAGATAGACGACTGTATCGAAGTACATATGACTGGCAAACTATACGTCCACATCATTCCTTCCAAACAATAATTTAATTTTTTCTCATCTCCTCTTCCATTAATGACAGAACGGATAATTTATGAACGGAACAATGAAGCGATTTAAATTTCGAATATTCAGTATAAATTATTTGATTTAGCGGAAAACGTATGAAACCTGTGAAGAAGGTACTGGCTGTTGAATTAAGTGCATGTATTTTGCATATTCCAGAGCAAAGATTCCTAACGCTTTATGATGCGTCTGTTCCCATTAAGACACACTTGCTTCAGAAACGCCAGAGCAGTAACATAGCGTTAATGTTGAGGTGTAGCAGGCTACACAGCATCGTTGACGGTCTTGTCAAGAAGGCTAAGTAGCAGCTCCCCAATCTTGCTGCTACATTATCTCCAACAGGAGCAGGTTGCACGTCATCGTTACATTTACCTCATGCACCTGCATCTACTCATGCAACTCCCCTACCCCTTCGCAAGTTCCTATTCAGGGCGTCCCCTTAGCATGTAAGCCTACTATCTACAACGTATGAAGAGCATGGCCGTTGGTCAGTACAGCTTGTATGACCTATTGTCTCCCTTGAGCCGTATTTCTCAATGTTCATTATCGCGCTATCGTATTGTTTATGAAGTAGTTTATGTCTTAGTACACGCACCGGTTGGTGTTATTTACATTTATTATAATGGTATTACTTCAAAGGTGTGAAACTCATTGACGGTTACTGCTGAGAGGATAGAAAAAAGGAAGACATAATTTTGATTTGCATTTACTTCCATAAGTTTTAATTAATCGTAAATTGGGTTGTTTTAAAACGAGGACCAATATGAAGGTACAATTTTATGTTTTCACTCATTTGTTTTTTGCAAAGCTTAAATGATATTTGTACATTTCAGCCAAAAGTAAAAATTTGTTGGTTTCGATAGCTAGCACATACAGGTTTTTAGTAGTACATATTGTGAAGTACCATTGATATTATTATTATTATTATTATTATTATTATTATTATTATTATTATTATTATTATACGACTATGAAGTATACATAAACGAGTTCATATACGTACATTTTTTTGATTGAGTACGTACGAGATTGATACGTACATTGAGATACGTACATTTTTCATTAGAAGATTAAATGTAATAAAGTTGAACCTACTTTTCATTTCTGACTTTTCTCATACTACATGTCGCAGTGTTAATTCCGTGCCTGATTTATTCCCGTTCAATATTTTAGTTTTTTGCTCGGTCGTTGCTGTTCACCGATACCACTCAATGAAACTCTGTCGTCTCAATGAAACGAAGTATTTATTAAAATGATGGCCAACGAATAATTATGTCTGAGTGGTTGGTTTGCAAACACCCCTGGGATTGGTCGACAGCTGCATTATAATCAAGCTGTATTACAATGACTATTTTTTAAAAACGAGCTGCGACCATGTAATAAGATAATTACTCAACACGAGTAGAAAAATATGCATAATGAATAAATGTAGAAAATTCTTACTCGACATGTTTAATGATGATATATCTAGTACTTGCAGATCTTCTGACTGAGGCACTAACTCTCTATCAAGTCAAAAACTCTGTATTCATGAAATCAAACCGTTCAATAGTTCTATAAAGCATAAAACAAAAGGTTAAAACAAATGCATGATCACATCAACCCTATGTTGTAATCTAATGCTGACTTTACATTAATAAATATTTCTTCCCAATTCGTTTGTACAAGCGAAATAGCAAACGCAAAAGACCTGGCCAGTTTCTTTGCTCCACTCCATGCAGTGGAGCTATGCTCAAATGCATTTGACAACTTTATTTGCTCGGCGCTTGCGATAGAATATGTTGCGCGGCGGTGATAGAATTTGTAGCAAGTGCTGCCAAGCTTGTTCAGTGTTGTACAGTGCAGCATTGGGGAACTCTTCGTGGTTAATGATGAAATAAATTTGTTTACATCAAGTGTGGTCCAATAAAGTTAATGTGTAATTTATTAAAATGATAGAAAGTAGGCCCAATACTCTAGGAGGAAATTGATATTGGTGGCAAAAAATTAAAAAGACATAATTCCCTGAGCAAGTTAGAAAATTCACATTAATACTAATACAATAAAATAATATAATAATAATAATAATAATAATAATAATAATAATAATAATAATAATAATAATAATAAAGATGTTAAGATCAAATTCCGCGAACGTTTTGCTAGTACCAAACTCCGCACGAATTTTGTAGAATCACTGCCAAAATATTCACATCATTTATATGCTACGCTACACTCAGAGGCAATTAAATATACAAACCAACTATTCAGCCATTATTCAACGGTCGTGACGTCAGAGAATTTTGTCGTCTTGCGCGCCACCAGGGTTTTCGCAACTGCTTTCGAGAATAAAATTGCTGCGTCCGGCAATATTGCCCGGAGCAAGAGCTTGCTCCAGCTTGCGCTCGCTTGTTGTTGCTGCATTTGCTATAACTACTTGCAGCAATCACAGTTCAATACAATGCGCGATTTTAAATGATTTTTTTGAAGAAAAATCATCTGGATGATGTCTGGTTACTTTTTTCAAGAAAGAAAAAGGGCATTAATGTAGAGTTAAAAATTTTTGAGGAATACACTAATGAGAAACTGTTCTATCATCAAAAATCGGTAATTTCATATCTTTCCTTCAATAATTTTCATAAACTGAAGTTTACTTAACCAAGCATTACGTAACCAAGTATTTCTGATTCTGTCGACTGGCTAGAAACCGAAGCCACTTTGTCACGTCGCCTTTTCGATTAAGGCTGTTCGGAGCTCAAAATTTCCTAAACTAACTCTCAACTCCTTGTTCCTCATGTTGCAAGTGGTGACCGCATTTCGAAGCATCCGATTTATCGCGTTCCGCTGTGTCCTCCGGACGGGGCGTTTACGACGCGCGTAAAAACTCGGAGCCCTCTCAGTGGCTGGGGCGTGTTGAGACCGACTTCCTTATGTTTACAAGCACATCGCTTTGAAACGCCAAACGCACAGCAAGAAGAAACATCAATATAAAACGCATAATCCTATGTGGCTATTTTTCAATATTCGGATATTTTAAATAAAGACTTTTAGCCCCATCCGCAAGGTGACATCTACTACATACAAGGTGACATGTAGGTAACACACTACAAGAAATCCACATACATGTACGTTACTTTACAACGCATTGCCAGATGAAATTAAACAATTAAAAATGCTACACAAATTTAAGTTAAAAGTAAAATCTTTTCTGCTGCAAAACTGTTTCTATACAATTAGAGACTATACTGATCGTCAAAAAGAAGAACAATGTTTACATTAACAAAACAATGATATAGTATAATTAATTAGTTTACTTTTTCATTGTATATTTAAAAAAATACTTAAATGTCAGTAACAAGTACTTCATGTACTTCACCTTCAGCTTCCGGGTCAATGACCCCCATCTCGATCGGGTTTTTGTCCAGTTTCCCTAATCCATTGAGCGAATGCTGAGATGGCCCCTTGATTTGCTTCTGGACGTAAATGTAGCTTCACTACGCGCACGTTTTGTTGAGCTTTCCTTTTGCTTGTAGTGCTAGTAGAGCTTACGGTGAATTTCTATTTGTTGGCAATAGAGAAAAATCAAATACGTTCCTTTACCGTCACAAATAAGTTTTCTATAATTCGGCAACGAAAATATCTAGATTTTGAAATGTTAATCTCTCGCTTTTTTAAATTTATTATTATTATTATTATTATTATTATTATTATTATTATTATTATTATTTTTCATCTTTCAACTATTAATAGTTAAATAGTTGGGAAGGGATTCTGAAACTCAGAAAGCGTGCGCAGATGATTTTCTCTCCCCATACGTCACATAGAGTTCTTGACTGTTTTCGAATAAATAAATAAATAAATACATAAATACATAAATACATAAATAAATAAATAAATAAATAAATAAATAAATAAATAAATAAATAAATAAATAAATAAATAAATAAATAAATAAATAAATAAATAAATAAATAAATAAATAAATAAATAAATAAATAAATAAATAAATAAATAAATAAATAAATAAATAAATAAATAAATAAATAAATAAATAAATAAATAAATAAATAAATAAATAAATAAATAAATAAATAAATAAATAAATAAATAAATAAATAAATAAATAAATAAATAAATAAATAAATAAATAAATAAATAAATAAATAAATAAATAAATAAATAAATAAATAAATAAATAAATAAATAAATAGTCATCCTTGTGCTTTATTGTGCACCAGTGCATTAGTGATTATGAATAGTGATGTTAGTATTATCGTAAGGCGCGACGTTCAGATGACCTTTAGTAATTGTGACATGCATTGTAACGAAGGAAGTACTATTTCTAGTGAACAGCAAAAACTTTGCATAATACATTAAATATTCTATTAACTAAATGATTATAGATTATAAAGGTAACGATTGAGACATTTCGAAGTCGTTACAAGCCGTAGAAACCAAATCTTATCATTCAAGAACCTTTAGATTTTCTTTCGCTGTGCGATGAATAGATTGCATTTTCATATTCTGAAATGGCTTTTCTAGCCGAAGTTGTGATTTCACAGTGTTCTTCTATCCTCTTTCCATCATTTTCCATTGCAAGAAATTGTCCAGAGTAGTTGTAAAAGTTGGAAAGGATTAATTATTACAATCGTATTGTGTACAAGGAGAATCCGTTTATCAACGTTCACAACACACACCAATTTGTCGAATGAGCAGTCATTTTGTCGTTTCTAAAGTTTCCCCTGGAGACTTACAAAACGTGGACTAGTTACAGTGGCTAATCCGGGAGGAGGAGTACGGGAAGCCAAAAAAAAAAATATATTTTTTTTGCGATAATCAACGTATTTAAAATAATTACCATACATATATTTCAGCCTATTCAGAGAAGAATTCCCATTGTGAATATACTCTTACATTTTGTATTTCACGCGAACAATTAAAAAAGAGTATTTCAAAAACCTGCGAAATGAGAAACCTGAAGAAGGGAACAGAATGTTCTGAAATATACTTCATTTAGATAATATAATCATCCTATTGCTAAACAAGACATTAAAGTGTCTTCCACCATTAAAATAGGCGAAGTAATTTAACTGAATGATATTTAATGAAAATGCCCTATTACAGGATTGGGATTTCAGATCAAGATTTCATTTCTTGTTATTTATTTGTTCATATTCAACTTTTATTAAAAGCCTCGTCAACTGAAATGCTCGGTTTGACATCACTTAATATATGATGTACTAGTATTAGAACCTGTCAACAATGTCGAGACGACATTAAACCCTGAGTGTGCACATGTACGTGTGTGCGGATTTGTCACCCACGGTTAGACCTTTCCCATACACCAATCGAGACATAGGAGGTGTCATTCAACGCATCTCAGTTTGCAGATGAACTGAAAATTAGTTTTCGGATAAGGCCATAAGATTCAAAGACATTTCCAAAAACGTGTTTTTTCGTGTTTTAGCGCTGCGATTTTAGCGAGTATGCCGGGAATTAAACCAACCCACCTAAACCCAACCTAAATAGATCTATGTAAGCAATGTTGATTAGACTTCATTACCCAAAGGTCATTTTTACTCCACACGTCATAATTTTCTTTCATGGCGTTGGCAAAACTGATGTTGCCATCTTTAAGTGAACAATTGAATTACCAAGAGAATTGCGCTGCGGATATTTTAATTTCCATTCGTATTATGTATTTATAAAAATAACTTTCCGAAAACCTACTAACAGTAATGCGATAGACTTGTTAATTTTGAAGAATGTAAAATGAATACGGAGAAAACAAAACTGAAGAATGTAAAGTGAATACGGACTTGAAGAATGTAAAGTGAATACGGAGAAAACAAAATTGAATAATGCTACAGAATGAATGAACTTTCTTACGTTCGACTTCTTACTTTTAGGTTCTTAAATGTTCAAATACCTATTTAAATGAATTTGACTCACAACTTATTTTCATTAAATTTAACTAACATCTTATACACACAAATAAGCCTTTTAATGTTTATGTAGATTCGCAAAACGATTAATAGATAAATTGCAGAAGGAGAAGTGAACACAAATTAGACTGAGTTTGTGGAGTTTTAATCTCTTAAAAAATAAAAGGGAAAAAATATGGAAGTGTTAAGCAAATCAGGGGAAGAATCAAATGTAGTTGTAAAAGATTTTGCGACAGAATTTTAGGAACTAAATAGAAGCGATCTGTATTTTTGCTAATGCAAATGTGCTAGGGGTATTTTGGGGAAGATTAACAAAAAAGCGTAAAACAATGATGCTGTACTAAAATCTAGCTATTCGCATCCTCAATACCTGCATTTCTTAAGGCGATTATAATTTTGAAATTGCAATATTACCAGTTCATATCCCGTATGGAGGTAACATACAAGGCCATTGGCTGTCGAGAACTTTTGAACGGGAGTATAACATTATCAGCTACAACAATTTATTGGTAGGTCCAATGCCAAATACTCAAAGAACATATTTGAACAAGATAGGCATGAAAGAAATTTTCAACAAATGAAACTATTTTTAAAAAAGTTTTACAGCGGCGGCAAAGCCACATTTTACTAGTTGTTAATAATTCATTATTCTGGATTGTTGAACATAGTTTGATTTGTTTCATCCTAATATAAGGTTGTTTTTTATTTTAAAATTTTCTTTATTGTCAGAAACCCGAGACTACAGTCCTGTATCGCAGTGTTTTAGTTTTGAATAGAGAGAAAATTGCCTGATTAATATTATATTATTTTTTGCAAATTTAGAAACGTTTTAAAGCAGACTATTATATTACCATCACAATATCATTACGCACAATAGTTGCCTTTTATACATAAAACTGTTTTTGCAACTTCCACCATTTGAATCATCACCACTGACTGAAGATTTCTTTACTCGGAGTGAAGAGTCTTTCAAATCGACTGAGAGAGAAACAGCATTGTCATTCTATATAACCTTCTTTGTCCAAGAACTTTTCATGTCGTTACATTTATTCTCAGAAATACAAGCTTTCTTTAAAAAAATTATTTGAATTCTCTCTTCAAGTTGTATCTAAATATTCAAATTAATTATCAATATTTGTAATATTAAGAAATCATTAGCAAGGACATCATTCCGCCTCTTCTTTTCATGTCAATCGTTTTAGAGATCGTATATCAACAAGACCACGGGTGCCAAAAACGAGAAATCCTCCCCAAGAATCAATTAATGAATATAATTGTTTATTATATATAATATTTTTATATTTTTATATATATATATATAAATATATAAATATATATATATATATATATATATATATATATATATGATTGCTTACTAATATATACTTCAAAATTAAAATACTTGAATCACTCATTCACCCCAATACAATTGGAGTACAAAATAATAACAACAAAATACATAGAATAATAAAATATACATTATAATTAAATTGGGAAGGCCTAGTCAAGCAGTTCACTTAGAATTGTTAGAAAAATATTTTACTTATTTTCGTCATCAGCATTATTGATAATATTCCTTGTCAAACGTAAAATATTGTAATTTGTAAAATGTTGTCATATTCTTTGATAACACTTTTTTGCTTAAAAAAATATTCTTCTCTTGAGAAATGATGTAACTTATAGATTATAGGTATTATTGTGTGTTTCATATTGTTTATTAGTAATTTCAAATGTTCATCAAATTTTCTATCTTGTACTAACGATAATGATAGCTTATTTTAATGATTAACACTTTTACAAGCGCATAGCAACCATCTTTTCTCTGAAAATCTCATAAAATGCTCAAAACTGGTTAACTAATAAGATCGTGAACGTAACACAGTATTGACTGTACAATGATCTCATATTAGTATTTAATTTTCCTAACCTACGATTCACAAACATGTCTTCGCCAATTAATGTGAACACAATCACAAAGAAAAAGGTTCCAAAGTAGCGGGTGATGACAAAATAATAAAAAGAATGTAAACACAATGCGCCTTTTACAGCTCAGACACAAATTGACTTTTTATTACCTTAATATTGTTTTCATTACGTCTGAATCATTTCGCTGTAGTAACGGCGAAAGCTTAATTTTCAATTCTGTACTAAGAGAAACATGAATATTCTGAGGAAAGGTGACAGCGTGATTTACAGGAAATTACCCCCAGGAGCGTATGATATACACTTCAGAGGAAAAATTCAAAATTTCTAAAATTAATATAAAAGGAAAGCAGCAGGCAAAGGAAAGCATATTTTCCGTAACGCACGTTTCTCTGCCACGTATATCATCATGCGCAACTCAGAAACGATTAGTCCTAGGACCCTAAACCATTTTTCGCTTCCCTTACTTTTGTTTCGTAGGTCGTAATATACAAGATTAGACTTGCTTTTGAAAATGATTAGATTTTAAAGGGCACTCCAACCTCATTCCCTCCAGGAACACGTTCGAAGCTTGTTTCCAGTACAAAATTATTTTCACTTTCAAAACAATGATTTAAGAAGTGCGTAATGCTCAAACAAGTCCAACTAGTGTATTAAACCGGTTAAGTTTCTTTTGAGAACTGACAACACACAGCATATGTAAGTGACACGTAATGTGAAATACGCACACGGGAAATAGATTCATGATTCAAATTCAATGATTATCAATTAAAGAAGAACATTTTTCAAATTTTTTTGAAGATCAAATAATATAAAATATACACGAATAATAAATTTAAAGTAAGAAAATGATCAGAGCACACATCAAACCAAGATTCAAAACCACTCACATCAATCATTCTGCCATCGTTCTGCAATTACCATCTACACTGATGTACATTATTAAAACAGGTTTATCATGTTTCCTTCTAGCCAGCTTATCAAATGAACCTTTTGATATTATGACCTCCCAACCTGCCCTGCCAACGCAAACCTCATTTGGGAAGAATACAGAACAAGAAGGAATTACAAGCGACACATTCAGAGGACTACATGACCTATTTACCGGTACAAGAGACATCGTACATTACCTTTAGATTCTTCGTTTTACTTCATCGCCTTACTTCCTAAGAAGAAATAGTATATATTGTAATAGTACGCAGGAATTCGACGGTTTTCCGATAGAAAAAACGTGCCGAGTCCTGGTAACAACAAAGTGGAGAAACTTTTGTGTTACACAGCCGACACCGGTTATAGCGAACTTCTGGGGACTAACATGTTTGGTTCACAATATCAGCGGTTCACTGTCAAAATTAAATGGGATTTCTCCATAATGATTGATTTTATTAATATAGAGATACAGCGAAATTCATTACTAGTACGAACTGAAAAATCAATATCTTTATTTGAACTTAAAATCATTAATTATTTTCAATTGTTTGCTTCATCATTTTTCATTTGTAATTTCTCTAGATCTTTTCCAGAGTTCGTTCTCTCTTCATGCTCGATTATAAATTGTTCTCTGCCTCTTAAGTATCGTAATGCCATCTTGACACCCTTCAATGCCTCTTGCACTGCTGGTACACCACACTTTTAATCGCCTAATAACATAAGAGATCCAATGAATTTCCAGGACGTATTTCCTACATTCACTATAGCCGAGGTTCAGGTTCACTATAACCGAAATTTCTAACACTTATTTGTAATGTTAGTGAAACGGGACCAGGGACTTTAGTTCACCATAACCAGGGTTCACTAAATCCGAGTTCATTATAACCGGAGTCAACTCTGTGTGTGCGTGCGCGTGTGTGTGTGTGTGTGTGTGTGTATGTGTGTATATATATATATATATATATATATATATATATATATATATGAGGAGCGGTGGTCGCTCTCTCACTCGCTTTCTCTGGCTCTCACTCGCTCTCTCACTCACTCGCTGCCTCAGACGCTCTCTCACTCGCTCTCTCTGGCTGTCTCTCGCTCTACCTCGCTCTCGCTCGCAGTCGGTCTCTCTTGTAAACTTAAGTCACTGGTCCCGTTTCACTTACATTACAGATAAACATGAGAAGATTCTATTATAGTGAACCTGAATCTCGGCTATAGTGAAAGTAGAAAATACAATGTCCTGGAAAATAATATATCGCCTCAGTACCACAAATTGCTACACCAGGCTACTTGAAAAAAGATATCTTCGTCTAAAGGCCATAATTGAAGAAGTTTCCCTTGAGGTGACGATAGCGGACGTGGAATGGGGACCTTCTGATGACCTTACTCAGTTTCACGGCGGAAACAAAGTCGTGTCATACGTGGGCTACAACTGGAGATGGCGACGCCCGATTGCTTTCTTCAGTTTCAAGCTTGGTGTTACTTGCTATTCCGCGGGACAAAGCACTTTGAATTCTGCTGGCGCCTACTTTCTCCGAAATTGATACTCTCCGATCCATCTGAACGAACTCAAGGTCCTGCGAATTGGAAACAGATATTTTGACTTTTGGAGGTACTTTAGATGAAGCCTCAACCTTTACAATCTTTCTTTCAAAAAAGGCTCCAATTTTTTTATTAAACTATGTCACAAAATAGCGTGGAGGTCGATTAAAAGAATAGCCGAAGCCACATTTTCGTTGAAATATCTAAATTTTCGAAAATTGCAACATATCAAATTTATTTCGATGTCTTACTACAACCACAATACTGAAGACGTTGTAGAATTAGAAGAACAGAGTAGAAAGGATTAGAAGTTACTCCAGTCTGAGGTATTGACATATGACTCATGGCACAGGTAATTCATGTAATTGATATTTCGCAGCTTTGCCGGAATTCGAATACGAAACCTCCTGACTTCCCATTTTTTTAAATTTATTTCTTCTTGTTCGACAATACAGTCTTTCAAGGGTTTTAAAAATACATAAGATTATTATATGACAATTTTGGATTGGCCATCCATAAGGTAAGTGAGGTTTAAGCTCTGACATAATTATTGATTTAATGTTATTATTAATTAAGAAGAGAAAGGGATATGATTATGTTAAGGAGCTGAAGGTATAGTGGTTTACGGGGATTTGAATTTGTCTTTGGGAAATCTTGACTTTATGCGTGGATAGACCGCATTTTTTCCCATGTTAAAAATGATGGTACTTGGTGAGGTATGCAGATTGTTGTAAAAATTGTTAGCTAACTTAGCTATGATTTCTTCTAATTTTATCATTTTTAATTCTCGATGAATTTGTTCATTTGTAATGAACCAGGGGGCATTTAGAGTGTTTCTTAGAAATATATTTTGAATTACTTTAATTTTATTAATATTGCTAGGAGCTGCACCTCCCCAAATTGGGCATCCATAGCTTATAGTAGGAAGGATTATCGATTTGAATACTAGCAGTCGGCATTCGATTTTCAATGTAGAGCGCTGGTTTAATATTGGAAATAATTTTGAAATGTTTGTTTTTGCTTTATTTACAACCACATTGACGTGCGGTTTCCATGTTAACATTTTATCAAATAAAATGCCAAGGTATTTTACTGGTGAGGAGGCCCATGGTATTTTCGTTCCTAGAAGTGATAGCTCAGTTGGATTTCGTGGTCTACAAAGAGTGAAGATTTTTGCCACACTTTTATCTGGGTTAATTTTAACTCTCCAATTCTGTTTCCAGTTTATGTACTCATCGAGATGATTTTGTATGCAATCTTTCGCAAATAAAATATCGGAATTTGTAGAAAATTGGGCTGTGTCATCCGCGTATAATGCAATATTGGAATCAGCGTGAATTGGTCTGCCTTCCCACAAAATAACAATTATTATTCATTTACCGGAGTCAGTTATTTTCATAAGAACCCACCCTAATCGACTAGCGCAAACGGGTCAGAACGGTTCGATTTCCACTTCCGCACTCCTAAAATTACGCCATCAGTCTTCTCCGGAATGAGGGTCCTTCTGCGAGTGCGTGAAAGAAGCGTGCGGCGAGCTGCTACCAGACTTAAATTGAACACGCTACCCCAACTGAGACATAATGAATGTAAAAAAAATCCGTCAAATTAGCCAAATCAAACCCCTAAGAGATTGAACAATTATGACGAGCGCTGAACCCGCTTTCCATCATCGGCAGCCACCGCCAACGCCACCGTCATTGCCACCGCCACTGCCAAGGCAACACTGCTACCACCAATGCTGCTGTAACTGCCACCGCCACCGCGGCTGTAACCGCCACCGCCAGGTGTGTAACCACCACAGCCACCGTCGTCGCCACCGCCACCGCCGCGGTAGAGAATTTTACTATCTCGCTACAAAGTAGAAAGAACGTTATGCTGGACAAAAACCACTGGAGAATTTTCGGCAGAAAGCTCTTGTTGGCAGGCCCTGGTAACGAAAAAGTCGATAAATCCAGTTGCGAAATTGAGAAAAAAGTCCTCTAACACGTGGTGCAGCCAGAATCCATGTTTTGTGGGTCATTAATACCGAAAATCCAATGACGCAAAAAAATTATGCCTGCCTGTCTGTCCGTCCGTCCATCCATCCTTCTTTGATTGATTGATTTTTTCGTGTTTCCGGGTGCGTCAACGGCTTCGGTCATTAGTCCCGTTAGTGTAGTGCATGTTTTTTCTCGGGAGATGGCAGTGATCTCCCCCCGCTGGATGGCGAGATCCGGCACCGACCTACCGTCGGCTAGTGGGGTTTCCCCCTAACCAGGACTCTCCCACCAGCGGGGCATCACCCCAGCCGGGACAAGCTCCAAACTCCCGACCGGTCTCCCGGAATATGTGATAGTGTGGTGCATGTTAGTGTAAGTGTGTGTGTGTAAGGGGAGAGGATAGGACCAGGAAGAGGAAGGACAGATCGCGCGCGGTCCGTGGCCCGTTTGGCCCAACTGCTCCGGCATTCGCCTGGTGTTGATCGGAGAAACCACGGAAAACTACCGATCAGAGCAGCCGGCCGCTAGAATTCTCCTCCAGTCAGCGACTGAATTCGACCTAGCTGACCTAGCTAGTGTCGAAAATCCTGCCGCCGTCAGGGCTCGAACCTAGGGCCTCCCGGTCAGAGGCGGTGCAGTGACATCAGTTGATGCAGTGAGCTACCGCTACCGGTCCCATCCTTCTTGTATGTGCGTCTATGAACAACGCTAGTGGCTAAACCGTTCGGCCGATTTTCTCCAAAATTAATACAATATACTGTTGGATAATTTGCAGAGTCGAAGACAGTGAGCTCTAGCAATCACATAGAACTATGAAAATACCACGAAAGGCATACCAAGTACTATTGACATTGATTGATATTGATCGAAGTGAAAAAATACCGATTAGAGCAGCCGACCGCTAGAATTCTCCTCCAAGCGGTTGAATTCCCTGTTTGCGGCCGAATGTTGAAAATCCGCTACCGTCGCGACTCGAACCCTAGGATCTCTCGATTACAATCGCTGCAATGACATCCGGAATGCTGCATCTGAGCTAAACTCAGCCGGTACCAGCGTAATTGAAGGCATTAAAACATAACAGATCGATTACTAAAGACGCTTGTAATCACTTGGCAACTATCATTTTGGGACGAATACGTTTGATGACATGTAATTAATGTTTCAGAGAAAATGAAAATTACAAATTTCCATTTTTCCTGAAAAGAAAAGATCGTTTGGTGATCTGGGCAAGAACTTATAAAATGTCTAATACGTAGATGTCTTGACTTCATACAGTGGCAATTAATCAGTTTGGTAATAAATACCCTTAGATCACATTGGATATCTATGAGAATGCCCATTTGTTACGTGAACTTCAAGTAGAGAAATTTAGAAATCGCAGAGGAAAGCAATTAAGAATTCATTCCATTAAGCATTCATTGGAAAAATTTGGCACTTAGATTAATGTTTGTTCTCGCATCTAACGTTACGCCACCCGATGATAACATTAGCTCTCTTGAACTCTCTTATTATAAATTTTTACATCCTGAATCTCATCGTACTAGTCGAATATAGCAATAAAAGAAGTAGAGCAATGAACGAGTACAAACACCCCGATGTTAAAATAAATCTTCTTTAACTTAATTTATTCACCGAAAGAAATTACGACATAAAACGTACACTACATTATTTAACATTCTTGAAAAATAATGAGTCTTCTACTGCAAGACTTCGCTGAATGAGGCCTGTAAAGGTTTTGAAGAAAGGGTATAAAATAGAAGATGGACCGACAATAGGCGAACAAACATACACCAATATAACGGAAGTGGCGGAGTAAAACAGAGAAGATAGAAAGTGAGTAATGATCCATTAAAATAACGCAAACCCTGTTAAGCTTAACGCGTCGGCACGTTAGAGAATGCTTCTAAATAATACACAATTATTTGAAATATACACCGCAATAAGTATGGCAGGCATAGATATTTACTGCAGGGAAAGCCTGTGTTCATAAAATGAGTTGACTGGCCATCAATAGTATCCCGCACTTGCAGCACGCAGGGGTTTAATGAAGCTGCGATGCAAAGCAAGATATTCAAGAGCTGATTTCTGCAACGGTGTGAGAGCCATTACTGCTTTCAATTTTTATTCTAGTAGAGAGGGAGCAAAGAACTGCAACAATTTGAAATAATGAGAGTTTCAAGAAGAAACTACATCTATTAAAAAACATTTCCCAGAAGTATCAATCATTAAAGTTATATTCGTTTTTAAAGACCGCTTTGCTGGCGCGAATAGAAACAATGTGGATTGAAGATGATTATTAGGTGAACTATCCATCGGAATTTTTTGCTTTTCATCTTAAAAACTAATGCAGGAGAAGAAGAATCAAGTGAAGTACACGAACAATACAGAATGTTAATAATTATTAGGGGAAAGGGAGTCTGAAAGATATTCAGTTGCGTATTCTGTTTTCTGTAAGATTAGTCAAAGAAATTCAGAAATTTATTTCCTCCTAAATCAAATGTAGGAAGGAATCCTTTACAATATGTCATGCAGTTTTTTAAAACTATTTTCGTCATATAGTTTGTTTGAACCAAAAGATGAGTTTCAGTTTTCCGAAAGTTACGTATGAAGCCTCTAGGTTATATTCATAATTTTCTCAAAAAACATCTCAAATGTTTTGCTTTACATTTTAAAAAAATATAATGATATGTCGCACAAATTTTAGATTTCATGAACAAACTGTGAATTAGTTGCAACATATCAGCTTTTTTTAAACCTGTCCTACACTCTCATTGTTGACAGAAATTTTACGCTAAATGCATTTATTCTCTAATTTTAGATTTTTCAATAATTTAATGTACAATTTTTTAAAACTACTTGTATTCAAGTAAATTTGAGTCAAATCGAGACAAATTTCGGCAAATACGAAAACATTTTTTTAATTGCACCAAATTAAAAATTATATTTTGTAATTTAAAAAAATACACATACGTATATTTTTAAACATTTCGGAAGTAGTTAATATTTTAATTAAGTAAATGTTATAATTTAAATGTAGAAGGTATATTCTATAAATGTATTTGTAGATGCTGAGTCAGAGCTCTGTAGTACAACATTAATCGTTCAATTCGATATCATCTGGTTTAGCCAGGTTCACATTTGTTCTTTAATTTTATTATATTATAGAAGGTAGACTATGTGATTTCTACGATGCAACCTAGAGTGAAATTTCAGATCGATAATGAATGTTTGAGAAGCCTAGTCATGCGATTCGAAACCATTGATCTCGGCCTCTTACACGTTAATTTTTTTTTTATTTGACATATTTTTAAATGATGGCGCTCTTCCTGATACTTATTGTCGGGCATTGTTCCATAAGAGATCCGGAAAGAGGACGGGGACTGAGAATTATTGTTTGACAATGGGTGATTATTGGTCGCAGATTAATTTATCAACAAATTTAGTTACTTTTTTATATATATATATATTATATATATAATATATATATTATATATATATACATATATATACTTAGTATATATATATATATATATATATATATATATGTATATATATACATATATATACTTATATATATATATATATATATATATATATATATATATATATATATATATATATTAAACACATTTATTAATTTTGGAAGGTTTACATCGTTCAGTACAATTACTTTACAGATGTATTTTCAGACTTCTGTTAAAATATCTAAGCCAACTTAATCTATACATTGGAGAGGATACTCTAGGGGAGGACCTCGGTGTTAAGAATCGTGGTTGGCTAAAATTTTGAGGAAGGCTTCAAAAGGAAATCTATTTTTTATTCGAGTGTGGGTTGGATTTTTCGGTAGTTTGTAATGGGGTGCTGCTGGTATGTCTGTTAGGTTTTGGTAGAAGTTGTGTGATATTTGTTTTATTATTGTATTTGGTTTATTATTGTATTGATGTTTAATTTTGAATGAAGTTGTTTGTTACTTATGAACCAGGGGGCATTTGTGATTAATCTTAAAAATTTATTTTGCATTACTTGACTTTTATTGACATTTGTGGGGGCTGCGTTTACCCATATGGGACATGCATAAAGCAGTAGTGGTCTGATTATCTCACGGGAGTGTCGGGCATCGTTGGCCATTGCCGCCCTGGAGGAAGCGGCGGCGACGGCGATGGCAGTGTAGCGACAACGCCCGCGGGTGCGCGAAACCGGAATCCGTCAAACGGAGAATGCCTGCGGGGCATGCTCTCTTTATGCGTTACCCGCAGACGCAATTTACGAGAATATAAAACACTGTTATCTGGGCGCCCCGCCATTAGCTAATTAAAAGTTGGGTTAACGAGCCGCAGGGCGCGGGTGCGGGCGGAGGCGCAGGTACGACGCAGGTCTGGCCCGGCACGCGTCGGCTCCGACCGCCAATTAGCCCGGATGGGTCCCTACCCCTGCGCCCGCCGGGGCATCGAACCGTCCACGCTGCGTGCTCTGTCCCGGTTCGCCTCGAATTTCAATGCACGTGTTTCATGCTAGAGCATCTGTTCCGGGTACAATTTCTTGACAGTGCTTGAATACGGTTTGTTTCTTTTCCCTAGTACAGTCCGTTCATTGAAATTGGTTCACTGGATACTTTTCATTGACCTTCTATTTTTAATCCCTATTTCAAAAACGTTCGTACATTTTTTAAAACTGAGGTGGCCAAGAAAATATGGGACATTCCATCTATCAAGCTATGTAGCTTCAAGACTTTCTTCGTGTTATAAAGTTCCTCTCATCATTCTCGTTTCCTATGTACTACATTATCACGCAATGAAAATATTGTAAATGCCCGGCAATTGTCGCTCAACTGCTCGGCACTTAGAAAACCTAAAAAGTATGGAATGCAATATTTTCATATATAGAATACATTGAATACTGATCTATGCAAATATTCATACTATTTGGAATTTGATACGTGAACATTTTTTGCTATTTGAAGAACTGCCACAATTGTGCACAACACTGCTGAAAATTGATATATTATATGGTTTATCGATGTAATGTTATATATTTTGTTACGTTACCGATAGCAAATTAATTATTTTGCTTAAAAGTAGGTTTTCTTTTTAATTCTTAAATTTTACATTTGTATTTTAATTATTTCTTTTTTATATAGTTAAGTAGATTAATTTCACCAGCCTTTGTTTTAGTTTTATGCAGATCTTCAAAAACCATATTTTAAACAAGTTTTTTATTCAAATTTTCTCTGCTACTATAAATGAATCTTCCGCAGAATACTTCACACTCACTCGAAAAATTGTCTGAATAATGCCATTCAATACAATTTATACCATTTTCAATAAATACTGTTAATTTGATATGTACAGTACGCACTTAGGGAAAATTGGACTAAATAAAGGTGTTAAGTAAAACTTACAAAACTTCGGTTTTTGCGCTCTAATACAGCCTCTTACTAAATTTATATTTTTCTTATATTTCTCGTCTCTTCATTTGTTACAGTTCACTACAACCTCCAAGAATTTATCTCATCTTCACAGACGTACTATACTAGTAAACTTCCATAATATAGAGAAACAATCAAAATATGTACAATATATTCTTGGATGAATGACTCCAGGCTCGGAAGCGTACGTCTTATGTACTCGTACGAGTACAATGAAACGGTCATCTCGATTAAGTTACCCTTTCACGGCCATTTATGCATGGAACCTATTGATTTCCCCCGTGAGACTGTAAATTTCTCTCTTTTAAACATTCACCTGCGCCCACCGTCAGCGGCCAGGCATATTTCGTAGATAAATCTATGCTGGACAATAGCAAGTCAAGCCGCGAAAGCTTACGTTTACATTGGACAATAGCAAGTTCCTGAAGAATTTGCAATTATGATACGTATCTTTATTACAAGCTGAAGAGTGGTGGATATTATTGTCTGTTCAGTATCTTCCTGCGTCAGGACACATTGTCAGATTATGCAGAACAGTGACATCTAAGACCCTTTTCTCCACGCTTCCTTTTAACGGCCAATACCGCAGTTTCAGCGAATGCGCGCATGCGCAGTGTCGCTTCTCCGGTTTCAGAACTCACACTGGCCGTGCCACCGAGTCGCTAAACTCCGGAATCGTTCATCAAAAGAAAACTTCATCCAACACAACACATAGCCCACCTCTCCAATAATTTTTACTTAAATATCAACTCTATACCACACGCAGTCCACTACAACCTCGCTCTCGCCACACTCCAACTCAACTTAAATCCTCTACCTACTTGATGCCTTCCTAAGCATTTTTGCAAACAAATGTTAACAGTAGGTGCTGATTGTAGGACCTACCTCTTGCTGTAGTTAGATTTAGTTTTAATATTAGGAAATAAGAATATTGAAATAAGTATATATTAGGATATTAGAATATTAGGAAATAAGAATATTGTAATATGTAAAAGAAGCGTGTAAATCAGATTTAAAAAATGTTTATTTTGTGGGGTAATTAATTTGTTTCAGATAAAAAAAAATATTTTTAAGCATGCTTGGAAACACCAATTAACATTTCTATCCTCTTGTCAGTTTTCTTTGTCTTCCCCTTAAATTTCCTCTTTGGTCGCAAGTTCCGCTTTCGCACACATCATCTTTCTCGTCGGTCCGCAGCGCTCCCAATCCCTGCCAAATAATATACCCTTATTAGTTCGCGAGACTCTAGCGTTCCACTGCCCTCGGCGAGTCCTCCGGAACGTCGACCCCAGGCCGAACAGTCGGCGCGAACGGTTCTTCATTTTCTAAAACGAGAGCTGTCACGGCCCCGTAATTTGGGCAGCGCGAATCTGCCTTGATAAATTCACAAACCGTGACCGATTTAGTGACGCATGTCTTCCTGGAGGACGGGATCGGTTCACGAACCGTCAATTTATATACTTGCCTCATTCGATCGTTGTTATGACAAATATTCCAGAGAGGAAATCACGAAAATGTCTTTTAAAAAAAAGAATCGTTGAAGACATTACGATCATTGCGCTCATCCAGGAAGCAGTAGTTTTATAGAATGGATTTGACATCCTGCGGATGGTGAAGTGATGAAGTTCAGGAAGCGATGTTGATATGACCTAAGATGCCTCATCATTATAATATCCGCTGCGTTGATCTTAAACGTGCGAAGAGACGAAAATGGTATAGTGTGACCCGGGAATTCATTTCTTTTTGATTTTCAATTCTCTCAATTCTTTGATTTCAATTCTTTGACCCTGGTGAATAAGCTGCTAGGTCAAAAAAACTTAATTTTATAGTGGAGCACAAAACAACTTTAAAGTATACATTAATGATTATGATAGAAGATGTTAAAATAAGAGATTAATGATATTCAAACAAAACCCACAAAAATGTTTTTTAATATCATCTTCATTTGAATATCATTAATCCCTGATTTAATTCATGTAAACGTTGGTTTTTGCTCTCCTGTAAAATTAAGTGTTTATGACTTATCATAAACATCAATATTCATCGGGATCAAATAATTATTACGTATACACTAAATAGTTTTCAAAAAAGTAATCATATTAAAATTTCTGTTTATTTTAAGTTAAAACTTGTTAAATTACTTAGATCTTATTTATTAGAAGTCTTTCAATATGATTAAAAATTGTGTGTTATTTATTATTCATTTTAAAATTTCTTTATTTTAATTTTATGTTGTAAGGTAGTTAATATTTTTTCAAAAATTATTTGAACTGAAGAACAATGGAAATGATTTTACAAAATGGAAGAAAAGAAGAAATCAACTTCACAAGCTACGTAAAATAATATGCTATTTTAAGATACTTTCTCAATAATTTGAACTAAATTAAATTTTGAAAGTGAACTCCAAATTAAACAACGTGCCTTATTTTCGTAGTTTAACAAAGAAGGAATACAAGGCCTTTCTAGAATCATGTGTCTGCCATTTACAAGGTTCAAGCACATTAACGCCGTCACTGCCACACCTCACAATGTATCTATCCGGGCATCACAAACCACCGGCCACAATTCAGGGCGCTTTTCTCACTTGTCACCAAACGCCCCCGAGCCGTCTTCGCCGTTTAGTGGCGCGTGGCGCTTGGTCAGCGCCAACGGCGGGCGCGGGGCAAAGCCGGGCGTCGCACGGATGGAGGACGCGGCGACACGGCCCGACGCCACGAGGCGCCCTACCGCGCCGCGCCACACCGCCTCGCCTCGCCTCGCCTCGCCTCGCCCCGGCTAATTCGGGGCGCCGGCCGCGCAGGGGAGCGGAGGCCGTGCGACAAAAAGAGAACAGGAGGTTCAGGGGAAGCACAGCTCCGAGGATGTAATTCAATGACTGGGACTGATAATTTTGCCAATTATTCATCTCCTTGTTGCACTGTTTCTGACCGATATGTCCTATGGTTCGAGTCCCGACGGAAGCGGATTTTCGACATTAGATAGCTAGGTGGGATTCAGCCGCTGTCTGGAGGAGAGTTCTAGCGACCGGCTGCACTGAACGGTAGTTTTCCGTGATTTCTCCTAGTAACACCAAGTGAATGTCGAAGCAGTACCTCTACAACCTGACCAAGGCGCGTGCGATTTTTCGTTCCTCATTCTTGTCTTACCCTCTCTCCTTACACACAATCTTAACAATCACTAGTTACAGGGCTGTTGGCCATAGCTGTTGACCACATCGCCTAAAAATTAAAATAATCAATCAACCAATTAATCGTTATTTCCCCATCCATCCGTCCGTTCATATGCCCTATCATCTACTCGCCTATTCAACCACTGGAAAGTTTCAAGGTGTCTTTTTTCCCTTGTTCATTACTTCTTCTGGCTTCGTTTTTCAACGACTGGAAGAGATTATCTCTTGAGTAAAATAAGCAATATAGATGTAATTGATCTTGTGTCATCTCGTCTTCAATATCGTGAAGTAAATAGCCTTTTCTAGGTGGCGATCGATAAAAAAATTAAGTGCTAGTGTACAAGTTGTTGCTCATAAATATTTATTACTAGAGACCGGATTTTTATGTAATTACATATTTTTGGTCTTTCCACTTACCGCTCTCAACATTTTAATCTTGGTGAATTGTCGCCCTCATAACGCAATATCCAATATCCATATTTTTACATAGTTGTTACTATATTACATATTTTACATATTTTGCTATTTTCTCAACATATTTTTATTCTAACAATTTTCTTAAATTATTTTACATATTTTTATGAAAAGATGTATTTTCAAAAACAGTAAATAGTGAACGTGTCCAGGTAAAATATAGCGCAAGACGTAATCTACATATATAAAAATGGATGTTGGTAAATGTACAAGAGCGGTAAACTTCGGCCATGTGACCGATGTCCATGAAAGTTGGCACATCTACGTGCTTTTTTCACCCGGAAGGTGAAAAAAGGGAAGGGAGGGACGGGAACTGTGGGAAGGGGGGAGGGGACAGAGTCAGAGATACGGAGACAGAAACGGAGAGGAATAGAGAGAGGCAGAGTGAGAGACAGAGAGAGACACAGTGACAGAGTCAGACAGACAGTCAGTCACACAGAGACAGAGTCGGAAAGAGAGAGAGAGAGAGAGAGACGGAGAGGGAGGCGGAGAGAGAAATGAAGAGAAAGGGAGACAGAGAGGCCGAGAAAGAGAGATAGTGAGAGAACGGGAGAGGGAAGGTGAAATTGAGATGAAAGGCAGAACAACGTCTGCCGGGTTCCCCTAGTACAATAAAACAATACAACTCCTACATCGTTTTGAAAGATAAGAAGTCATTGTGGAACATATTTAAGATAGGAATTAAAAACGTGCGTATCAGAGGAAACTGCACCACAACGTTGACGGAAGAAGCCAAACAGCGGCGGAGGAGGCGCGCGTCGTGAGCCGTCGGGAGGAGTGAGGGGCGTCGTGCCGTCGTGAGCCGTGCGCCGGTGGCTTGGCACGCGCCCGCGCCGCCATCTGCCGGCGAGCGGTAATGAACGCGTCGGCCGTTAATCTGTCGCGCGGGCGACGCGACGCGCCGCGCCGCAGCGCTGCGTCCGTCACCGGCGCCGCCGCCCCGCGCCGCGTAAATCGCGGCCTAACGGGAGCAGAGAGCTGCCATCGACGCTCCGCCCGCTTAATTATTAATTTTTAACGAGACGCTTCCTTGCCGGCCGGCGGGGCGCGCGGAATGAACCGTCTAGGCGACAGGTACGATGCGTACGGCCCACTGATCGCTGTCGTGTAGACGTGAGGAGGACGCGGGTTTCTTTCTTCGTGGCGGGCTGGTTGGGTCGGGGTGTCGTGGAGTATGGCGGAATTGGCACTAGTAGGGATGTAGGAAAAGGCGGAAGCTTAGATGAGGGTCATAGATAATGGGGAAATAATAATAGTAATAATAATAATAATAATAATAATAATAATAAAAGCATATATCAATTCCTTTCGGGTAAAGATTGATATAAAATAGAATAGCTCTACGTACACATTAGATGAGCTAATTCTGATGATTACTATTATCTACTATCTGGCTGAGTTTGCTGTTTTTACAGCCGTTATAACAAGAATAATACTGCCGTTATAACAAGAAATTATAAGATGGCAAAATGTAGATATCGTAGACGATGAAGAGAAAGCCAATGTATTCAATAATTACTTCTGTTCTGTATACAAACGAAAAACTAAAGAAACTATCATAGGGCACAACAACGTGGATCATGTATTCAAAATTGATCAAACGGAAGTACGTTCACACTTGAAGAAAATGAAAAACTTTAAGTCTTTTTGGTCCGGATGGTATTACAACTGATATGTTAACGATAACATGGGAAACAATAATACCATATTTGGTCAGACTTTTCAATATATCAATCAACAACGAAAGTGAACCGGATGATTGGAAATCTGCCTTAGTAATGCCGATTTTCAAACATGGACCAAAATGTGAAGTGCAAAATATAGGCCAGTTAGTCTTACGTCAGAAGTCTGTAAATTGTTTGAAAAATTATAATCTAATTCGATTAGAAATTATTTGGATCGAACAATGGTTATTTTCGTGGACAGCACGGTTTCAGAAATGGCTTTTCTTGTGAAAGGCAGATATTTTCCCTTACGCAAGACATGTCTGAAGTAATTGATGTAGGGGGAAGAGTGGATGCAATAGTTATTGATTTTGCTAAAGTATTTGATGTAGTACCGCATGATATATTGATACTGAAACTTATGATGCTAAAATTGACAGGCGGGTAATAGCATGGATAAGTGAATTTCTTCGCGATTGAAATCTAAAAGTTCGAATTGGACAGCATTTATCGGAAAAGGGTGACATTACTCCCGGGGTCCCTCAGGGCAGTGTCGTAGGCCCACTACAGTTTCTTATCTTAGTAAATAATTTATCGCGAAATATAACATCATGGGAGAAACAAACGAACTACGTTGTGAGCAAAGCTTGGAGGTCTTTGCATTTCGTCATGAGAAATCTTAAAAAATGTTATACGAAAGCCAAAGAAATCGTGTATACCTCGCTTGTTAGGCTGGTAATGGAATACGGAGCTAGTTGTTGAGATCCATACAGAATAGGACTTAAAAAGAGCTTAGAGAGGATACAAAACAGCGGCAAAATACACATCGGAGGAACACACCTGCACATTGGGAATCATTACAACGCCGGAGGAAAAGGGCACGACTTTGCGCGCTGTATAAATCTTATGTAGGTTGTTCCGCATGGCAGGAAATTCGGGGAAGGCTGGATAAACCAGATTATTTAAATAGATTTGAACAAATATATATGAAGTGGAGTGAAGTGGAGTGAAGTGGAGTGAAGTGGAGTGAAGTGGAGTGAAGTGGAGTGAAGTGGAGTGAAGTGGAGTGAAGTGGAGTGAAGTGGAGTGAAGTGAAGTGGAGTGAAGTGAAGTGAAGTGAAGTGATTTCATTTCTTTCTGTTTGTTTCGCTAGTCGAAAACGTCTTTCTACAGGCTATGTGGACAAGCAGTATTTATTCATTTGTAGTAACGAGTGTTTTACGTATTAGAAATGTAATAATTATTGTAAGTATTATATACATATGTGTATTATATATGTGTGTTAGGTAAGTTTATTTATCTATATGTTAGTATATATGTATTTTCATTTGTAGTATAGGAATGTAAATGCCATATGCATATCTAGGAAAGGACAAAGACAATTGGTTTTTATATGCATTTTTTATACATTATTATGTTATTTGTAATAGTAACTGTACTTCTATGTTTCTGCATTCTGCCACCGGGCATCATCGCCCAATTGTAGAATAAATTTTTTATCTATTTATCTATCCATCTATTAGATTTCACATCCACTTTTCACATGTAACATCATGGGATAAATAGTAAAGTGGTAATGATGATGATAAGGATGGAGGAAAGTGGTGGTGATAATGGATGAGGAGATGGTAATACTGAGGAAAGGGACTTGCTTGGATTGTGGTAGTGAGTTGAGGTTGGTAATTGTTTGAAATGGTTTTAAAATGGTGATAATGAATATTGAGACAAAAATTGTAAGGTTGCCGTAATGTGCGAATGCACTGACCTACGTTATTGGCAAAGGCAAAGGCAGTAAGGACAGATGTGATTTTAACAGAGCACTGTTCGCGTCAGCGGCAGCTGTCCCTCTGCCAGCAGTAGTAGGCGACGGAGAAAGAAAAGTTGTGTTCAGAAATGAACGCCCGAGCGCCGTGTATTTCGAGTATAATTAGTCGGATAGTTTAGTGGAAAAGATCTTCATTTTAATGGATACGGCCAATAATGAAGACGTGAATTGAGAGAGAAGAAACGTTTTTAATGGCTCCTATCCAATGAAACGAGAATTTGTTGGTGTAAACTGTCGCACACGCTCTGTTCTGTGTTCATAGTACAAGTAACGGAGGCTGGCGATGATTTCGGCAGCTGTCTTGAAGACAGCAGGAGCCCATAATTTTCTCAGTAACGACCACAAGTAATAAAATACAAAACGAACGATAAAAGGAAGAAAATAATGCTTAGCAATGTTTACATAATGAATCTGACAATTTATGAGAATACTTTTTCAAAATGTGCATTATTTGTATTCCCCGTAAATTTCAACCTGCAATAAATTACTAAGAAAAATTATAAATTAATGAATCTTAATGAAATATTACAATAGTGATATTTGATATTTAATGCAAATTTGAATTCAATTTTTAAAATAACGTATTAGATTCATTTACAACTCATAATTTGAAGAAATAAACTTTTATTTCTTCTTATAAGAACGTCAACAACACCAATCAGAATTCCCACAACTCATAATTTGTAAAATTATAACGCCATATGAGATGAATTGTAGTTTACTCATTCCATTTAATTAATAAAGAAGACATTTGCAGATTTCCTGTTTTACTTCACAAGAATACGACATTCGTGAATTCTACTTGACGACAGTTTTCACATGGACTCTGCCTTCTGCCATGTTCATGACCGTTTTTAATCTTCCTCCTATTTTATGCCACCCATTACCGCAATTAGTTTGGACGTTTTCAATAAATTTGTTAGTTTATCGACGCTTTTTGTGCAGGTACTACAACATAAGATGAACTTCGGCTCTAAAATAAATTATTTATGTTTTTTGATATTCAACTAACAAATGTCCTTTTCTCTCGATAAATTAAAACGATATTTTGACATTAACTCAAAAAATATCTCGAAATTTTGTGAGCAGTAAAATGAGATTAAAACCAGTTAATGATGTAGCTTACCAAGAAACATGTTTGATATTTAATTTGAAAATGATTTTCAATTTAGCAGCGTGACAAAACATAATGAGTATTTAATGGTCACCTTAAACCAGAAGGCCCGGGTTCGAATCCCGGTCGGGGTGACCAATTCTTTGAACTAATTTAATAATGAGTATTGTACATTGACAATTTAACGACAATTAATTTTCCAATTATCAAATACATCTTTCATTATCTACACAAAATCGTAATATTTTCCGAAATTAAAAAATATTCTTCAACGTACTGAAGAATAATATTTTCCTACAAGAAGCAGAGTGAAGTGGTTAAGGACATTTTTCTGTAACACATTTTTACAAATCACTGATTTATCTTTACTAGAGATATGGTGATAAGCTTAAAAGTTGTTTTCAACAATTGTTTATCATATTAGATAAACAATATTCACAATATATAAATTATTATTTTATTTGTCTCGAAATTTAAATAAAAAAATAATTTCAAACAAATTTTCTCTGAGTAGTAATTATTTAAATGCAATTTCATAAAATATTTTTGTAAATACATTTATTCTCTACTTTTACAGATTCCAGAGGAATCGATACCCATAAGCGTAGGACTCGATATTAGTTAAACATCATGTGTACAATTCAGCCGCTGTCTGGAGAAGAATTCTAGCGGTCGCCTCCACTCGTGGTAGGTAGTTTTCCGTGTTTCTCCGATCGCCACATAGCAGAATACCGGGGCCGTACACAAACCATACGGGCCACAGACCGCACGTATCTTTTCTTCCCCTTCCTTGTCCTATCCCTTATTTAGACACACACACACACACACACACACACACACACACACACACACACTTACATGCACTACACTGCCACTCATATCGGGAGATCCGTCGGGAGCTTAGAGTTTGTCCAGGCGGGGGTGGTGTCTCGCTGGTGGGAAATACCTAAGGTGGGAAAAACACGCTATTCGTCGTGTAGGTCGGCGCCGGATCTCGAATTAAGCTGGAGATCACCGCCATCTCCCGCGACAAAACCACACACAACACTTAGGGGATTTTAGCACTTCACGAACCTGGCAACACTAATCACTCAAGAAAAAAATCTGTCATCTGCATAAGTACAGTTGACTTCGGTTATAGTGAATTTCTGGGGACTAACATTTTTGGTTCACTATATCGGAGGTTCACTATATCCTATGATGTAAAAATTAAAAAGAATTTCTCCATAACGATTGATTTTTTTAAACATACAGATACAGAAAAATGCATTAACAGCACGAATTGAAAATTTCAACATATTCATTTGTCCTTAAGAAAATCCACCCAGATCGAAATTGAAGCAAGCAATCGCGCGTCGCCGCCGCCAGTTGTAGCCCACGTGGGACACGACCTTTGTCTCCAAGCGAAACTGAGTGGCATAAGGTGCCCATTACCTTTACCTCACGAGAGACTTCAATTATGACCTTTGGCCGACGATATTTTCTCAAGCTGCCTAGTGTTGGAATTTGTGGCACTGAGACGAGGGAATTAATTTCTAGGATGTTGTAATTCCTACGTTCACTATAGCGGATGTTCAAGTTCACTATAACCGAGGGTTCACTATATCCCAGTTTACTATAACCAAAGTCGACTGTACTTATGTAATGAGCCCTTCCTTCAAGGAATGATTTAAAAGAGAAGATTCAAGAAATTGAGGTTTCTTGCCTCGTTACTAGGTTAACCTAAGGTTCTCGTAAGTGCATGAGCGTTTTCACTCAAACTAATCACATATATACAACCAGTACATACCAAATAGAACATGTAGAACCCACATAAAAAGAATCCTCTAACACGTGATCGATTTATAACGCCATTGCGCACCGTTGTGATAACTTATTTACTATGATGTTCTACGTTAATAATAAAAAAATGTTTAATGTGACTAAACAAAATCTATTTACACTCGAGCTTTTGTACAGAAGCAGACAAAGCTACATAAACTATTGGTGCTACGACATATTTTTCGAAAGTTCAGAGTTGAACGAAAACGAGACCTGCTTCATTGTTTTAAGCGTCCCTTGTTCTATCCGTAGAATAATTTAAAGAAAAAAATTCGAGTGATTTTTGATAAAATGTTTTTTATAAATTGCATTAATTAAAAGGAAATTACGCGAAAATTACTGCTTTTTCTACAAAATAGTACATGACATGTTTTAAAGATATGATATTTTAGAACAGATTTCATTTAAGACAAAAAACTCTATCTTCCATATTGTAATTGTGTAATATTAATTATTTTGCAATTTTCGGAAATACCGACTGTTCACCGAAAATGGAATCAGTACCACTTATTTACGTTCCTTTCTTACATACGAGGAGAAAATTCAAAGAAAAAACTGTGGCGTCCTGACCGCCGACTTGGTCAGACGCTCCGTCCGCTCCAGGCGAAATCACGTTGTGCGTGCGTTCACTGACTCGGTGGTTGTCAGTATTATGTAAAACGTGGTAGAGGTGGAGTTATTAAGAGAAGTGATATTGTGTAAATAAGTGAAAAGTTTGTTGTTGTTATTTTTTTGTGGAGCAGTTCTCAAGTTCATCAATCTTCAGGAGACCAGAACAGTCAGACTAATATTAATTACGGTAAAGTTACATTGCAATATCAATTTCCCAAGAAATAAAATGCTATAATCATAATCATAAATCATCTGCAATGCTCGGCATTTTATTCGCCAACAATTCCAGCAATAATAACTGTGAATCATCCTTTCGTAAAGTAATCCCGTTTATATCCCTAGCTACCGAGAAAAAACAACATCCGAACCCTCCTAAGTAACAACAGTGATTCATTTAACCGTCAATTCCTAATGGATAATTTCAAGCCAAATATATCTTCAGTCCTCTGAAAACAGATTACCATTCAATCCATACGAAGTATTCAAAACCACTTGAGAAAAGAATTCCAACTTATGAAGATGAATTGAATATTGAAACCCCTCACATTCTACAGAGAAAGATTCACTCTATCCCCCTGGGAATTCTTTAAACCTGATGTTAATATAATTATTGCACAGATTCCTAAATCCTTAATTTCTCCAAAACTTGTTAATCCCATCTGAATTCTCTTTATGAAGACTATCATGATTTAGAAAAAGATATAGAGAGATTATAGAGATGGATCAAAACATGAAAGCAAAGCGGGTTGTGCAATTGTTTCCATAACCCCTCACAATACCTTCAAATTCAGGTTACCGGAATATTTTTCTAGCTTTTCTTGCGAAGCCTGGGCCATTCTGAAAGCTATCGAATTAGTCTCCTAAAATGGAGAAAACCGCAAAATAGTGATTCATATAGACTCTATGGCTACCTTGAATGCCATTGCCAACAGATTCTCTAAAAACCCCATAATCCAAAGAATACAAGAACTTTTATCTACCCAAATAAACAACGGCACCATATTCCAGCATATAAAGTTATAGTAGGGAATGAAAAAACAGATAAAATGGTCAAAGAAGCAACTTCGGACAACAATGTGAATGAAGTTCTCTCCGATATCAAAGTATACCTTAAAAATATGGTTACGAAACAGTGGAATGAAAAATTGCTGACTATCTTTTCAAAACTTCATCTTGTAATGAAATCCGTTATTGAACCCGCTGTCCCTAACCTCCAACTCACTAATTCCAACAAGTCCAAATTACCAGACTACGTATTGGCCACTTTAATGTCTCCCACATTCACCTAATAAAAAAACTGACCCATTACCCTGTCCTGAATGTGGAGCCCAAGTATCTACATCCCATATTATTCTGGAGTGTCCTGAACTAGCCCGCATAAGACAGTCTTTAAACTTGAAAGATTCTTTTACTCCTCCCCAGTAGAATGTATGAAAGTCTTACAACTTTTAAAAATCTCAAAAATTGACACCTTAATATAAAGACCATCCTTTACCTACATCTCATCGAGTACAACCTTTCAAACGTTATTAATATCAAAGGCATATGTAGTGTAAATAAACATGTTTATTCTTCTCAATGATTTAAATACCCCTAACACTGACACTTTATTATAATTTCATGTTTTTATGAACTGCATATAATTGTGGAATGGAATAATTGTAAAACTTGTGTAAACTCTAAATTGATACTCGTGGTCGCTTATGACACAGATGTTGAACAGCGACCTTAAATAAATTTAAAAAAAGAAAAAAAAACGTTGAGAAGTTTTTCATAAAATAACTGTTGAAAATTGCGTATGCCACGCAAATTACGCAAAAACTACTCGTAATTTCGAGAAATTATATTATGATGTTTATGATGAAATTATTTCATGATATTTTTGAAGAACAGATTTCATTAAAGAAAAGAAACTCGATCTTCAATATTGTAATTGCAGAAATACGCCGAAAAAAGTTTAAACTTTTAAAATTTTCGAAGAATCGACCTACGTCAAACTTTTCTGAGTCCTTTACACTATCCGAAGACCAATTTTAATAAAAAATGGACCCTTTTTGAGAAAATTTTGAGAACATTCAACTCGCAGGGCCTCGAGTTCGTTAATTTCGATAGGGAAATATAAATTTTGAAGAAGATCGTCTGAATACTTTAGGCGGCTGCATTGACCTCACACAGACAGACGGAAAAACACGTTTTCCTTGTCAATCGATTTTTTTATTAATTATTATTAAATTTACTATATACGAACAATATTTATCAACTTTTTTGTTACCAAGGCCCGGCAGTATGAGTTTTTCTGTAAAAAAATCACCATTTTTCGACGCAGAATTCTTGTACTTTCTCTTCCTACGAAGTAAGGCGGGAAAGTAAAAAATTACTAAGAAGAAAACTGTGATAATGTGAAATAAAGGTGGTGTGACATCTCTCTCTCTCTCTCTCTCTCTCTCTCTCTCTCTCTCTCTCTCTCTCTCTCTCTCCTCTCACACACACACGGACACGCACATACACAGAGCAAACCCTCAGATTGTGGCAAATCGCACTACTGCCAGAGTGCTTCGAGTGAGGTGTGGGCCATTTGGGGCAGGAGGGGGGGCATTGTCCGGCCCTAGGAATGAAGGAGGAATGTCGCGCGGTCCTTGCACCGACGTTGAAGAAACTCCTCCGGTATGGAATACACCGAAAAGAAACAAAGAAAACCGACCGATTACAGCAGCCAGCGTCGAAAATTCTTTGTTAGGCACCAGTCGGCTTCAAGACTGTTAAATTGCTGGTGTCGGAAAACCACCTCTTCGGATCGCCTTCCAAGACACCTCCGAGCCTTAGGACCCACAGCCAACGATCCCGTCTTCCAAGTTTCAGATGTAGGACCAACATCATTTGCAACATTTAAGGAATAAGTATATGGTAAATGATTGCTTCAAATAAACAGTCCAATTTAACGGAAGTCCCTGATGAACACGGAATGAGTGCCTTTTAATTTATGGGAAACCAGTCCTTTGCACCACCTGCTTCGTGGTTGAGTGGTATGGTCAAAATCTTATTTCGTACAAAGAGAGCGCCTAACTTGACAAGTGTTCTTATGAGATCGTAATTTTACAGTTCCAATACTTGTATGTATCTTACATATTACTTTTAGTTGTAAACATAATGTGACGCCTATTAGAATTCAAATTATTCTGCGAAATCGTTGTCATTTGAGTGTAAGAAGATAACTCTATAAGGTCTAATGAGGAATGCCGTGAGAAACGCGGAAACCTCCATTATGCGAATGGGTGATCACTCTTTTTTCCCCTCCTTTGAGAATTAGCATTTTTTGTGAAAAAGAATCAGTCAGTTAAGGAACACTAATTTTAAGGTTCGCAATGAATTAATTTAAGTCGTATCTGTTGAAGGGTAACAACTGCAGCGCTTTTGACCGGGAGATCCTGGGGGAGAGTTCCGACAGCGGTGAAGTTTCTACACCAGCTAAATAGCTCAATGAAATTCAGCCGCTGCACAAACAGCTATGTCGCATTCAGTGTGCTGTCTACAGGAGAATTCTAGCTTCGGCCGCTCTGTTCGGAAGTTTTGTCTTATCAATCCAGGCGAATGCTGGAGCATTATCCTAAGAAACAGGCCTTGGACCGCGCGCGATCTCTCATTCCCTATCCTTGCCCTCTCCTCTCTCCTTACTTACTCCCACACTTGCAGCACTGCATTACCACTCTTCATCTGCAGTAGTTCGCCGGAAGACCATTCGGGAGTTTGTCCCACTAGGGCGGTGTCCCTTTGTTGGAGATACACGGAGACGGGAAAACCCGCGCAAACCGACGGATAGGTCCGCGTCGGATCTCACATTTTAGTGGGGGAGGAACATCTCCACCTACCGTGATATAAAATTAACTGCACTTACGGGACCATTAACCATAGTAGTTGACGCGCCCAGAAACACCAAATAATCAGCCAAATTCGGCCCGTAGCACACGCACGGCAATATGGAAACACGGCCGGGGGACAGAGGGTGGGTGGCGAGTGGTAATTGGAATCGCGGGGAGCGCAGTAAATATTTTATTAGCGTGTAAATCGCGTCGCAACGCCTGCGACCGCGCGCGGAGTCACGCGCCATTGTCTTGTCTCGCCTCTGGAAATAGAAGCGGACGCGAGGCGAGGCGCGGCGCGGCGCAGCGCGGCGGAGGGGGAGATCTGTGTGGAGGGGAAGCAGCTCGCGGCGCAGGCGGGCACGTGGGCGGGGAGGGATGGAGAGCTGACAACGGAGCATGTGAAAGGCCGGGATAGAATATAGTTCCGTATTAAAAGCTTTGTTGAATGTTTGATTGATTGATTGTTAGTGATTCCGGGCGCGTCAACTGCTAAGGTCATTAGTCCCGTAGGTGCAGTGCGTGATTTTTTCCTCGGGAGGTGGCTGTGATCTTCTCCCGCTAGATGGTGAGATCCGGCGTCGACCTACCGTTGGCTAACGGGGTTTTTCCCAACGAGGTATCTGCCCAGAGCTTGCCCCAGCCGGGACAAGCTGTAAGCTCCCGACTATGTAGTAGTGTAGTGCATGTATGTAATGTGGTAGTGTAAGTGTGTGTAAGTAAGGGTTGAGGGTAGGTCAAGGAAGGGGAAGGAAAGATAGCGCGCGACCGTGGTCAGTTTGTTAGGGTATTGCTCCGGCGTTCTCCTGGTGTTCACCGGAAAAACATGGAAAACTACCGATCCGAGCAGCCGGCTACTAGAATTCTCCTCCAGGAATTCCACCTAGCTGACAAGCTAGTGTCGAAAATCCTGCCACCGTCAAGTCTCGAACCTAGGACCTGCCGATCAGAGGCACTGTAGTGACATCAGTTAATGCCCTGAGTCACCTCTACCGATCGTCTTAACAGAGGGTTTGGGGGCGGTAGTAAATAGTTAATTTCGAAAATGTAAGATGTAAAATTAATCTACAATGACCTCTAATTACGCCAATGCGCATAAAGAGGTGAGTTTAAGACAAGGTGTTTTAAGGTGGTCATTAAAATAAGTGCACCATAATGACTGGGCAAAAGGAGGTGTGATCGAGACCCAACTTGCGCATTGGACTTATGATTTTAGTTATCAAGGGGAAAACGTTTAAACGATTTCCATTTGGAATTTGAACCGCTAAATATACGATACATGTTTTTGAGTTATGAGTTGTCTTTTCATGCGATCCGCTGTTGGCCTAATTGAGGAGAAGCAAAGAACCGTGAATACATTACTATCCATTTGTATAATCATAATTGAGAAGAAAAGAAGCATTTACAATAAACAATAGCTCTGCATGAACAAATTCATTGCGGGACGCACCTCTCTGTGATCATAAAACTAAATAACAAAAACAAAGATCGCAAAATATCTAACCACATATGATCGTAGGATACGATCATTTGGATGAGAAACAAACATAAAAAATTGTGGAATAATTTCACAGCGATAAATAATTTTTTAGTAATGTAATAATAATAATAATAATAATAATAATTATTATTATTATTATTATTAATTTTTACTCTTATACTCGCCTTCTATGGTAAAACTTTGGAATTTCAACTTTACATTTTTCTTCAAAACTTGCCCTGATAAAGCTAATGACAAAAGAAAAGTTCACTAACATTAGAGATTAATTAGATTATTTCATTTTCGAAAGTAACATAAATCAATGAAATATTGCTTTTTTTACAATTATATCAGAAAGCATCTATAAGTATATCATATATTGGCTAATTTGATCACGAAATTACTTTTAATTCTTATAGTTCTCTTTTCCTTTCGTGTGTACGCCACATGCTAAACAAGTAGATCAAATGAACATTAACACTCGGAGAATTGCGATCTCGTGAGTAACAGCTTAAGAGAATCGAGCGAATTAAAGAGTGGTAGAACAGAAGACATCCAATCTACATGACAGCAGCAAATCGAAATAAACAGCAGTTAAACGTACGAATGGAAATGAATAGCACAACTTTAGAAGTAAAATCGAATCGTTACTACCATAACTCTACCTCCGTCCGTGAAACGTACATTTTACCCTTAGGCAAGTCAACTGGTTCGTCGGTCTCTCTCTGAAGAAAAATAATAAAGAAACAAATACCACTGTCACGCGCCTGTTCGCAATTTCTTTCAACGAAACCAGTCCTGTTGCAAGGGCAAGTACAAGTACATGCCAATTAAGCCACTAAGACTTAAGACTTTTATTATGAAATCTATGAGTTTCAGTCCTCGCTTAGCAATAAAATGAAACAGTATTTGTATTTCAATTTCAATGTTCAAGGAGTCAATCCATAAACTATAAATGAGTAATAAGGATTCGCAACCGGAAGTCACGTAAAAAGCTGAGCTCACATCAGTTAGTAATTTCCATTCGTACGGCAAAGGAAAAATTAAATTTGTTCTGCGTTGTGTGTTCATTACCGCACGTTTAATGGTTTCTAGCAGGACGATAGGACAATAGAAACTCATGCTCATGTGCCCTACGTGACATCACACAGTCACAAAAGAATCTAAAAGCCTTAATACTGCTTTCTGTAAATCGTATTGAAACTAACCTCAAACTGCTGTCAGAGAAATTGAAAACATATTTTAAACTAGTGGTGCTACAGAACGGTATAGACTTTCTAATAGTAAAGTTTTCGAATTTCTGTTGTGTGGACTGGCTTTACGGTCTTGCTTCATCCTCTTGCCTGACGCCATCTATCACCGTAAGTACATTTTTTTGAAATTTTTGCAATTTTTCGTTTTTCTACTAGTAGACCCAAAATATTACTTTATTTATTTATTTAATTTCTTAATTAATATTAACTTCTAAAATTTTCAAACACATCTACATGATTTTAATGAAAGAAATAATTATGGACAACAAATTTCATTTGGCGGAAAAATATTTATCTTCAATTTTATAGTTGTAGGAAGACGCCGGAAGAAATTGAAACTTTTGTCATTTTAGACAATTCAGAGTAAACCGTGAAAATCGGACCTATGCCACCTTTATAAGTGTATTTTACTCCATTCTTACAAGAAATTTAAAGAAAAAAATTGGAGCCGTTTTGAGAAAATATTCAAAATCTTCGGGGAGCTTCAAGTAAAATATCCCCAAATTTTAAAGAATGTTTTACAGAATTTGAAAGCTACAACAGCCAGATGGACACGGGTTTTTTTCAATTTGAAAAAAAATCTTATGCATGGTTTAGACGCTAATAGTGTTCATAAACGGACGGACAGACGGACAAACGGACGTTTTGATTTCGGTATCAGGGGACCCCAGAACATATTTCCGTTGAAATCTTGAAATTGATTTTCTGCAGCATTACATACCTTTCTCTGTACGACGTAGATTTCTCCGTATATATGTATGTATACGAGAATGTAAAATTGATACAGCAAGATTCTATTCACAATAATCCGAATCAGTATATTGTTTTATTGGCTTTATCGAAATCAACCCGCATCTGTTTGTCAAATCACAACACAGCAAAATGTACATGGACACTTTTGAACTATTTTCGAATACTACATTCGTCAAACCCATGATTTTTTATGGAAGAAAATTTCACCCTTTACAACAACCTCATTATGGCCTCAAAATGGCATGAGAAAAATAAAAGTTTATAACCGAAGAATGATAGCTCCAAGGCATGGAACATTTTTTTCAATCATCATTCCGTAGCTCTTTAGTTACAAATGATATTTCACATCATTGACGTTACAGGCTGAATTTTAAGGAAGAAAAAAATCCATGATAGACTGGAGTTATCATAGCAAAACATAATTCCCCTGATCATAAATACGGTAATGTGAAAAATAAGTGCAGCTACCTGTATAAAGAAAATAATCATAATATTAAATCGAAAATCAAATTGTAAGAGTGTGGAGAAGTCAACTCAGCAGGGTGGGGCGAGTAATAAAAAGGAAGAACAATAAAAATTAATACACCAATAACTGAAATTTTTGTTTCAGGTATTTAAAGGTTAGACGTAGATTCATATTCCTGCAGTGTAGTAGACCATGTTCACAATTGAAATTAAATACTGACAGACGTGATCACCTCCTCACACCATTTGTTTTTGTCAATGATTTGACTCTTGCGGGTTCATTAAGTTGACTGTAGTGTCGTGAAGATCTACTAAATTAACTTAGCGAGGTGCATTCGGCGGCGGGTGCTTTCACGTTGACAATTTTTGTATACTGTGGATATTCATATCAAAAAGAATATTTTAAACTATAAAGTTGACTCTAACGTCTATCCTTAGAAACAAAGAGTTAAATCAAAAATATCGATAAAAGTAATTTTCTTAAAATTGGTGTTTCGTTACATTTGTAAGTTTAACAATAATATAACGAAAATATAGCGTCAATGAAGTGTGTCCTAAGGAGTGATCTGGAGGCGGAAAGGCAGAAGAATAAGAGCAGTACAGCATGTTAGCAGGTTTAAAGATCCCGATAATATGTTTTTTCCTAGAATTTCTTACACAATATTCTACAAACAACCGCCTAAAAATTAAGACAATCGATTCTTCTCATCAAGAGCAATCGAATATGATCACCTCCATGGGTGGCTTCAAAGTTCCCCCACTCCCTCTTAGGCGCTTAACCCCTCTCCTTCCAAATTCATTTTCGATAAATCGTAACAAAATTTGGTTTAACTATCATCAACCTGATGAATGACGACGTAACTATTCTTGTAACTTCCGGAAAGAGAGTACATAAACTCTCAATATTTCACCAGTGTTCCCGCTGGAACATTGAACCATTAAAACGCGTGTTTTTCAAGAATTCTTCCAAACTTCCCAAGTGGGAACCGGCTAAGAATTGTGCCAAGCAATTTGCATCGTCAAGAGAAATCGAATGAGGCATTGATCCCCTCCGTAGGAGTCATAAATCATCCAAAACGTGTTTTACTTGCAAAAAAAACCTGTTTTTAGATAAATTTCTTAGAATCTTCTGGATATATTCCAAAGAAAATTATCAGTTTTTCACCAGGAGATCGATGCGCGACGAATGTCAAATGATTTGCCTCGATTGGCGAACCTAAAGTGGTCTAATTGTGAGTGACGGACAGACGAACGGACGGACAGATGCAGGTTACTCGATTACTATGTAATAAAATACTACATATCATTGTAAAACGAAATTTTGAAATTAACTTGTTTAATCAAATACGCGGATCAACGCAAGCGTTCCTGTAATCAGTTGTAAAACTATTTTATGTTTTTTCCAATAGAAGGTCATATTCAAAGTTTGCATGTTACAAGTAAAACAGGATGAGCACTGTAATTCACAACACGCGATCGAACGTTATGTCTTGGATTCCGGTTGACTTGCATAGGCCTCACTAGCAAGTATATTAGTATGAACCCGAATGCCGACAGGATCGGGAGACATGTCAGCATCGGAGGCCGAGGGGAAAGAGTAAGAGAGGAGCAGGAATCGCATGAAGATACAATGATGAGGGGGGAAGTGAAGGAGGTGTAAGAAGACCGGAAAGGGGGGACAAGACAGAATAGAAAGGAAGGAAAGGAAGAGAAAAGAAGTAAGCTGGAGAAGCCGGAAATGGAAAAAGGGTGGAGAAGAATGGGGAGAGTGAAGGGGGATGGGGAGGAAACGGAAGAGGCAGTGGTAGAGAAACGTTACACGAGGCGCAAAATGGAAGAAGAAGCGAAGAAGGACACGGAGGGAAGTGGAACAGATAAAAGTACATGCGAAGGGGAAGTCGGAAAAAGCCGCGGATGAAAAGCCAGGAGATTGAAAAAGAGGAGGGGGAGGAGGAGAAGGAGCAGCAGAGGAGGTCTTCTGCCTAATTAGCAGCGCCGGGGCGCTGATTTGTGGCGCTGAGCGTCTCGTAACGGAACGCGGCCTGACGTGACCCGATGCGGCGGACTTTTCCGCGGAGGCGAGCGGACGGGTTTCGGTGCGGCCGACCCGCTCTATGCCTCGTCCTCCGCCCCCGCGCCGCTCACCTGCCGCGGACAGGCTCCGCCCCTCCCATGAGACGCCACCAACGCGCATCTCAGGTACCAACACCGCGCAAACGCACATGTTTACCTTTTTCATGAATTTAGGATTGTTTACCTGTATTTACGATGTTTGGCAACAAAATATGATTATGAAAGATAAAAGGTAAACAGATGGGATTCAATTCTACCAGGGCTGTTCTGAAAAACCAAGAGCACATAATAGAACGATTATTTTTTCTGAGTCTGTGGCGTTCCACCATACATCACCAAACCCATTTGCAAACGTCTTTTTCAGCATGAGAGAAATTTTCAGTTCTGGGAGTTTCAGACTATTCAACATTTTTTTTCCTTCACAAATCTATGATTCCCTGGGTCACCTTCGCCACGACACAGATTCCCGAGCGGCGGACGTTGACCTCGTCTCATCTCGTCGGCGTGTCGTCAACGTCTCGTCGGTTGCGCAAAGTGCGTCGCCTGAAAACGCACGCGCCGCATCAGCCCAGAGCCCGCCCGTCCTTCGCGCCCCTTCCTCGGACGTTCTGCGCAAACACCAGCGCGCTGCCCTCCGGCCCGCCGCGCGGTGTGTCTCTGTAACGCGAAGGAGGTCGGCTCGGCCCCCGGACGCGCGTGCACCGAGCTCTGATAATGGCCCCAGGAATACAGAGCAATTGGCACGGCCGCAACGCCCAGTATAAATAACATGGCGTGAGACTGCTCGACTTTGTGCATGCAAGGTATCCATCTACGCTGAAATGTTATTCTTTCATTTTTAAACTGTATTATTACTTGTTATTCGGGGCATAGGGTACCGGGAGCGGTAGCTCAATACATCAACTGATGCCATTGCAGCGCAGGCAGGTTCTAGTTTCGAGTCCTAACGGCGGCAGGATTTTCGACACTAGCTTTTCAGCTAGGTCGAATTCAGTCGCTGTCTGGAGAAAAATTCTAGCGGCCGGCAGCTCTGATCGGTAGTTTTCCGTGGTTTCTCCGATCAACACCAGCCGAATACCGGAGCAGTACCCTACCAAACGGCCCACGGACCGGAAAATCACCGCCATCTCCCGAGAAAAACATGCACTACATTAACGGGACTAATGACCGAAGCAGTTGGCGCGCCCGGAAACACGAAAAAATCAATCAATCAATCGGGGCATAGGAAGGGAGTTCTTTGACTTTGAACTTTCACGCAAGAAATTTGTTGCGAGGAAGTTCTTAGTTATATTATTTATTAAATTGATTACCCGCCTTGCCCAGTATTTACTTATCACAAGCCTATTAAGCAGTCTCGCCCGCCCCGAATATTTTACACGTCCTGCCTTGACAATCCTGCCCACACCTCCCTCCCCGCCCATCCAGCCTTCCACTCTATTTCTCTCACACAACACGCTTCCCAGGCTTCTTCCGATCTTTCAGCTACGCACATTGCTGCCGTTGGGTCCTTTCTTCTCCTCCGCCTCGTTCCTCCGTTCCTATAGCACCTCCCTTCCATCCGCTCTTTTCACTCCTCTCGCTCCTTCCGCTACGTTTGCTCCTTCCATCCCACTCTCTCTGCACTCCACTCCCAGTGCCGCCTGCTCAACCTCCTCCATTCGGCTCCACCCCGCATCAGCCGGCTACGCCCGGTAACAATGATACACATATACATTGGGGATTGCATTTAAATACACTTACCTGAAAATATATGGTAAAAAAACACATTCAAGGTCCTTCTCAATAGCAACTATACTGTTTTTAATTCTTCCCGGTTCAAAAGTATTCGTACCAAAATTGGGAGCTTTTTTTATTTTGGGGACACATACAAACATATGTATTCTCACTTGTATATAATACATCTCCTGACCATCGTTATAATTTTTGTCTCATATTCACAAGAAGTGATAACGATAACTGCAGTAATGTTTAGGGGTTTGGGTGGCGTACATACTATCGCCGGGGTTCTTTCACAAGCACGATTCCACTCTGTATTTTCCACCCTTCGATTAATTATTTAGTGTTTCCGCACGCGTCAACTGCTATCTTATCACTAGTAACATGCATATACCATACCGTAGGTGGCAGTATTTCTCCCCCGCTGAAACGTGATATTCGGCGCTGACCTACACTTCGACATGCGGGGTTTCACATGTCCAAGAATCTTCACGAGGTATTTCATTATTTAACAAGTGATGTTATTAAACACCAAACAACAATTGTTTTGCGTTTTAAGCTCACCTTGGAAATTATATTATTTGATGACTAAAAACGTTTACTTAAAAATATTATTTAAAATATATTTTCAATTTTTTTCTAGATTAATCTTTTTTATTTGATGAAATTAAATAACTCACAAAGTTTTCTTTCTCATTTTTATATTTTTCGGGGAGGGGTGGCTACGTTTCAGCATTGCCCCGGGCCCAAAATTGTCTAGCTCCGGCACTGCATTCATACACCATCAACGTAAAAGCACTTAAAATTGCCTCAAATTGCAAGGCGAAATGTGCCGCGTGATAAGGAGGATGACGCATAACAACGATATTGCTGTGGATTGCTGCTCCTCTACAACGTGCCTTAACCCCTTTATTTTAAAAAAATTAAAAATTAAAAAAAACATCGATGTTTTTGCAACAAAATGTCGATGTGAAGAAAACATCCAAAGCAAAATATCGATGTTGACATATCGATGTTTCTAGTAGAAAACATCGATGTTTTAAATACATCGAGTTTTTTGCCATCCCTAGGCGTTATCGAGGACCGCCGGACAATGCAGTCGGAGAGGGCCGATCTAGTGGAGCGGTCGCAGCGGGCAGAGCGTGCGTTGAGAGCTTAATAGTCCGTAATAAATATCAGATAACAACTGGAAATCAGCTAGTTAAAGACAAAGAAACGATAAAATTTTTGAAAATATTTGGAAATATTCCCTTCCAATAAATGCCACAGGTAGGAAACGTACAATTTTATTCTGATGTGTTGTTACATTCAAAAATCTTCTCCATAGTTTAAAAAACCAACTGTTTTTTAAACAGATAAAATACTTAGTTTATTGCTCAAGATTATTTTTCCTAGTTTGTATCTCCAGACTTTGACATCCCTATTAAAATACTGCGTTCTGTTACTGCCATTTTCAGTAACTGAACTGATCAATTATTAATTAAAAAAAAAGGCATACAGATAGGATGATTCTAAAATCATAAGATGTAAATATAATGAAACATACTTTAAATTTCACCCAGCAATATCCAGTTTCACTTATTTGATCTAACGGCACCCTAGAGTAGATCTGAAAGCATCTAATATATTTATTTATTCATTTGCTTAAAGGAAAGATTGATGTACGGGGAAACGGTGCGATGGCCGATGTTCCGTTGTGGTTCAGGTCATCGCACGCTCCTGCCCGGTCCCTCCCCCCTGCGCGCACTCTGGACGTGATATAGTGCAGGGAGAACGATTGGGGACGTCCTGCGGAATGAAAATGAGGATGGGGCGGGCCTTAGAACGAAAGGTAGCGAAAACGGGATTTCCTCATGGAAACTAGCTGGAGGCCCGCTTTGTCCCTCACAAATTCCACATGTCGCGCTCGAGCTTCTGTCCGCGGACTTAGAACAGGAAGGCAAGCGAACTGATTGCTTTGCCACAGTTTGTCCGATGCGACAAATGAACTGCCATATTCTGTTGCGCGACGCGGGCGGCTTGCACAGAGAGGAGAGGATGTGCGAGGAGGCGGTGACGGGAGGGAGGGGGCGTTGGCGGCGGGCCCGGGGGCGGGCAGGGCGCGTGCCTCGCGCGTGCCTTCCGCGCGACTCAGCCCCCTCCTCAGCGCAATTAACCTTTCCGCGCGGCTGGCGGCGCCGCCGCCGGGGTCAGGGGTCACGGGTGCGAGCCCCGGGCCCCGGTCCTGCGCCCAGGAATAGCGCGACGAGGTGACCGGGCGAGAGACCGGGCGGGCACGCGGCCCGACGCCGCCGCCTCTTCCTCCTTCTCCTTTTCCCCTCTCTTCCCCACCAAATCCTATCCCGTGACCGTCCGCAACCATTTATCGCTAGTGTCTCCGTTGTAGCTCTTGCGTGAGTGCCGCAATCACGCGAAGCGACGCCTAGATCACGTACGACATCTTTCTTTCTCTACATGCCCTGCAATTCTTGCATTACAGGCGCATCCACTTCAATACCGTACAGCGACAATGTACTTCTGTGTGGTCGTCCTGACGTGCATCCGCTGACAAACTACGCGCATCGTTCTCGCACACATCTTCTCCTACCTTGTCTTGCCTCGTCGGAACTCTGCTCTTGCATCGTTGCCACACAAGCCTCAGCCGTCCTCAGGTTTTTATCATCTTTGTGGCTTTGTGTTTTAACATCTTTGATGTACATCAATGTGACATCCGTTGTCTCATTTCTCCCAAACCTTCCTTCGTCGACATCTGTTCAACCTTACCTCCCCACTCCTTGGTTGAGTTACAGACGTTCCCGTAGTTCCCTAAACAGCCTCCAACACCTCCTCCGGCCTCCCTCCCAATTCGCATCTGCGTTAGTTGTAACTTCATCTCGGCGACCTTCGCTTTCGCCTTAGTGTCATGTCTTACCTTCTTCCTCCGCTTCCTCCTCCATTCTGATCTCATCCTCATCCTGTTTCTTATTTGATTCCTCCTCCTCTTTTTCCTTTTCGACCTCAGAATAGTGTGGTTATATTGTTGACGCAGTCTGTCTCCGTCGGCCGGCGCCTCTGCCTCTGCTACTGCCTCGCGGTTGGGGCATGGAAGGGCGGGGCTGGGCGGAGCAGGGCAGGGCCGTGGGCGTAGGTCCCAGCCTCGTTGAACCGCAGGGTCGCAGATGCCGCTCGCCAACGCGGCCTCGGACCTGCCGGGCGGGTGGCGGTGGACGAGCCGCGGTAGGCAGCCGCTGGCCGCGAAGGCGACAGCATGGCCACGGCCAAGGAGCACAGCACTGTCTGATGAGACGAATTGCACATTAGCAACAAATTTGTCTTGCTAGTCTTCAAAACAAGGAGGCAGAAATCTTTTGTACTTTTCTTAGAACAATCTATGACTTTCCTTAATACTTCCAAATTGCTTAAGGTATTAAAATTATTAGAAAAACGATTCCACCAGGATATATTTATAAATCAGATTCTTGAAGATGCGATGTTGCCAGTGATGAGAAAGATGTTGTATGATCAGTTTTTCCATTCAGCGGCCCACAAACGAATATTGTTAAGATAGATCTTAACAATGTAGATAACAACATAGATCTTAACTAAAAATACGCAACTGTTTCAATTTTTAAGAGGTTGGCAAAGGTGGCTCAGCGCGTAAACTGATGTCACTGCACAGTTTCTGACCGCGTGCTCCTAGAATTTGGGTGTCACCAGAGGCAGAATTTTAGACACTAGCTTGTCAGCTAGGTTGAATTCAGTCGGAGGAGAATTCTAGCGATCAGCTGCTCTGTTCGGTAATTTTCCGTTGTTTCTCTGATCAACACTAGGCGAATGCAGGATCAGCACCCTAATAAGAGAGCCATGGACCGAGCAAGATCTTTCTTTCCCCTTCCTTGTCCCATATATACGAAATAGTATATTAAACATTTCGAAAACTCACCCTATATAATAAATAATTATTTTATATCATTATGTAAAATATTAAATATTTTATCATTTTTTAATTATAGTTCTAAAAAGAAGGGGCCACAATATATTGTTTGCCTAAGAGGCCCCTGATGTTCAACTACGTCCCTGCGCTCCTAGGTTCCTTCTGGTTTGATTGGTTGATTAGTGATTCCGGACGCGTCAACAGCTGAGGTCACTAGCCCCGTAAGTGTGTGCATGTTGGCGATGATCTTCCCACACTGGATGGCGAGATCCGGCACCTACCGTCGGCTAGCGGGGTTTCCCCCTAACCAGGACTCACCCACCAGCGGGGCACCGCCCAGCTGGGACAAGCTCTAAGCTCCCGACCGGTCTCCCGGAATGTGTGTGTGTGTGTGTGTGTAAGGGGAGAAGACAGGACAAGGAATAGGAAGGAAAGATCGCGCGCGGTCCGTGGCTCGTTTGTTAGGGTACTGCTCCGGCATTCGCCTGGTGTTTATCGGAGAAACCACGGAAAACTACCGATCAGAGTAGCCGGCCACTAGAATTCTCCTCCAGACAGCGACTGAATTCGACCTAGCTGAAAAGTTAGTGTCGAAAATCCTCCGCTCGAACCTAGGACCTCCCGGTCAGAGGCGCTGCATTGACATCAGTCGATGCACTGAGCTACCACTCCTTAAGGTTTCTTCTGGAGATTGAACCTTTTCTGAGGGAGCCTTTGCGAACGAGGGACGTGCGGGGCGTTGAAGGCATCGCTATGTGCAAGTCGAATCAAAACCTTTCGAAAATCTTCACTGTTCTCTCACACACTCCAATTATGGGAACCATTTCTTCTGCGTTTTCTTAAGTTAAATGTGCAAGGAGAATTCCCAGGAACAAGGGTTCCAATCATTAAAAATAAAATCATTGATTCACATTTTACTCAAGGTTCGGAATTCTTTTATTTGATAGGCAAGCATGCTATTGAAAATGTCCATAACGATTGAAGTGATACATAATTAACCATTTAAATAAGAACAATGAGATTTTTTGGGTGTTTGGTCACTTCATAGTAACAGTAGTTAGGTCCATTTTCTCTTGGAAAGTTTATCAAAGTTGCACACGCTGAATCATTGTTCTTTGTGGTCGCCTCGCCTGCCAGTCGCTTCCAAAATGCTTGCAATGATGTGTGAAGTGTTTTAAAAAGGCCACTATAATGGTCGGGTTTGCGAAGTAGTGTAGTGAATTGAATCAAAACCAAATTGAAAAGTATACAGTTTTTGATAGGTAATCATTTTCAAATCTCGTCGCGGAAGAAAATTTAAAAATTAAATAACTAGGCAGACCTAGACGCTTGCATTGATGTTGCAATAAAATCATAACAGCAGAGGCAAAAAATCCGAACATAATTTATTAACATTAAGTTTCATTATCAATTTATGAGATTCAGTGGACGAGATGTATGTAGTTAATTTTAGCTAATTGGAGTTGGGGCTTCCCCCTCATAAATGATTTTCGTATAAAAAAGGATTTAAAATATTTGACTTACAATAAAAAATGTGTAATAAATATGGCGATATGCTTTTCTATATGGCGACAAGTGCCTATCTATTCCAAGAGACATTACTATTCAGATTACAGGGTTCAAAAGAAATAGGCCACTTGAGTTCAACTTTTCCTGAATCCAACTATTAAAAAGAATTGATTTGAGATCTAACTTTCTATCAGATCAGAAAGACGTGAGGATGAGGAAGCAGGAAGAAGTTTCCAACCACAGGGGACTGTTCTCCAATTGTGAGTGCAGCATCCCCGACGCTCCCCAGCAATCTGTCTCTGCAGAACGTGCGCTCTCCCCCCCCCCCCGCGCCAAACAGACTCTGCGAGACCTCCGACGTCCAAACAAGAACAAGACGTCAAACAAGCACACTTTCTAACGGCACCGTCGCGGCCATCCTCTATCTTCATACGTCTTCGCGGCGTGGCCTTCCCGACCGCCTGGTCGTCCTGGGCGTCACGAACCTTCGCACCCGCTCAAGAGATACTCCTGGGAGAGTTCAATCACAAAGAAGTTGGAGAACTTTCTATCGGTTCCGAAGTAGTAGGAACTTATCAGAGCAGGCTCGAACATTGAATATCCTCCTCCATATACATTATAAAATAAATCATATATTAACAGTCAGAAACTCATACAATAAACGGTATGCAAGCAATGTAAATGGAGGAAGAGAATTGTTTCAAAAACAGCTGTTGATAAGATGATATCCATTATCGCCATCATAAGAGGTCACACTCAATGTAAAGAATTAACGATTGATGGCTTCAGAGAAGAGCTATTAAAATATCCAAAATATTAATTCATGTTCTCCATTTCGATCGTTTAAATGACAGACTGACTATCTCGGAAATATGTATTAAGAAACGAAAAGCAGGACACAGATTAGATTCGCACATAGTTTATTTTTTGAGCATATATTAATAAATAAGTTTGATTTAAATGATCTGACAACGTAAGGCAAAAAGAAGATGCCACTTCGTCCAAACTGTCTCTCCTGCTGCCCGCGCGCGAAACTCACACCGCGATCTCCGCGGAACTGAGGCGGTCACTTTCGCCGCGATCGATTCCTCCGTGCGGCTGTGGCGGAGGCACCGCTGGTGGAGGCGGGGGCGGGGGCGAGGTTGGGGGCGAGCCGGGGGCGGTCGAGAGCTAAGGAACCTCGAGGCCTCGGCCCTCGGGGCGCAGCGCCCACCCCAAGCACCCTCCCTCGCTCGGCGAATTCCGAGCGAAAGGCTCGAGAGGCAGACTCGCCCTCCCCGCCCCTCCACCCTCGTCCTCGCCCCGCCCCGCCCCACTCCGCCTCCGCCCACGCCGCGAGCAAGGCGCGATACGCATCGCACGGCGGCGGCGGCGAGTCGAGGGCAGCGGCCGGCCGATCGTTCCCATGATGCTCCACGCGCGTCCATTGTTCGGTGGAAACAATGGAGCGCGGAGGATGCGGCGGCGGCGGCGGCCGGTTATCTGGGCAGATGAGTGCGGGGGAGGCGGCAGCGCGCAGAAACCGATACGGCGCCGCCCTCCCCGCCCCGCCCCTTCCCGCGCCACGCCGCGCCGCGGCCGGGCCGCGGGCCGGGCCGAAGTGCGCGATTTCGGACCCGACCCCGACAGGAAGCTGACCGCGCGGAGATACTGTGGAGAGGGTTGTGAGGCGATGGGAGAGCCGACGGTGCGGAGTGACGATGGGCGCAAATGTAGAGGACAGTGGACGATGCAGCAATAAAGACGATGTTACAGGATGATTGTGGTAGCAGTAAGAGTTCGAGAAGAAGCATAAATAGATTACAAAAGCGCTGTAAGATGAGATGATACAGCAACACACACAAAACGAAAGATCTACAAAGACTAGCTCATGTGGCAGTGGCGGGTTCAGAAGACAAACATGGGTAAAGTAGCGTTAAAAGCAGATCTCGCAGGAGACAATGGATGGAGAAACACGGTTTATTTGAGAAGGTGAGATAACAAAGACTAGGGCCAGATTCTATCACCATCACGAAGATTGGATATGATCTTAAGTAAAGACAATTTAGTCACAAGTGACATTTGTAACGATATTGCAAGCAAAGGAAGTGCAATGGGTGCAAATATGATGGTGGCGACATGGGACGATGATTTTGAAAATTATATGAGCAATGAAGGCGGCGGTTATGTTGCAAAGGGGGCAGAGATGACCAAAAAGGGGGAACAGGAGGTAGAGGGAGCGCTTAGGGCGCGTGTAGGGAGTGGGTAGGGGTGGTTAGAACACGGTTAGGATTTAGGAGTTGGATATGGAAGGGTGGAAGAAGAGAGAGCGGGAATAGGGATGACAAAAATGCATCGCTATTTTTTTACTTTAACTTTGATATTTCCTTCGGATCGATGTTTGTCCAGAAACGTCGCTTTTAAAAAAGTTCTCTTGATATTAATAAAATTTCCAGTACCTAATTTTTTTGTAGATTTCTCGCAATCAACAGCCACTGACAACTGTCACTGTTGTCGATCACCAGGCGCCACGAAACCGTTTGCTAGTCGCAACCTTTCGCTAGTGTTGCTAACTTTTTAAAATTAATTTGTACGTGTTAATATCGTTGAACTGTATTTTGAACCTTGCTAACAGAAAATTGATTAGAAAATTAAAGATGAGATTAGGAAATTAAAGATGAGAAATTTAAGGGAGACCATACCTGAAACGTTTGACGTTTTATGAATCACATTAGAACCAGGACATTTTTCATCATCATCGAAAATCCTTTGGTGAAGTATCGAAGAGTTGATGTATCGATGTTTTGCTAAAATTTGCCAACACTAGTGGGGAAGCAGCGAGGGTGATGATAAGGGAGGTGGGTGGAGGGTTGGAGGGGGCGAAAAGAGGTGGATGGAGATCGGATAAAGAGCGGAGTAGGGAGGAGATGGTGAGCAGTGCGGCACTGAGAATGGATGTATTTTTAAGAACAGCGGAGAAGGATTAGATGTGTAGAAAGGGATTTGTGAACAGTGAAAACTCTAATGATGATAGAAAAGAGTACAGTAGGAAAAAAGTGGGTAAAATAATAATGTAGAAGATTGTATAGAGATGAGAAATAACTAAATTGGGAATGATGTGATGGGAAAAAGAGCCGAGAACCCACTGACACGTCCACAACATGCTCTGAGTAGGAGTCGAGCTTAGAATTAGGGTTTCAGATCCCACTCATGCCCCGTTTCCCTCATTCGAGAGAACCTCTTCTATTTTTTGTTTTGTCTCGCGTGAAGGTACAACTCGCACAGGAGTCGTCTTATTACAGCAGGCGATCGTCGATATGCACACAGAGAACCGTAGTAAAAGGGAAGATATGCGATTCTTGCTGCAGATCTCGATACAGGATCGTTGGGAATGCAATACCAATACTTTAACATGTCACACAATACATACGACTATGAAAGTCGACAATAGAATCTTATTTTTGCAAATAGAACCCAGTAAGTAATATGGGTTACGCCAATGAATAACAACGAAGTCATAATATATTTTCCACAGCAGAGAAGTAGGAATGAACACAGAGATTGAAGGAAAAAGTTAAAAGCTATCTAGCAATATATGGGAGATTACAATAGTATTAACTACTGAGATTATCTCGAATTCGACAAACATCGCCGGAATATATTCGTTACTTCCAGGGACAATGAGTAAACGGACTCCTAGCCTTTCAAGAATCTTTTCTGACTCTGATTGTAATTTGCAGATTAGATCTTAGAAGGAAGAAAATATGTCCTGGCTAATAAAAATTATACTTACGTTTTATTTACTGAATTTTGTAGGACAAGTGCTTATAAATATTTGTGTGTGTGTATGTGTTATGTATTACAAACCTATTTTTTATATACACATATTTATATAATTGTTCCATTACATGAGATTATCTAAAAGTACATATTGTAAAGCCATATTGTAAGTGTAAATACATATTGAAACTTTTCTAGGGCCAGGAGGAGGGGCACCTGCGTCCAGGTCACTTCCATTCCCAGGCTACTTCGGAATCTTTTCTTGTCAGAAGATGAAATTTGGGTAAATAGTGTCCAGCAAAGAAGCAATATTGGAAACGGAGTGAATACAACAGGTGATATCTCACAATTAATAGAAACTTGAGAGTGCATGAAATCAATAGAAAAGCAGAAATTGTCATAGCAAAGCACAAGAAATGATAATGATGATTAAAATGCAGGATACAACAAATAGTGTTCGTTTTGCTCAGTAAGTAGATGTGGTGTCGGTAACGGGGTTGACGCCGATGATGATGTAGGCAGAGGCGGTAGTGACAGCAGGGGTGCTGGCATTGACTGCAGTTCTTTTATTATAATTATATTTTTGATTGACATAACTTTGTTCAGTTTACATATTAACTGTACAAATGTTTGATGGTCTTAATCTACCTTATACTAACTTTAACTTAAAATTATACAAATTTACAATTATATGAAAAATATAGCGGGAGAGGATGGAGGAAGCAGCGCAGATAAATATGATTCTAGATTTGCGAACATTTAATAGAAACAATGAAGGAGATATATGTTATTAATTCACCTTAGGTAATTGCTGTTTTTGCCCAGTTTATAGAAGGATGATGCTTGTATTTGGGGAAGATTTGTGTAAAAATTGTGTAATGTGATTTTTTATTGAGTTTATATTTAAATCCCTATGCAGATGGTTGTTACTGATGAACCAAGGTGCTTTTGTGATTAATCTTAGGATTTTATTTTGGATCACTTGCATTTTGTTTAGATCACTTGCAAATTGAGCCTTGGGGAACCCCAGCAGCAATTTTCGTTGGATTAGATCAGTGGCCTTCGACTGACATCGAAAGTTATATTTGCTATATAATTAAGGATGACAAATAATAGAAAGTTGGATGTACCTATTGAAATTAATTTATAATAGAGGGCTGGATGCCCTATTCTATCGAATGCTTGAGAGATGTCTACAAATGCAGCGATAGTATGTTGCCCCTTTTGTATTGCAGTGTGAATGTGTTCCGTAAGCCTTAGTAGCTGGTGGGTGGTAGAGTATAGTGATTTGAAGCCGCACTGATACTGTTTGTTTTCTTGATATGTTTGTTTAATCTGATGAGTATTAATTTCTCTAAGATTTTTGACATTATAGGTGGCAGGCAGTAATTTTCTGCTCTTGAGTGATTCTTGTTAGGTTTTGCTATTGGGTGAATGACTGTTTCCGTTTTGGAGAAAAATACCCTGTTCTCAATATAGAATTGTAAATATTATTTAGAAAAGCAATGCCGTCCTCCGGTAGATTTTTAAAATGATTGTATTGGTCCAATCATGGCCTGGTGCTTTTTTATTTGGCATTTCCTTTATTATTTTTGTGATTACATTAGGGGGTATGAATAGTATTTGGTGGGGAACATTATATAGGGGAACATTCAACATTATCAAAATTTCGTGGTGTTTGGAATCTTTAGAGGAGTTATTCATTGTAAATGTGTCAAAAAAATGAGAGGGATCTTCAGCCATTTCCATATTTAAGTTATTGATATATGGTTGTTGTTCTTGCTTATAACTATTGAGAACCTTTTTTTAATATATTTAGTAATTTTTTAAAAAGGAATTCTTAAGGAATTCCAAATGTTTTATTTTTTATACGAATTAAGTTAATTATATTATATGCAAGCTGTTTATGTAGTATTTTGTTAACATCTAAGGTTTTTTTCAATATGACCATTGTTAATAGTACTAATTATGTTTTTGAGGATCGTGATGGCTTGGTTAATTTGTTGGGGAGAATTCAGGTTGTGAAATGAAGGAATGTTTTCTTAATGCCTTTAAAGTACTTGCAATTAATGTTTTAAGTGTTTAAGGTGGGTGGGAGAGTTGGAGAAGATTTTTCTACGCGAGTTGATGTATTTGCTGGTAAGTGATCTGATTCTAGTTAATGATACCTTGTAGATATGAATTGTGTTTTAATATTTGTGACAGCTATGTCAATTATTTCTGGACTTTTGTTTGGATCATGTGAGAAGTAAGTGGGTTCGGTTGGTGCTAATATGATGAGATTTAGGTTCCTTATGTTGTATAAATATTTACCAGCGGAATTTCGTAGACCGACACCCCCATGAGGTGTGTTTGGAGTTTAGGTCGCCTGCAATATTGAATAGACTTGGTAGTTGTAATAATGTGGAGAAGTTGCTGTTTTTTTTTTTTGGATATATTGACTGCAGTAATGACTTTGTTGGTGACTGTAGTGGTGGCAAATAGCAATAGCTGCGGTTGTGGTTGGTGACGACGGTGACGGTAGTGGAAGCATGTGCTAGCGATATTGTGGTAGTGGAAATTATTTTAGCGCCGGTGATGGAAATGGTGGTGATAACGGTAGTGATAGTTGATATCCTGGTGGTAGAGGAAGCGTTGGCTTTCTGGCGATAGTGATGATGGTTGTGGAAACGTTCCTGGTAATGGTGATCAAAGTCGATGTGTTGAAGTCACGAATTGATAGCGATACTGGGGAAGGCGGGGCATATTAAAGAGACTGGGAAGAGGAAGGGCTGGTTTAAAAAGTCAACGGGTGAGGTGTGAGAGTAGTAGCAATTATGATGTAAGTGGTGTAGAGGTTAGCAGATATGTTCGTTTTGGATGGGATGATGTTGCTGAAGTTGGTCATTATGATAACAGCAGAAATGAGATTCCACCACAAGCTATTGATACAAGCAGCAATAGTCGCACTGTGGGAGACCCTCGTTAACCCGAGAATCACTCGGCCCACTTTCTGGTCCATCGCGTTCGCGAGAAAGTCCATACTCCCCTTCCTAGCCTTTGCTTTCACATTACAGAGCTGATGGCTCCTTGTGTATTGAGAGGTGAGTACAGAGAAACTTCTCTTGTACCTGTACCAGTATAACATTTAGAGTCTCTTTTTACTCTTTCACCACTCTACATTGGATTAGTGGTTCAGAGAAACTTGAAGACAACGTGCATATGCCTTGTCCTTTGCAACACCACATGTTTGGGTTAGAATTAATAGAATAATCGTATTATATCTTATTTTATATAGGTTAAATAGATTACGTTCAAACGAATAAATGTAACCATTCGGCTGTCGAATTTCACACTCTTTCTCTTTTCCTTGTTTCTTTTGCCTTTAGATCATTGTCACTTTCTTTGCTTTTAATCTCTCTCTCCCTCTCTTCACCCTCTTACCCTCCTCTCTCTCTCTCTCTCTCTCTCTCTCTCTCTCTCTCTCACACACACACACACACACACACACAGATTCATTTGATCCTGACTACCATTAAATTTGCCTAAGAAGGTTTCCATATACTGCCTTATTTTAGATGGACATCAAAATATTTTTCTCTATTCTTAAAAATCCTTATACATTCTCATTTTCTGACCCTTGACTATATAATTGAACATTAAAAATTTAAATTGAATAGGTAGGCCGCAAATTCTCTAAAATCAACTAGTTTTATCACGATGAAAATGGGAATGAAATATAGAACAAGTTGAAATAATGTTCCCGATAACAAGTTTAGTGAAACGAAAATTAAGAGAGTTTACAAGTACAAAATTAATAACTGAAATTTTATTCTTTTTGATAATGAGTGCTACCGGGAGCGGTATCTCAGTGCATCAACTGATGTCACTGCAGCGCCTCTGAGCGGGAGGTCCTAGGTTCGATTCCTGTCGGCGGAGGATTTTCGACACCAGCTTCTCAGCTAGGTCGAATTCAGTCGCTGTCTGGAGGAGAATTCTAGCGGCCGGCTGCTCTGATCGGTAGTTTTTCGTGGTTACTTCGATCAACACAAGGCGAATGCCGGAGCAGTACCCTAACAAACGGGCCACGGATCACGCGCGATCTGTCCTTCCTCTTTCTTGTCCTATCCTCTCCCCTTACACACACACAGTAACATGCACTACACTAACACATATGCCGGGAGGCCGGTCGGGAGCTGAGAGCTTGTACCGGCAGGCGCGGTGTCCCGCTGGTGGGAGAGTCCTAGTTAGGGGGAAAGCCCACTAGCCGACTGTAGGTCGGCGCCGGATCTCGCCAGCCAGCGGGCGAAGATCACCGCCGTCTCCCAAAAAGCATGCACTACACTAACGGGACAAATGACCAAAGCAATTGACGAGCCCGTAAACACGAAAAAATCAATCAATCAATCAATCAATCAATAGTGAGTGCTCAATGTACGATTCAAGTGTTGCACGGCACACATCGCGTCTAGAATAAAGTTTCTGACACTCTTCCTAGCATGTCGAAATCAATTTCGGCTACGGCTGCAGTGATGGACACGTGCAATATTAAACCAATGTCGTAGAGAATGCCAGCACAAAGACGCGATCCTTGATGATTTCTCAGAGAAAAAGAAACATCAGAGATGATATCTTCGGATCTATCTGGCCAGCGCATCAACTCTTCCTGTTTCCGCTTGTGCGACCAGTCAATCGCTGATTCCACCTGTCATTGAGATATAGACATGACATTATTGACATGTACGCTGCTTTGGTAATGCGGTGACACACCCTCCTGCTGCAGAATAAAATCAGCACTGCCTTCGACAAGCTACAGTAATAACTAAAGACCGGATTCCCTTGTTATTGAATCTTTTGTTTTCAAACTTCAAATTGGATGAAACCTTGACAGAAACTTGAATCATGAAACGGACGTTATTTTATTACATGTTTTATTTTGCACGAAATTGCACGTTTGGGGGGGTTACTGCACGAAATTGCACGTTTCGGGTTATGCTACCTGCAAATTGCACGTTTTGGGTTTTTTACCGGACAAATTTGCAAGATTCATAGTTTCCTTGCAAAAAATATTGTTCTTATATTATCAACTTTTTTATTTTACCTTTTTTAAAGGTTTCATTTAATGAAAAAAAATGACTTAACGACACAGTTCAGATAGTCTTTCAAATTCGAACGCCGTTTCATATGAATCAATATTACATTTTGTTTCTCGATAAACTGAGCGTCTTTTACCTTTCATGATACCTATGGTCTAATTGAATTTTTTGAGGAATTGCAGTTCGAAGTGAGGATACACGGTGTTCGCACGAACTCCGTTCGCAGCTCTTGGTTGCGGTCGCTCAACCAACGCTATGTTCAGGGTCTATCTTCCCAATCAGATCATGTAGGCGTTAAGTCGGTATTCGCTGAACTAAGCAACACGAGACTGCATGCGCGACTCACATTTGACCTTACGACTTGACGCGAAGCTTAGTGACAAGCTGCACTGCGTGTCAAATTCATCAAAATTCTCGGAACGGATGTTGCCCTGCAGATACGAGGGAGAGAATGAACGCAAGTTTCGACCTCTCTTATAGCGTTTTCCATTCGCCGCACTAGTGCGCACCCAGTGCGCACTCAGGGCAGCTTTCGTGTTCCATTCGACCGCTAGGGTGCACCAGTGCGAAGAACTGCGTGTTCCATTCGCACATCGACACGGACCCAGGGCGCACTAAACTGCACCGACGATCGCGTCAGTGCAGTCCAGTGCACCGGGCCATTGTGAGGTTAGGTACGGAAGTTATCCATGCTGATTCGTGGTGAAATTGTGAAGGCATTTGAGGCTCTTCTGTCACGCAGGGATCCTTCGAATGATGGAGTATATTATGTTGTGCAAGAAATGACTTAAAATAATGTTTGTGATTTAAGAGTTCGGAAAATCAGATTGTGTTTTCCGAAAATTGAACCTTGAGTAACTTCATATTAACAAATCCTGTGCTATTTAGAAACTTAGGTACGTCTCAATTTCGAAACGCTAATAAAGTGAAAATAAAAATAGTGACTCTTACAAAATCATTCAAATATATATGCCAAGAAAGGTTTCTCGCACGCCCATACATATACCAGCGGAAATGTTTATGTTCATATTTTTATTGTTTTCAGTAATCAAACAATTCTACAGAAGCCTTTCGGTTCAAAGTCTTGTGTACTATATATCGATCACTTGCAAATCTCGAAATATGAAATTACGACTCATACGCATTTGAAGATTTCGTAGTTTTTAAATAAAGAAATCACACGTTAATAATTTATGAATTAAGAAGTAAGAATTACCAAAAGACTTCATAAAAATTATAACGACGATCATAATTGAAAATTGTTATTTTTCGAGTTCCGTCAGTGTGACTGACCAAGAATAGCTGTGTATAATTTCACTGCATAGCGCACATGCACTGACTCAGTTCCGGAATCTGTTTCATTCGTAGCTGCTCTTCACGCGTGTGGGGCAGCACTATTGCGGAGCGATGACGTTTCTTCTCTGCACTAGGGTGGGTTTCAGTGCAACTAATGGAAAACGCTGTTAGTTGCGTGCACACGTACAACAGAGTGAGGCTCCACACATAGACAGTGAACATGCCGAAGGTGAAGAGTAGTTCAAGTACTAAAATTAAATCATGGATACAAAATTACCCAGATCTGAAAACAGACGGAAAAATAGTGTTTTGTGTTCCTTGTGACAAGAGTATCGGAGCGGAGAGGAAATCACAAATTGATGTACACGTTAGTACAAGTAAGTTAAATTATTTTCCTTTAACGTATTATACATTGAAGGAAACGAGATTTCTCTGCCAACCTTAAGTCTTCTTTAATTTTATAGGCAGTCATAAGAAGACCATTGAGATTAAGATAAGTAAACCTAGTATGGTGCAATCGTTGCTGACAAAGAAACGCGGAGACTCCATAAACACGATTAACCAAGATTTATGCCACGCATTGGTTGGTTCAACTATTCATTTTTTCAAGTTACAATAAACTCTGTTTAAGGACTTTTTTGAAAAATGTACTGACCATGAAATCCCAAACGAGAGTACGCTTAGGAAAAAATTATCTTCCTTTTTGTTTTGAATCAACAATGTCTAAAATTAGAAATAAAATATCAGATAATTTTGTATATGTTGAAGTCGATGAGACTACCGACGCCAGGGGAAAATATATTTGTAGTTTAATTATTGGTATCCTGCATCCAGAAATCAACCCAAAACCTTATTTAATTTCATGTAAAGAGCTTGCAAAACAATTTTTGAAACTTCTCCCGCTTTGTAAATGACAGTTTAAGTGCTTTTTTTTTTTTTTTTGCTGAAAATAGCTTCCAAGATAAGATTTTACTTTTTGTGACGGATGGAGCACCTTACATGCTTAAAACTGGAAATGCTTTAAAAATTTTCTATCCAAACATGGTACAAGTTACGTGCTTTGCACACTGCCTCAACCGAGTTGCCGAAAAGATTCGAGAAATATTTCCTAATGTCAACAAACTCATTAGCAACGGGAAAAAATATTTTTAAAAGCTCCTCACCGTGTATCATTGTACCGAAATACAATGGACTGTCCATTACCTCCAGATGTGGTCATAACCAGATGGGGAACGTGGTTAGAAGCAGCTCTGTTTTACTGTGAACATTTCACAAAGTATAAGGAATTGATTTGATGTTTTGAAGAAGAAGCTGTATCAGTCACAAAGATAAAAAAAAATTAAAAGAAAATTCGATAAAATCAGAATTGACATTTATCAGAACTCATTTTTCGCAACTTCCAGTAACAATAAAATATCTGGAAGAAAAAAATCTCACTTTAAATGACCAGATAGGTATTGTTGAAAATTTGGAAAGTAGTTTCAAAAATATTAATAATGAAAAGGGTAAGGTAATTTTTGAAAAATTGAAGGCAGTATTGGAAAAAAAATCCGGGCTATAAGATATTATTAAATTATAACGAGGCATTAAATGGGAAATATGTCGATTTAGACATTGCACCCAACATTTTAAGCTCTTACAAGTATTGCCCTGTGACAAGTGTAAATGTAGAGAGAAGTTTTTCTTACTTGAAACATATATTAGATGATAGAAGGTATAATTTCACAGAAAAGAATTTGGAAATGTACATAATTGTAAATTATAATGAAGACATTTAGATTTTTTGTATAACTTAATTACGTACTACTGGTTATTGAAGGTTTTTTTGTATTTTTCAGTTTTGTATTTACTTTTTTATATTTTTAATGCTAATTTAATGTTCCCTGTAAATAATATTTAAAATATAAAGTAGGATTTGTTTAAATAATATGTACAAACTTAATTATATTGTAATAAAAAGTCTAATTCATATTTTGTTTTCCTTCAATTCTAATACGAAGTGTACAATAAGTTTATATATTAATTAATTGTAGTTTTTAGGTTAGATAACATCATTTTGCAGTTTTAAAATTTTTATTGCATGTTTTTGCACGTTTTGGTGTTTTTACTGCACGTTTTAGAGAGTTTTTTACTGCACGAAAATCCGGTCTTTAGTAATAACCATTGTGTTAATATGACCATAAGCGGCCAATGGCATCCCGGGGGGGGGGGAGCAGCGGGAGAGTTTGCTACAGGCCTCGGTTTAATGCGGGCCTCGACTTTTTTCATTCAAAACATATACAAATGAATTTTCTTTAAATTCAAAATAACCGCTCATGAAAACTTGGAAGAAGATTTAAGTAACAACTTAATTTTAAAAAAGCAATGTATGTGTTCTCATAATTTATAATAAATTGTTACAACAAATTCTTCAAAATGTATTATAAAAATTATAGAAAATTACTTTTCTTCAATAAATGTCTCTTTGTAGAAAAACAATAACTATTTGACTGCAGTTCAGGTATAATTAACTTGAAAAATAAATATTTATAATAATTAAAGTTCAGATTTTTGTGTAATAAAACTCTCTAAAAGGTGCAGTAAAATCAACAAAAGGTGCAAAAATATGCAATAAAAATATAAAAACTTTGCAAAACTGTGTTATGTTACCCCAAACTCTCGTTAATCCACTTATCAACTTATTTTACACTTTGAATGTGAAAATTAGGATGAATGAAATATTATGATTTTAATGTTTATATTATAATTAAGTTTGTTCATATTGATTAAACAAATCATATTTCATATTTTAAATAGAATTAGAATAAAAGTACAAAAAAGTAAATACAAAAATTGAAAAATACAAAATTATCTTCAAAACCCGGAATTTAGAACATACAAGAAATGTTTTTAATTTATTTCATTGTAATTTACAATCATGCACATTTTCAAATAATTTTCTGAGAAATTATATCTTCTATCATCTAATAAGTTTCAGACAGGAAAAACTTCGTTCTACATTTAGTTGGCAAAGGGCATTTCTCGTACGAGTTTAAAGTGTGAAGTGTAAATCGACCTATTTTTCATTTAAAGCTTCGTTATAATTTTACAATATCTTAGAATAAAATATCTTAGAGTATTTTACAGTAGGCCGAGTTTTTTCCAATACCCCTATGTACGGGATCCTAATCGGATCATATTTGTTTCGTACACCCGAACATATCTCCCCCATACGTCACATACAGTTTTTGACTGTTTTTGACTAAATAAATAAATATCGTTGGCTGAGCAGCCGCAACCAAGGGCCGCCAACCGAGTTCGTAGCAACATGACGTATCCCTACTCCCAACTGCAATTCCTCAGAAATTTTAATTAGGCAAAAGGCATCTTGAAAGTTATAGACGCTCAGTTAGTAGCAACCAAATACAAAATTGATTCATATTAAACGGCGCTCGGTGTTACAGTCCACCCGAATGCAGTACTGTGTTAAATCATAAAAACGTTTTTCTTAAATGAAACCTTTAAAAAAGGTAAAACTAGCTGTTAATAGAAGAAATATATTTTATGTAATAAAAATATGAACCTTGAAAATTCGTTCAATAAAACCCCAAAGTGTGCAATTTTCAGGAACCATTGCCAAAAAACATGCAATTTTGTACAGTAACCCCCAAAACGAGCAATTTCGTGCAAAATAAAACATGTATTAAAATAACGTCGTATAATTATTCAAATTTCTGTCAATGTTTCATCCAAATTCAAGTTCAAAAAAATAGTAGTTACATGGGAGTCCGGTCTTTAATAATAATAATAATAATAATAATAATAATAATAATAATAATAATAATAATAATAATATAATATTTATGGGAAAAATGTATATGAAATAAAGCGCCCCGTGGATTTACTTCCCCACTATAACTTTCTTTACTTCCCCACGCCTCTAGTTTTCTCTGGGTGCTTCTACATGATGCACCTGTCACATTCTCTTTCGTGGATTGTTGTAGCCACACACAGAAAGACGCGAGCAAGTCAGTCCCTTTAAGAGCTTACACAAACTGTGGACGTTATGGCTTCATGACAAGACGTTTTCTCAGTACTTGCCGTACAGTTTTCTGAGGAATACCCAGGTGTTGGCTAGCTGGGTAAATGGACATTTGTTGTTCGGACGTTCCACTATTTCTTCCTCTATCGATAGCCGGCGGATATATATATATATATATATATATATATATATATATATATATATATTCGTTTGCAAATGCTTACTGTTTCTTAAAATTTACTATACAAATTTCGAATTGAATTAAAATGATGATGAGTCAGTTCCAAATCTTGAAGGAAATGCTGTTGATAAACCACAACAGACTTGGTAAATATAAATAGAAAAGTATAGAAAACTCTTTATATTGACCAGCGGTAGACATTTTCATGTCAACTAGATGGTTTCTTGGCAGAAGTTAGTGTAATAAGATGACTGGTATAGTGACACGAAAAATACACTTTGAGATTATCATTCTTAGCTAATTTCTGGCGACGCTAAACTCATGATTTTCATAATAAATATACAAAATCGGGAACATCAGTTTAACTTACCTGAATTATAATACATATAAATAAAACTAACATCACGTCAGTCTAACATTAAGCAGAAGATAATGCTAGGTTATGACGATTCCGTTGTGACACAGTATGGCCTTTGATTTGTGATCGAACACATTTGCGAACTACAGCAGGCGATTATAAAATGCTTTATGTATTGCTTGGACGATAATGTTTACAATCGTTGATAATATACTCGTGTATTATTAGTGTGGCAAAATGTAAGTTAACGTCTTGAAAATGGCATTCTCTTCTGATATTCGATAGATTTGTATTCACGGTTGTTTCGCAATTGTTTTGATACCCTTTACATTTTTAATTGATATAAGAATAATCATCAGCAATACTTACGTCTGCGTATCTCCCCCATCTCAGAAGAACCTCAGACTTCGTCAAAGACGCCAATTCTCGCTTGATCATAGCGATCTTTCACGATCGTAAGTTGTACAACTTACCGATACTTTGAGTCACCTACCTTACATATTCCTGCACAATAAGAATCGATTCTCATCTTGTACGTTGCGAGTTCAAATTAGTGCTCCTTCGTGCCGTGCGATTATCATTCTTAGGACAGATACGATGAGACTCCGAGCCTCTGCCACTAGTGCTGCGCTCTCTCGAGGGCAATGTAAACTGCGTGCAGAGTTCCAATGTGTTTAAGAGGGCAGCACCAGTTACGTGACAGCCAAAGATACGACGCGAATGGCGAAGCGCATATGCCAGAAATGAGAAATTAAATTCGCGATTCCTAACGTTTGCCAGGATGGAAACTTCCGAAGAAATCGCTTCCAGATCAAAGCGGAGTTCGAAGAGCCAGGGACGAGCGCGTCCTGGAGGTCAGAAAATTGATAAAATGAGAGGTCATCGCGGGGTGATGGCTTGTGTAGAAGGGCAAGCTTCGTACGGCTCGCAACCTGATAAGAGAAGGATAATTGATGTTAATTTGAGATGTTTAAAACAATACATCTAAACATGGTTGTCTTCGCACGCGAAAGGAAACGCAATGCATTATTCCATCGAGAAAAAAGTATTGCTTCCCCTGCTAATATTATCTTTTTGCGAGTAAAAGGAAAAAAATACGTCTAAACGATTTCACTCAGAAGAGAGTTACAAAGTAGGTTTTGTTCTTTTGGTTTAAAACGCTTATACCTCGAGATGTGCGTTACGAAAAAGAGAGAAGGGAGTGAAGTGCAGGTTTGAAATGAGGGAACACTTGAACAATTCTCGGTAAATTAATATTTCACGTAAGACATTTTTCTCTGGCTGCCTTACAATCTTCATGACTGTAACTTTTCTTCTTTGTTCAGTTCTTTATTTTCAAAGTAAGGAAATTTTTAATCAAAATGGCGCAAAATGGCTCATTTGATTTAATGCATTCTGCTCCATCAGTGCAAAAACATTCAAACTATCATTGTTTAAAGATTTAATTTTGAAGATGAGATTTCCTTGAAGAAAAGAATTATTATGTTCATTAATGTAGCTGTAGAAGTGGGTGGATAAAAATTTTAACTTTTTGCAATTTTCGAAAATTCAGAGATTCTATTGAAAAGTGGACCAAACTCATTTTTATAAACATACTCACATCTAATCGAACAAAAAATAATAGTAGTTTATGCAATTAGTTTATAATGTTAACCTTTATTGCATGAGTACATGTTTTGAAAACGAGCGACGTTAGGAGCGAGTTTTCACATTTGTACGAATGCAATAAAGCGTTCTCGTTGCGATTGGCTGAATGTGTGATGATGCAATCATTCGTGCCGTAAAATTTAATACGTCATCATTTGTGCCGTAAAAGGCCTTTCATGAACGATTTCTTGCAACTGAAAGTGTCGATTATAATGCTGGTATAGAAAAAAAGGTTTTAAGCCACTTTTGAGAAAAGTTTCAAAATACCCATGTTTACCAAAAATACACAGATTTCCTCAAGGAAATGCATCCTTAAAATTTAGGATCAGGTTCGAATTCTCGGGGACGCGACACAACCCAGGTCGATCGGAGAATTTTCTTTTCGGTGAAAATCCAGTATTGTCCGCAGACAAACGAACAGACCGATGGACGGTCAGCGAACGTTTGATAAAACATCATTGCAAAAGACCCTCAAATCCATTTTTTCCAGTCTTCAATCGGTCTCCAATAGAGTCTATGGCATAGACAGTCGAAATAAATAGCATATGCAGGTAGGATATGCCACTTCGATTTTTTTCTATTACAGAAATGCAAAACCTTTCTAATAGAAATGATAAAATTGCACTTTAAAAAATATGATATCATTTAAAGATCTACAATTTAATCAGGTTATTCAGAAAACATCCAAACCGCAATAATCAATATAGTTGACAAATGGCTGGAAAAGTTTGAATATATCTTGAAATTTCAACCAGTAAAGATGTGCTACGAAAATTAGGTTCCTGAAGGATGCGACTAAAGAAAAATTAGAGAAGTTTTACATATTAACTATAGAAAACCTCTAAAACATTGTTTGGCCCAGTATTAACTCTGGAATGAAATGAGAGAGGTTTACGGATCTTGACACAATACAATCACTATTCCCACAGAGTTAAACATGTTTCTGAAAATGTTTTATATTTACCAAGATCTGTATATTTGTATGTTATAGGGAACGATGACAAAGAAAGCTTGCTATTCACTTTAAGTTAAAAACGCAATGTACAAAATGCAATTACAAACTGAATTTTTTGTGAAAGAACTCAGGGTTCAGACGATTGGCTGGATTTTGCAATGATATACACTCTCTAACCTTTACTTTTAAAAACGCGTAATTTCCGCTTTGCTATTTCGCGCACGTTTTCGTGAGCCCTTATTTCGCTAGATGCGAGAAGAGTGCGGGATTTGGTGATTTGTACGATAGGACTATTTCAATATATCACATCTGTAGTTGGTTTGCGATGTAATATAGTTTCTATTAAAAGGGAGCGCACATTTATAGTCATCAAATTTGGTCAACAATGCTCGTTGCTGTCATTTATTCTGAATTCAACAAATGTTATTAAAGGATTGGGGGTAGCTATTCTGGGGCTCAAGAAAACCTGCGCGTATAATAAAATAACCTTCTCACACTCACATGTTGTCTCGAAGAGGAAATATGGAATGCCTTCAAAAGATCGATCTCAAGTCTCTAAATGAAATAATAAATAAATACGATAGAATTCCATTAATTGTATTAAAATTTAGTGTTTATACTATAAACCTGTTAATAATGGGAAGCGATAACACTTTTGGGGCTCACTACCCCTCATTTAGAGCAAACATCACGAAATTTCATTCAGTAGAAAGATCGAACTTCTTTCAAAACAAAACCCTTAATGTTTTAAATAAAAGAGTTTAGCAATTTCCTAAATTTCATAAATTTTAATGAAAATAACTATAGCACACTTATAAAAGCACTTTCCTCTCTTCGAACATAACATTTCAGGAAACGTTTTCAACAATTTTCCAGAAAATGTTGGAAATGTCACAGGAAGTTCATGTACAGCAACTTCAAAATCAAAATATTTGGAAGTCATACGGAATGACACAACTAGATCTTCCTCCTGATATATCTACCAAGTTTCAGCTTAAAATCTTCTAATCTGACAGAGTTATGCGTGATACATCCACCCGTTCATTCATCCATCCAGATACATACATACTTACATAGAAACACACACACACACATTCATACATACATACATAATACATACATTCATACGTTCATACATTCATACATTCATACATACATACATGCAGATTTACACTTCAAAAGTACGTTAAAAACGAATGTTACGTCCTAAAATTCGAGATTGTATTGTTGAGGTGATTCCAATACTTTTACTCCCTATACTACAGTATGCTGACGAAAAGTAAAAACATTAAATACGCACGATTTATTTGATCAAAAATAATCTTTACAGATTTACTTGCGTCCGAACATATTTTCGAAGAAACGTCAAAAGAGAAGACAATCTAAGAACCATCATTTCGATGATTTCGGAGGAAATTTTTAGTGGAATTCCATGATTTTAAAGGTGTGGAGTTAGAAAAAATATTCGACAATGCATTAAATAGTATACTAACATTAAATATTAACCAGTCTTAAACTGTTTCAGAGATCATTTCACCCACATTCAGAGGTTTTCAGCTTAAAATAAAATGTAATATTTATTTATTTATTGTACGTCAAAAACCTGCGTATGACGTGCTATGGGGAGAATATAAATTTAGTAAATTCTTCTTACATAATTATTTTAAAACATCATTAATATATTTGTAAAACATAAAATACCTAAAATAGAAATTACAGGAGTTACTTATCCAAGTAACTCGTACTCCCAGTTACTACATATTTAAAAGATATATCAAGATATTGAAAACTACGTGTTTATGGACGATCACCATCAATTTCCTCTCAGTTAACAAGTGGAAGAATGTTTCTTTCTCCACACCTTAATAATCATTACATGTTCTTTTTAAGAGAAGATACGATGAATATGATCATCAGAAGCGTGATCAAAATTTTCTCATTGATTCTATGATTATCCAAAAATATTACAAATCGAGAAAAAGAGCTCAATAACTTTCTTATTGTGGTGATATTAACATAGACAACAAAAGCGAAGTTATCAGGCAGCGCAAAAGAATGTTCTAAAAGTCGAAGTCCACGTGGGAACAAATATTTCAATAAACTGAACTTTCACAAGAATAACTTCAACTTTCCATCCACCTCATTACGTCTCTAAAAGACAAAAGGAAGTAATTAGTAGGAGGATAACATTAGATGAATTTTATGGATATTATGAAATCTACGTATTAAATTTCACTAGAAGATAACATAGGTAATGAGGGAACAAGGAATCAAAGCACAACCAATTATCAAGCATTATTTCCAAAACAGAGCTACGTATGAAATTATAAAATTGTATGTTTGTATTTGGTGTTATTGGGTCGGTTGTCCGACTTCGTCGGCCAGCTGCCGGTGTCCCCAAAGCCTGGGCCTAGTTAAATTCCCATGCTTGGGGGTAAGAGCGACATGAGGCGAACATAAGTTTTCTCTTCACCGTACTTGGATCTCAAGAGGGCATTCGAAACTATTGATAGGGCAATGCTTATTGAGAAAATGTACAAATACGGAATTAAAGGTGACGATGAAAAGTGTTTTATTTCATATCTTAACAAGAGAAAGCAAAAAGTAAAATATAATAATATTATCTCAGATGAAATTAGCGTAGACTTAGGTGTTCCGCAAGGGTCAGTTTTGGGTCCAATATGTTTATAATTTACATTAATGACTTAATCAAGTATATGGCAAACCTTTTTGGGAATGATTGTAAAATTAAATTATTTGCTCGTATGTAATAGGAGAATCAGAAGCGGAAATTGAATTTCAACTGCAAACTGTATTTATTGCATTACAAGAATGGTTAAGGGTAAATAAATTAATAATGAATGTTGAAAAACTAACTTTATGATTTTACATATTGGAAGAAACATAGAAGTAAGAGAAACTAAGTTATTCACAACTGATTTAAAGAAAATTCAACGGGTATACAAAATGAAATATTTGGGAGTAATTATAAATTAAATTTTAAAGATTATATAGCGTACATAGTAAAGAAAACTGGGAAAAAGATTAATATTTTAAACAGAATTGGGCAATATATAAATGACTATACAAGTTGTTTGATACATAAATCCATAATTGCACCACATTTTGATTACTGTGCAACAATACTAGTTGGAGCCCATAAAACTGAAATTAAAAAACTTCATATTCAACAAAATAGAGCCACGAGGGTAATAATTCAATGCAATAGATACACTTCAGTGCTAGACATGCTAGACACTCTGCAATTTATGTCGATAAAAGAGAGAATTCCCCACAACACGCTAATTTTAATTTTTAAATTAATTAAAAATCATACAACAGGAGATTTAGTAAACAAAATCCAAAGAGTGAAAGATAAAACGACGAGGAAAACAAGACAAGTATAACATCTAGTAATGAATTGCAGTAAAACTGCAAAAAATAGAGTATTTGACAAAAGATTTGAATTTTATAATACATTACCGTTAGAAATAAAAATTGTGAACAAATTAAAGAATTTAAAATAAAAATTATAAAATATATCACAGTAGAAAATTATTTTGTAAATAATAGATGTAATCTATACTTAACTTGTATCTATAGTGTTTGTAAATATGTATTTTGTACAACAAATAGGCTAATAAATCCAATCAATCAAAAAAACTAGCAAGATCCGCCTGCTTGAGCTCTTCTTCGTCACACAGCTACAGAAACTGAAACGATTTGAAAGGAAAGCTACAACTCTATTTTTGCCTCGGCTGGAAATCGAGCCCGGCGCCACAGCACGGGAAGCTAGTACGCTGCCTATAAGTCATCCCAGAAGTTAAATGATAAAATTACTCACGTAATACCGTATATTCTACTGAAAGATTGAATGGAAATGACACGACCCCTACAATTCGTAAAATTATATTAAAATTACTGATGGTCACAATAGTTCAATTTCAGTCATCGGAAAATTCTAAATAGACTGCAGAAGTTGAAAAGGAGCAAACCTTCATTAATAAATGCTTAGTTCAACATAAACACTGCGTAAAATCAATTTTGTCTTGGATTACACGTGGTAAAGTGAAGTTACGGGATGGAGCTTCTTTTAGAATGTTTTTTCTTCGATTTTTCATAACTAAATAAATTACACTCACCAACATCTACGCTCAAAATTAGGTAGTCGGTCTGTCTGCCTGTCTGTCTTTTTTAATTTTTTTATAACTTTATTTCACAGCATGCTCCGTTACACGTAACACTACATGCTTTCAAATGCATATGTAACTTAGAATTAACAATATTTCAAAATTATATTACACCCACAAAATACATAAAATGAAAATACATGAACAAGAAAATTGAAAAATTGAAATACATCAACTTGAAATTATATCAACATGAAATCGTTGAGCTTGAAATTGAAGTCCATATAACTCATAACTTTATGTAAACACTATTTGTTTAATGTTCTGAATAAAGATGTTAAATGCACGTAAGTGTTGTTTTACTAATTTCTCAGGTAGGGGGGGCCAAGTTCCTAACTTCATTTTTATCTTCTGTATTAGTTTCTTCCTTTCTTCTACTAGTAGGGAACATTCTTAAATGATGTGGTATACTGTTTGGCCTCCCCTGCCACATTCACATGCTGGATTGCTTATACTAAAGAATCTGTGCAGATATGATTTAGTGTTTCCGTGGCCTGATATTATGGATGTAAATATTGCTGTTCCAGGTAATTTCTGCCTCAATCTGTCTTTGATGTTAGGAAAAAATGATTTTGTGATAGCGCTTTTTGTTGATTCGTTCCATTTGTTCTGCCAGATTTGAATTGCTTCATCTTTAAATTTATTTACTAATGTAGTTTTCGATTCATTCTTTTCCAGGATTGTTATTTCATTCAATATTGATTCTATTATTTGGTTATGTTGATAATTATTTGCTAAAAGTGCCAATGTGACTTTACTGTCTGTATTTATTGCAACTGTTTTGTTATTGCTTGGGATTTTGCTAATCATTTGTAGCGATTTTAATATTGCAATTACTTCTGCCTAATTATTTGAACAATTTTTATTTAGTCTGTATTGTAATTCCATGATTTGTTTGTTTTCTTGAAATATGCTGCTGTCTGTCTGTCTGTCTGTCTGTCTGTCTGTCTGTCTGTCTGTCTGTCTCTGTCTGTCTGTCTGTCTGTCTCTGTCTGTCTGTCTCTGTCTGTCTGTCTCTGTCTGTCTGTCTCTGTCTGTCTGTCTCTGTCTGTCTGTCTCTGTCTGTCTGTCTCTGTCTGTCTCTGTCTGTCGGTCTGTCTGTCGGTCTGTCTGTCGGTCTGTCTGTCGGTCTGTCGTCTGCCTGTCAGTCTGTCCGTCGGTCTGTCTGTCTGTCGATCTGTTTGTCGGTCTGTCTGTCGGTCTGTCTGTGTCTATCTGTCGGTCTATCGGTAAGTCGGTCAAACGGTCTGTCTGTCGCTTAAAAAAATAGCGTAGGTCTCAGTTTCGTCGAGAATTTGAAATTTCGAAAATAGTGAAAGTTCAAAATATGTTCAGTCTCTTCATTCAACAAAAGAATTCTTCTAAATAATATGTGTTGTTGAAAATTAGATCTTTAATTAAAACTTTTTTTTTTCAAAAGCCGTTTTATTTTGAATTTTGCGTGAAATAAAGGCAATTTAAAAACAACATTACCTCAGAAACAGCTCCAAATTTTTTCCTAAAACCTTTTGAACGGAGATTGCTACATGCATTGAATAAGATGACATAAACGTTATTTTTGTATTCTCTTGGATTCTCAAAAATTATCCAAATTTTAAAAAAAATCTCTCACATCATTAATAATTGCATTTCGGGCGCTTTGTTTACATAATTACATTTGCGATTACAAGTGCTTCAAATATCTTATAGAGTTTCTCGAAAATTCAATACTTTTCTGTAAAAATCAGCTCAAAATTCCGCATTTTCTGACATGCTTGAAGTTCAAAAAATTGCAGCCGTTTTTGAGAAAATGGTTAAGCCTTGAACATTTTCTCAAAAACGGCTGCAATTTTTTCTTTAAACGTTTTGTAGGGATAGTACTAAATGCACTAAATAAAACGCCATTAACGCCATTTTGATTTACTCTTTTTTAATAACACAAAAGTATTTTTTAAATATCTCTCACGTCGTTAAAATTTACGAGTACATTACAGCATTTTCTGTACATTATTGCATTTCCGAGCAGAAGTAATTCAAATGATTTTTGATAAAGTTTCTCGAAAACTCAAAAAATATCTGTGAAAATGGATTCAAAATTGTGCATTTTCAGAAAAGCGCACACTTTTTTTTTTTAATTTCTTAAATTCACATTTCAATTCTTCTGTTAGGGGACTGAAATGTTTCGTTTTGGCGACAATTATTAACAATATAACAATCATTGGGGGACCATATTTCATGGTTTCTATTACGACACACTTGCCTGAAGATGGATAAAAACATGTTCCCGGAAAGTTGGAGTAATGTAATTATCAGAACAATTAGGTCTAAATAAATAGTATGTTGTAGTCTTCTCACGAGAGGCTCCAATGCGGTGTTTTTTCATTAGTACCCTGCTCTCTGCTGTGAAAGGCGTTGCTTTTGACTTATCTCCTGACGTCGGATTCGGCCGCGGAGAAAAGCTTTTTGTCCCCTAAGGGTCATGTCATTGGCAGGATCAGGCTTTAAGAGAATTCAAGCCTTTCACCCAGCCTGTGAGAACGTAGGACGGGATATAGAAGGAAAGATCGCATGCGGTCCGAGTCGCGTGGTTGAAAGTAGTATAATTCGGCAACCACCTTTAACATTCTTTAGATAATTTACCTGCCTAGAAAATAACGAAAACCATTGATAACAGGCGTCAACCTTTCGAATTCGCATTCAGACAGTGGGCAAGCATGGATCCAACGATTCGACCGGTAAAAAATACGTCAACTCAAACCAAAGACCTGGTCTAAGAAGCTTCAATTGCAGAGATGCAACTAATTACATGAAAACGTGTTTCCAGAAGTTTCATTCTGAGAAAAGGGATTTCTGGCGAAAACAAAACTTGTTTTGCCCGAGACACTCTCGGAGCCTTTTTACCTTATACAAAATCTTAACAGCAGCAGTACTGGTGTGTAATTTGTACTATTTATAAGAGCAGGGGTTGATAGTAGCGAAGGAGACGATAGTGAGAATAAAGACCATTTTATAACAGTGGTCACAGATATGCGCAATTATGTGCGTGAGGTCATGACCCTCTTGAAAATTTGAAAATAGGCTCCATAGCGTTACGTAATGAAACATTTTATTTCTGTAAATGTGATCAATTCCTGATTTTCCCCTTTTCAAGTTGGTAATTTAGGGAATTGGTAACAATATTTGGGGAAGAGGCTCTCCAAACAATTCGGAAATTGTTCAACATAAAATAAACAGTTACATTACAACACATTTACTGCATTGTTAAAGTTATAATAAGATTCTTGTAGTATTATGTTTTATTTATTTCTCAGTAAAACATGCCATATGTAAATTTAAAAAACAACAACAAATGGTCAAGGGGCCCAAAAATGAAGTTGATTCCCTTCTCGTTTTAGGCTGCATACGTTCATAGTGGAGGATACAGACCTCACATCAAAGAATACGTACAAAGAATACGTACAGCACATCCCAAGAATGACTCAACAAACATGTCTCAGCGAAACTTAGGAACAAATGCACTAGTGCTAAATAACTTAATGCATGAATGAAGAGGACGATATTTTACCTCCCTTGCCGATGATTGTAGGCCTCCCTTTTCCTTCCGCCCCCGCCCGCTGGCGGGAGGGCCGAAACGCGGGCGAGGAGGCGACAGTTGCTGCCCAACGAGAGCAACGAGTTGTAATGGAAGGCGATCGACAGGCAGCAAGGCCGATGCGTCCGCAGCAAACAGCACGTGCGCAACGGGCCGGACTATGCCGCGCTGCGCACCAATTGGCAGGGTCAGGGGTTCGAACCGCTCGAGGCCCCTGGGCCCCGAGGTCGACGGCGACAATTGTCATCGTGCTGTGGGCTTGTGTCACCTACATACGCTCAGCCCCGGTGTGTGTGATGATATCTGATCTTACACTCACCCCGATTTACACGATTCCTTTTGACAAACGATTTCGGGAGTTTTAGCAAACGTGTGCGCATGCGCCTGCGCACAGCGGATTTTGAAACAGGCGAGCCGCTGGGCGAATGCGCGTGTTCGCTAAAACTCTCGAAATCGTTCGTCTAAAGGAAACGTGAAATTTCGGTCTTAGTCTGAAATAGAACGTGTTTCAAGTCCTAGAGAATGTGATGAAAATGAGACATAGAGAATGTTACGAGAAAGGGCCTACAATATTCGTTGAGAAGCAATTCTCGAAAAAAAATTCTGACGTCACACGTGTTTAACTTTATGATGAACTACGATGGATTAAGCCAATTCATCGAGTCTACTTTAGCTGGGTCTGAAAAATCGAGTTTCCTTATGCTTTCGGGAACAGTGACTATTCACTATAACCGAGGGTTCACTATATCCGAGTTCACTATAATCGGAGTCGACTGTATTATGTACGGGAGCAGCGGCGTGGGACGTGAAGCCACTCCGCCCGGGCCAGAGACTTGCGGGCGCGGTGTCTCGCGGCAGCCGTTTCCGGGCGCCGCGTTGCGTTGCCTCAGAGGTCGCGGGTTATCGCTCCGCTGCGACGAACCGCGCGTGCACCCCGGCGATAGAGCCCCACCCAGTGGCGTAGCGTCGGTGTCAGCCGTCCGGGCGGAGGAAACTTTCGCCGCCCCCTTTACTCACGTATTTCAATTTAAAAGATTCAAATATATAAACTTGGACAACGTAGCAGATAGATAAATATAATATTTAAAACATAGAGGAATGTATACATACACCAACCATACAATTTTCAACTATGTGCAATAATTAAACAATCTCTACACATACTTATGGGCACTAAAAACAAAGCTTGGAAAGCGCTTACACATATAAGATATTATTATTTATGTATTGTGGAATTTTGCCGCCCCTAAAAGTGCCGCCCGGGGCGAACAGCCCCTGCCGCCCCCACTACGCAACGCCACTGGTTCCACTCCTCTCGCGCGCCGCCCCCGCGCAACTCCCACTGAGGACCAGGTCACGGCCGAACTCGCTAAGGACTTGTGGGACTTCCTGGGGTGCCTATCTAAACGGGGATCTCTAGCTCTTAAATTCAAATATTTCCAAAATGCCTCAGAAAAGTATTTTTATATTATGTTCGTGAAGTTGTTTTTCGTGGCACGATCGAACTTTTGCCGAAAAACTATAACTTCACTCACGAAATATGAACGTTTTTTCTACGATCGTATAAAAATGCTTCTATTATCAATTATGATTTGTTTCATCTCTACTTTTCCTGTTTGTTTGTTGTTGTTTTTTGTTTTTTACGGAAGCAAACCCCACATTCGTTAAAGTTTGTATAACAGGAGGTCCTGATTTCTGGACATAGGTAGTGAGGCAGTATTGTTTCATACGAGTTCCTATTGTACAACTGGTACATCGTGGTAATAATTAGTGAATTTCAAATGGCTAAAAGCATTTCTGGCATTCCACAGGAGTTGTTCGAATTTGCGAACACTGCAGTATTTATTACCCTAAGTTCCTAAGGTATTTACGAAAAAAACGCACCATCAGTTGAGGAATTGATGTGCATGTATGAGAGCTACTATGAGTTTCATACTATATTATGTGTTAATACTTAACTAATAATTATGTATTGTTATTTGTAAGTTAATAGTTATTGGACAGAATTTAATAATAGTGCTAGTTGTTTTACCACTAATGTGTGCTTTGTTTACTTCTCTTGTAAGCTATCTACCGTACGTAAACGTCTTTTTCGCACTGTGACATCACTGTAAAAAACGTCTTTTACGCACAGTGACCATACATTGTTCAAATGTTTTCAGAAAAGGCACTTCTCGCACCCATCCACAATTTTATCCGATCGTTGAAAAAATAATTCAGGCTGCTATACAAATAAACAGATGTGTTGTGGACACTAAGGCGTCTTTTCCTGGATTGATGTTTTTGTCTTGTCGCAGTTCAGTTCTTCCGCCTTTCTTTATCACAAGGAAAAACGAGCCCAGAATATAATGCTCACTGCCATTTGAATAAAAAGTAATAAATTATTTGATATTCTCAGGGCTCGCCATACAGGGTCAGCAGTGCAAAGTTAAGAATTTTTCACGCTCACTCTCATTACATGTAAGGATTGTGATTGTTAGGAACCCTAGTAGGTGTTCGGTAGGAAAATGAAATCACTTGGTCTCGATCAGAACGTGACCTGCTAACAAGCAAGGGCATAAAGAGTTGCATATACGGGGCAAATGTCACATGCAAGGATGGATCTAGCCGATCTTTTGAGGGGGGAGACATCATAGATTTTTGTTAAATAATAATCATATTTGATATAATATTGTATATTCTTTTTGTAGTGTATATATGATTCTATATAATATTATTTTGTAATAATTACATAATTCCAACATAATTATTTAAATCAATTTTGCCAAATAAAAGGAGGTAAGAAACGAAAACTCTAGCCCCCCCTCCTGGATCTGCCACTGGTTCACATGTAATGATTCTTTATGGTCATCAATTGTTTACAATTATTGTATTGACAAAAGAACAAAACCCTTCATAAGGCTAAATCTTTCAATTACACATAAACGCTTTCAGTACAATACATTTTTGGTAGTATGCTCAGGGTTGGGCAGTATTTAAATACTTGTATTTGAAATGTGTATTTTAAATATGTTTTGTACTTGAATAATTGCATTTTTTAGTTTTTTGGACATGTACTTTCGAGATGTATTTAAAATACATAACATAGGTGTATTTAAAAAAGGAAATACTTAAAATACTTCAAATACAGATGAAGATAACGAGGATAGATTCTTTTCGTCTGATTCTGCTAGTGAATGAACTTAATTGAAAAAAATCCTCTTTCAGCTGTTGAATTTGAATTCTCTTAATTTTTAAATTATAAATCTAAATCATTAAAAATGATGGAAAAATATCCGACAACAAAAAATGCGTTTATTCTTCATAACTAGAACCCGGACAATGCCCTTTTTGTCTATTTATTTCTTTGAATGTATTTTTAAGCAAATTACCCCATTATCAATGTTAACCTCAGAAATGTATTTTGGGAGAGTTTTATAATGCCTATAAATGCCTATTTTAGAGATAATTGCCTCATCGTGCGTAAAGAGCCTATAAGTGTCTTTAATGAATATTTTTTGTTCACTATATTTTGTTTTCTACAATAATTTTTGAGAAATCACTAATAGGTACTTTTTTACCAAACAAGTACACGGAGAAAAAAGAACAGTTGCAGTATACCTGATCCATTATACTGTATCAAGGGAACGCGTGATAATATAGGCCCAACCAGGTTCACTGTTGCTGTTTCGTGACGGAGATAGTTGGAACGAAAAGTTGCATCGTAAAGAGTCCCTTGTTGCACTCCTCTGAATTCACCTTGTCAGAAATGCACGGGTAGAAGCTGCCGAGCCCAAGCAACCTTGTTGGAAGAGTGCGCTATCTGCTGGGCGTAAGCGAACAACACAGGTTGGAGGATCCAGCCTACCGTCATGAGGCATCCGGACGAAACTGATAGAAGGAGCCGGCCTTCCGTGTCGGCTTGCACTGGTTGAAGGGCCAGCCGTACGTGTTGCCTTATTCGGCATTTCTTATTGGTGTTACAATTACTGATCGTTGACGGGTATAGGATGGGTTATACGTAGTACTTGCTATTAATAGAATATACAATTAGAATATTCATTATTTATTTTTGATCCAACAACAGATCTGTATATTTACCTACTCAACCAGACACCGTAAAAACGGAAATAATTGCATGAAAATTACGCATTTAGTGATAATTAAATTTCACAATAAGCCTCAAAAGCCTTTAAATTCTGCAGTCTGACTGTTATTACGGTAGATATACATACAACAATATGCCTGCATTGTTGTTGAATGCAAAATATTCATTATATATATATATATATATATATATATATATATATATATATATAATGAATATTCTGAAACAGCATCTACCTAAAAATAAAATATTAGAATTTAACATCAAAATATATTGACATAAACTTAATAGCTAACAAATGATAATGAAACATTGATGTACCACTTAATCATTTATGTGATCAGGTGGATTAAATACACAAGGAGACTAGGAACAAGTTTACAGTCATCAGTAATTATTTCAAAACTATTTTAGAACTGTTTCAAAATTATTTTAAAAACGTTTTATAACTGTTTCAAAACTATTTTAAAACTGTTTCACAAGTATATTTAAATAGCAACTTTTATTCTGATCCCCAAAAAACAAATTTAATTCACATTTGTTTTATAAAAACGCCAAGATTTATTTAAATTATGGCTAAATATGTACCAGAAAATTATTTTCGAATGTATTTGTTGTTTATTTCTTTTAACATTTTACAAATGTAATATTCTTGTTTTATGTTTATATTAATTTTGGTTACTAAAGGTTCAATTCTATTAGTCTCTTCATTATACTTAGGGTATTCACTAGCACAAAATTCATCTACATAAAATTAACACTTAGTTTACAATTACAATGAATTCATAAATAGTTTACATACTGTTAAAATCAAAAAAGTATATGGAAGAAATCACCAACATAAATCACATTTATATTTTTTACTTCCATTATTTCAATTTCTGTAATCTAAATGTACAAACATACTATAAAATCAAGTCAAATTAGTTAAATTAATTTAAAAACTGGAATTAAAATGCACTGCCCAGCACTGATTTACCTGCTGGGTCTGCAATTTGAATCAATCTCATTGCTTAGAAACCTCTTTGCCCATTTGACAATGAATAAGCTCATTGGCCTGCATTTACAAATCCTACATTCCCAACAAGTTAATGTCATAACTACTGTTATTATCACCTGAATGCAACAATAAAAATTGTAGGGAAGAATGTGCACTCAATAACAGCGAATAAATATAGTGAGATGTCGGGATAAATCATAATTTTAGCGTTGTGTAAGGTGGGAGAAGACTCAACACTTTAGCGTGGGACGAAATGATTGGCCTTCATTTTATTGGATGAGTCAAATAATAAGTTTTCTTAGCAAATTAATAACCAGTTCTGAAGTGACTTTTAAATTTGGCAAGTTATTTTGTTAAACGCATACTTTTCTGGATTACTTCAAAATTTAGGATTATATTCTTCGAATACTATTGATTAATTTCACACACACATAAATCACTACTCAGTATCAGTGGTAACTGACAGTGATACAAGGGAAGGGAAAATAATTAGGTGCAGACTCTTAGTCTGCTTGCATGCAAAAAATAAAATAAAATACAATATGTTATAAAACCAGAAAAGCAAAATTAAACAATATTTTTAAATTTAAAATTGCCTATACCAATTCAAATTAAAATTAAATATTGTTGAAGATATACAATGTCTTTGAAATTAGTGTTTGGACATGCAAGTGTGACTGCCAAGGAAAATTATATAAACCAATAAATTCAAATTCGATTTAAAACTTCTATGAAATTTAAAGAAAAAAATGTGATTCAAAAGCAGAAAATGCAGAATTTGACCTCACATTGGCTCAGATTTCATCTTACAAATATGCTCCAATTAATCTGGTGATGTAGTAGAATGTTCAAAAAGATTCATTTCTCACAAAAGGATGAATTTGACTGAGTAAAATTTTGAAAAATTGTTTAGTGTTCCTGTTTCAAAAGACAATGAAAAAATACCAAGCTAAAATTTGATTATGCATATTTTGTCAAATTTTATGTGGAGGTTTTAGCATTTTAAAGGGCACGAGAATAATGTCTAGTAATATTGAATTGTTTTATTTCAAGGGAAAGTATTTTGTTCACTTGGCAAGGGAAATGTTTCAGAAAATTATCAAGGTCAACACTATTACAACAGTAATGACATTTCTTTGCCCAAGAATCATTAACAAACTTTTTTTTGATGAAAACCAATACTATATGCCACAAACAGCACACTGTAGAAAACCCTAAATTATGAAAAACTTGAACCTTTTTTCCTTGAAAACCAAAGTAAAAATTAATAATCTCTCAAAAGAAAATTACAAATTCTCACATTCCATGAACTTCATTCAGAACTCTAGTTGTAAAACAATGTCCTGAAAAACCAGCATTTTGAAGTTAATGACACTTTTCTAGTGGGAATGTGAATTTTTTATATTACTCACACTCATTTGTAGTCATTCTGAGAGCACTACTATATCGTACACATTGAAACTATAACAGAATTATAACACAAGTTATATTACCTAATGAGAATTTTAAAATAACTTGCTTAGTCAAAAACGATACGCACTAAAAAAATTGAACCATTAATTACACATTTTGTGAATTAAATAAAAAAGGAACCACCTTCAAATTCATTTTATAGAATGCAATAGCCATTTAATTAACAATATCCATGAATATCTGCATCAATGAACCATCACCTGTGCCAAAAACTATCTGAAAAATAAAATTAATACAATAAATCAATACTTCTTCTTGATTGTCAAAATATGTTTACTAATGAAAGTATCCAAAGGTTTTTTATGACATTTATTCAGTAATTTCACAACGTTTCGTAACTCGTTTTGTTACATCTTGAGGTGCTAAACTAAGGGACACAGAAACTGTTATTGTGCATATCAATTAGTGTAATTACTAGAATAGTTCACAAATACTACAATTGTATCAAAAGTATAAGTTTACCACGACTCACTTCAGAAACACTTCAGATTAAGTTAAATCGAACTCTTAATACCAATGTTGAAATGAATGTTTCATTCAAACATTCATTTCAACATTGGTATTAAGAGTTTGGTATTAAGAGAGTCGTGGTAAACTTATACTTTTGATACAATTGTAGTATTTGTGAACTATTCTAGTAATTACACTAATTGATATGTACAATAACAGTTTCTGTGTCCCATTAGTTTAGCACCTGAAGACGTAACAAAACGAGTTACGAAACGTTGTGAAATTACTGAATAAATGATTGTCATAAAAAACTTTGGATACTTTGATTTGTAATTAATACAATAGTATTTGAAAACATAATTAAAGTGATATTTATTGAAAAATAAAAAAATAAAAAATAGAAAGTGTTTTACTGCAGTTTGTTTTAAGGAATGCATTATTATTTTGTTCAATTATTTACAGAACATGAAAGGCTTTAGTCTCAATTTAAATACAGTAATCAAAATTCTGTACTCTTATAACACATGGGAATACTACACAACAATTACTTCTTCAATTTCTAGTTGCCATTAATGACATTTCAAGACTATATTAAAATTATTTCAATGAATTGGCAACATAATAAATAATTGCAATGCTTAATTGAGTATTAAAAACTAATCAAATAACTTAAACTTTTTTAATAGGTGCTTTTTTTACTATTAAAAAACCACAAATGAATGCAAAATAATGAGTTTGGAAGCCAAGCCCTCTATATCCACTTAACAACATTAGAATTTGAATTGAAAGGATTCAAACCGATGATGTAAAACGAAATAATTGTTTATCTTGTTCGACATAAGCTTTTAGAGGAACTTTACAATTTACATTAAAATAACTTTGTGCTGGATTAATGGCCAAGTTTTGTACGTTAAGTCCAATAGAAATGCACATAAACTAATATATGCCTTCCTATTATTACAACTCATGATAGAACTATATACGTACCTAAAGTTATAATTCCATTCCACCATTCTCTTTTAATCTTGGTTGACAATTCTTGCTTGATTTCAAATAGGCGGTGTAAATGAAGGTATCATTTTCTTTCGAACTTCATTCGCCCGTTTACTCCGAATGAAATTTGATTTTCACTTCAAAGAGGTAATTTACACTCTGTCGTCTGGCGCCTACTAAAAGATATCCACCAATATCCTTTCAATAAGTTTCAATACGGGCAATAAATGGTATCCTATCGTCAGATACTTGTAGTGAAAGTGTAAATGAAAACTTTTATGTCATGTTAAGTATTTTGTTCTTTTGTTAACACAATAACTGTCTGTAAAAAATTGATGCCCATAAAGAAACACCAGAATTAAAAAGTAACAGACAAATATCATTTAAATAATGTCACGTCCCCCCCCGCATATTCCCTCGACATTTGTAACATTTATTTGGAGAACATTCATGTATTTACACAAGTCACTTCCTTTCTGGTTCCTCATGAAACTCTTCATGTTGACAGAAATAGAAAAGTATTAATTATAAATGAGTATAAACAACCTGTAACAACTATTGTACTACAGCTTCCGGGTCAATGACCCCCATCTCGATCAGGTTTTTCGTCCAGTTTCCCTGATCCATTGAGCAAATGCTGAGATGGCCCCTTGTTTTGCTTCTGATGGCCCCTTGTGATCGCTGATTACACAGGCACACAAAATAAAAAAGAGTTGCCATACCAAAGACTTAACACATGTTTCTCTAAGTGTGTCGACGCGCTGAATCCAAATCTGAAGCCAGAATTGCACATCATCCTCTAGTTGTCCTTAAATCGCGGAAAACACATGTGAATACTAAATTTTGGTGTCTTGTAGCATTATAATCTACAGAAGCCAAAAATCGTCAGACCCAAGACTTGACACATATTTCTCTACATTCAACACGCTGAATCCGATTCTAGAATTGCGCCACCACTTTCCAGTTTTTTTAAAAAAAAAAATGCGAAAAACCGCCGTGAAATTTACATTTTACATTTTCACGGGAGGTTTTCGCGATAAAAAAATGGTGGCGCAATTCTGACTTCTCATTTAGATTGAGCGCGACGACATACATAGAGAAATATGTGCCAAGTTTTTGGGTGTAACAACAACCCTCGCAAACAAAAAATACTGTGGTTTTCCGCGATAAAAAAAATGGAGAGTGGTAGCGCAATTTTGGCTCCAGAATCGGATTTAGCGCGTCAACATCCGTAAACATGTATCAAGTCTTTGGGTCTGACGTATTTTATTTTGTGTGCTTGTGTAATGGTATTCAGAAATTGAAAGCTCACTTCAATGTAATGAAAGCAGACCTGTGTGAAATTATTCTTACTTTTCTGTATTATGTGCTCCAAATACTGTAACAGGTAAATTTGTTAGTGTTTGTTTAATTTGTAACCGTTAGGAATGACTCATGTTCCTGGCTATCGAAATAAACGCAGGTATGCACCTCAGGCATTCGTTTGAAATTGACCTTTTCAAGTTATAACTGCGTTTTTAGTATGCCTGTATTTCCAAACAATTTCCAATAATGCGAGAAAGTGTGTACTGTTTCAGCACCTCTAGTTTTTCTATAATATTCCACTGAATTCCAGTCTTAAGTCAATTCAAAAAATTAGAAAGTTAAACGAAAACGAGACCTGCGTCCCTTGTTCTATTTAGGGAAGAAAGTTAAAGAAAAAATTTGAAACGGGTTCTGAAAATTTTTTAAACAGATTTCATTTCAGACAAAAATCTTCAAATTCGTAGTTTTGCAATGTTAACTTTTTGGAAATTTCGAAAATAGAGTTCGTCGGAAGCGGGAGTAGCTCAATTTTTATATCGTTCTTTGATACATATGAGAAGAAAATTTAAAGAAAAATATTTTAAAACGTTTTTGAGAAAATAATTGTTTCAAAATTGTCTATTTTTCACGCAAAATTATGTGAAAGTTACTCATATTTTCGAAAAATTGTACATCACGTTATTTCAAGATGTCCTAAAATAAAACAGATTTTATTAAAGAAAAATCTCTACCTTCAATATAGTAGTTATAGGATGACACCGCAAAAAGTTTTTGAACTTTTAACAAAACTTTAAATTCATCTTGTTAAAATAATGTTTATTTATGACAATCCTTCTTAACAATCGTCTTGACCACTTACAGCAACAAAAAATTGCAAATTTTATGCATTTTTGGAGAGGGTGCACTGCCAGGTCTTCTAAAAGTAATGAAGGGGAAAGGAGTGAGAGGAATGAGGGGAGAACTGTTCTAGTCTTGCCCCGGATAAAATAAAGTAATGCCGTTTCTTCTACTCTCTGTAGATTCAAGAGCAGATCTTGCATGAACACTGTTTCTACCCCAAATACAGGTTAATTTTTCTTATTGCAATACCTAATTACTAGCATACCCATGTGAGAACTCTCGCATGTTAAATCCCACCCTTTCCCCTATTTTTGCATTTCCATATCAAGCCTATAATATATCTTTTTTTTTCAAGACCCTCTTATCCTCCGTCACTAGTTCTATACGTCTCCTTGTAATTGATAACCGTACAATACATTTCTGTCAATACAAACCATTCTTATTTAACGTTATTACCGAGCAGAGAGGTACACCGGTGTAATTCAAGTAATTAGTTTAATTTCACATACAGTTGCAGATTCTACAGGCTTTGAACAGGTGAGATAGAATCGAGAAGCGTCGAATCAGCAAAAATGTAAAAGAATGTTCAAAAAGACCTTTCGTCCTGTAGATTACGGTGAAGGGAAGGTTTTGTGAGGCCTTTGGCCTCAAAATTTAGTGTTTAAGGCACTAAAACGCTTTGTTTAAAGTTATTTAATGATATATTAAAAATGCGGCTGAGTTTGGCGGATTTTTACATGAATGTTTCAATGCAGATTTTAAAACAAATTCTTCATATTTTTAAAGTAAAAGTGCAATTCGTCACGTCTCCGTGAAATTCTCATTCTTTAGAGACCTCATTTATAAAAATTGGTTGCGCGGGAGAGCTGCAAGAGGTATGTATACTACTGTATATAGAAGACGATATTTCTGTCTAATATTAAATATTCTTTCGTTTATATTCCTTTTCAATTATTAATATACATTATTGTTTTAGTAGGGCAAATATTAAGTTGTAACTTTCCTTTGAAATAGTCACAGATTCTGTAGCTGTGTGACGAAGTAAAGTCTAGGCAGGCGGAGTTTGCTAGTTATGGTGTGGTGAAGGGAATACGTCATATTCGCTGCATGTCTCTCTTACTCCCCCCCAAGCGTAGAATTGAACTAGGCCCAGGAATGGGGGGGGGGGGCACGGTTAGCTGGCCGGCAAACTCGGACAATGGACGCAAAATACCAGATACGCACACATATTCTTATAGCATAGATGTTTTATAAATCACATTTTCTAAAAATACATTTTGTGTTGTGTTAAACAATAAGGTATTCGCTTCCTATTACAGAGCTTACGAGAATTTAACAACAATTTTACTCTTTTCCACTTTAATTGAAATAATTTACCAACAGTAACATTCTGTTAAATACAACACTTTTTTCTTCATAAGCCAATTAAGTTTTAAATATCAAACATGCCTATCTGCGTTCCGATGCCTTGCACCTTCGCACAGTACGACGCGAAGCAAATCCGTGAACGCTGTAATATTTCTACGCTCTACTGTGGGATCGCGGGAAGCTACAGAGATATGCTTGGAAAATCCATCCACGTAATTACTGCTTGAAGCAAAGAATGCCGCAGAAATGTGGGCACTCCGTTAGGGAGTGAATGCCGCGTCCCCAACTTGTTCCTGCCAGCGAACACCTCCGAGGCCACAAATCGTGGCGGCTTCATCTTCCGCGAGGTCGCCACACCCACGTGCAGTGCGCGCGGCAAGCAACTTGAGTTTATTGCAAGCAGGCACGCAGACGAGCAGGTCGGACTACCCGGGTTAGTGACGGGTGGGGGAAGTGCGCCTCTCCCAAAAAAGGAATTTTTGAGGTAAGTCCTAGGTCATTTATGAAATTTGTGTAATTTCTTCCTGACATCTGATGAAAATCCACGATGTTGTTTCATCGAAGAGAAGACGTTCAATGAGAGATCGAGGAAGACCATGTTGTAGCTGGAACGGTCTATGCCACGTTAAAATAATTCAAGCTAGGATGTTAAGCTTTGAAGAAAAAATCGATAAATTTGTTGACAACAGTTAGTTATACTAGAATATCAGGAGTTTCCATTGATTTCCATACACAGCTGTTCACGTACAATTCTCCTTGACCACGCACGAAACATTTGGGAATCAGACTCTTTGTGGAGATAATAAATGAAACCTCACTTGTCCACCGTTTGAATGTCCTCGTCGTTCGCCTCTAAATACCTTCTCCCTTCACTGTAAATGCTTCGAAGCTGCCGCCATCGTTCCCATAGCTTTAGCGACGGCCCCTTCGCATTGCTGCCTCTTGGTTTTTCTTGTTCGAATCATTAAAAAGAAGTATGGCAGGGTTTGGGCCTCCTCCTACTCGCTTTTACTGAATTTTCTTGGATTAGAAAATATTTCGTAATTCTCGCTTGGTAACTGCTGCTGGATCGAAGATAATATGGAAGAAGTCAAGTGTCTGAAGAGTCTGTCTAAGAGAAAGGAGCCACGCTAAAAACGAGCTTCCTCCGCTTGACGTTTGCAGATAAGTCAAAAGATCTATTCGATGAAATTTTGTACTGTTAGAACATGTTTGCGGATTTAATGAAACGGAATAGAATAAAGGATTAAAATAGCCAATTAAACTCATTCACACATAGTTGTCTTCTTGAAACTAAGTACCGTAAGTTCGAGTCACTTTGGTACATTAGATAATATATAGCATTACTTAGCAATACGAAAGATAAAATTTAAATAATAAATATGATGCTATCTTTGCCTTAAGACAAACATATTTAAGTGCAGTCACGAGAGTCACGATACAACGTTGCCTACGACAAAGAGCTACAGAATCCGTAAATTAAACACCGAGAGACCGGTAAACCACACGGCAAGCGATCCCGATACCAGCAGCGCATGTAGGATATTCGTACATCTTCCCACTCGGCCCGAACACGCTTCGGCATTCCTTCTGACCGGGATGTATGGAAGCGTGCCCGCCGAAGCGGGATAATATTGCATTGCGCGGTGAATGAAGACGTGATAATAAAAGCACGCGCACGCGGGGGCGTGCGCGGAGAGGCGTCGTGAGCGGCGAGAGGGGTAATCGCACTCGCGACGCGCGATCCACGGCCCCATAAACACAGCCCCGCGCGCCGAGAAAATCGATCTCGCTTCCCGGAGGAACAGGTTCACGGTCGTCGCTTGCGAAAGGAATGGGCTTCTCAGACAGCCCAGGAATTTTTGGAATGAACCATCAACACTGAGAATAGGGGTGACATTTCTTTGGGAAAATGTGGCAGTTGTTGGTTCAATAAATGATACCAAACGGAAATGTGCTTTTTCAATTATTGTAAACATATGTGTATGCATAATATTTTTATCTTCAGTAAACAATGCGTAGGTATACAATTTGTACTGAATAATGGTTTGAGGCAAATATTTCTCAAACATGGTTCCATGTTTTTCTTTACATTTTTTCCTCGGATAGCGCAAAACACTCTTAAAGAAGCGGCCTAGGTCGCATTTTCGTTGAATACTCAATTTTCAAAAATTACAAATGTTCAAAATTTCTTTTCGTCGTCTTTTTTTCGACACCAAATTGATGACACAATTTTTTTCTTTCTTGTGTACTGCCTACGCAGTATAGAGAAACTATTGAAATGATTAGGGAAAATGGCGATTTTTTCACAAAAAAACTCTTATTACAAAAAACTGAATAAATCATGTTCCTAGACGTAGTAAATTACTTTCTTTAACATGTTGTGTAGTCATAATTCATGTTTTGTGGGTCCTTAATACGAAAAATTCGACGGACAACTCTGAATCTAAGCCGTCCAAGTATCACCAATACGTCCGATTATCACCAAAGTTGATGTTCTCGGGTCGATCAGAACGAACTCGAACGTCATATGAATTTGAAATGGAAATTTTTCTTTTTGGGGGTACTTTAAATGAAACCTCAACATTTTCAAAATTTTCTCAAAAATGGCTGCAATTTTTGAATTAAACTTTGTCCTCGAATTCAATAAAAAGAAATCTATTAATACAGGCCTGAAACGCAATGCAATTTATCGTCTATTGAATGGCTAAGAAAAAGAACATTACAAACCTGACGTCTTTTTTTATTTAAATATTATATCTGCAACACTACACTTTTTTTGTACGAAACTAATATTTTTAAACCTAACTAGCTGAACTCTTGCGCTTACGTCACACGAAAGAACTGTAGGAAGACGCAGGGGGAAAAAATGCAATTTTCAAAATCAGGAATTTCAATGAACATGAGACTTGCATCATCTCATAAGCGTCCTACGTCATACGCTATCCGAGGTCAAAATGTAATAAAACATTGGGTGCCGTTTTTGAGTATACATTTACACAAAATTAACTAGTGATGCTACAGAATGGCACAGATTTTCTCTATTAGTTTCCTATTATCATTAGTCTGGGCTAGCTACTCGGACTTGTCACATACTCTTGCCAGCAGCTATTTATCGCCGCCCAAAGTATATTTTTTTTTACATTTTTTAATTTTTAATTAGTCCCAATTTTAATTAATAATTAATAGTAGAAAATAATAATAATAATAATAATAATAATAATAATAATAGTAACACTGAAATATTAATTTAAGAATATCAAAGAAAAGTAATACCTCGTCCAAAATGTCAATTTTCATTAAAAAATTTGGAGTCGTTTTAAGAAAATGGCGTTGCTGTAATTGCAAAATTTAAAGCTCTTTTTACGCAAATCTTTTGAGTTTTCGAAAAACATAATTTGAAATCATTTTAAGCACTTACCCTCACAATTGCAATAATGTGTTTTTGTATTTTTTTAAATTGCAAATATTATACGTCATATTGCGAGAAAACTAGTAAAATTTTGAAAAAATGTACATGACCGTAATGAAAGAACTAATTATGAACATTTCCATTTCATGGAAAAAACTCTATCTTCAATTTTGTAGTTGTAAGAAGACGCCGAAAAAAAATGAAACTTTTGTAATTTTCGAAAATTCAGAGTTAACAGCGAAAATCGGATCTATGCCACCTTTGTAAGTATGTTTAACTCTATTCTTACGAGAAATTTAAAGAAAAAAATGGAGCTGTTTTGAGAAAATTTTGAAAATGCCCGGGGGCTTCCTGTAAAGTACCCCGAAATTTTAAAGAATGTTTTTCAAAATTTCAATTAGAGCCAGATGTACAGGGGTTTCTTTAATTTGAAAAAATCCTAATTATGGTTTAGGCGCTAGTAGCGTTCACAGACGGACGGACGGACGTTTTGCTTTCAATTGGTTTTTCGCCATCAAGAACCACAACAGGGATTCTGGTTACACCACGTGTTAGACGATTTTTTCTCTTAATTTAGCAACTGGATTTATCCACTTTTTCGTTATCAGGGCCCGGCAATGAATTTTTTCTGCCAAAAATCCGCTTTTTTTCGAGCATTACATAACGTTGTCTATACTAGGTATATTACTCCGTATATACGAACGTATACTAGAAAGTAACAGATGATGTTACAGAATGGCACAGACTCTCTCGTAGTAAAGTTTCCTAATTTCCTTGAGTGAACTGGCTTTACGGTCTTGCGCCATTCTCTTCCCAGCTGCCGCCTATCATCCCAAAAGTACATTTTTTAAACATTTTCTTAACTTTTCGGTTTTTTAATAGAAGAACCGAACTACTACTTCAAGAATATTTAAGAAGAAAATAAATCTCGTCCTAAATAGAAATTTTCACTGAAAATTTGAAGCCATTTTTAAGAAAATGGCGATTAAGCATTACCGTAAATGCGAAATTTGAAGCTCATTTTCACATGAATCTATTGAGGTTTCGAAAAACTTCATTGAAAGTCATTTGAAGCACTTGTAATTTTTGAAAAAGCAAAAGAATAGAGCAATATGGCGTTTTTGTCATCGTATAGGGTACATTTGACACTACCCCTGCCAAAAATGTGGATTTGGTTTTCAGACAATCTTGTTTTTGTTATTTTTCAAAATGGCAAATATTGCACCCATTATTGCACGAAAACTACTAAAATTTCAAAAAAGTATACCTGACCTTAATGAAAGATCTATTTACGGACAACAAATTTTATTTGAAGGAAAATTATGTCTTCAATTTTATAGTTGTAGGAAGACGCCGAAAAAAATTCAAACTTTTGCAATTTCCAAAATTCAGAATTAACCGTGAAATTCGGACTTATGTCACATTCATTAGTGCATTTTACTCTGTTCTTAAAAGAAATTTAAAGAAAAAAATTGGAGCCATTTTGAGAAAATTTTGAAAATGTTCGGGGGCTTCATATAAGAACCCCCAAATGTTAATTTTTTTTTCAAAATTTCAAAGCTTGAACTAGAGCCAGATGGACAGGAGTTATATCAATTTGGAAAAAATTCTACGCATGATTTAGGGGCTAGGACTGTTCACAGACGGACGGACGTTTTGAATTTAAAAAAAAAAAAAAAACCTTTTTCGGTACCCAAAACGTGTATTTCCGTTAAAATATCGAAATCGATTTTCCACAGCATTACATTACTTTCTCTCTACTACGTATATTACTCCGTATATATGAATGTATACGAGGAAGTAAGGTTGAAGTAGGGAACACGGTACACCCTTAGAGAAGCGTGGCGGTGGTAGGGGGAGGAGAGGGGTGGGGGCAAAGGAGGGGAGTCTCCGCTCTCCCTTAAACTACGCTAGGCGCTCTGATAGAAATAAATAAAATTTACCGATATGCGATTTTCATGGCACTCCTTTTATACACTTTGTCCCCACCGCATTTTAATGCCAAATTACTTCCAAAGGCAAGTTTTCTCGCTTCGCTCGCCCGGATCCAAGTCACGGGGAGGTTCGGGCTACGCCCTCGCGATCACTTTAAACATCCTTGAGTCTATCCACCGCATAATTACCAATTCACTTTTATAAGAAAGCACTTTATAAGAACACCACGAGAATTCAAACTGCGTAGTTGTAAACACGTTTTGAAGAAAGAACCCTAAAAGCTTTATTACACAGGCACACTAACACAGGCGATCGCAGTACTATTTAGTAATAGAGCTCTGGCAAGATTCAAGGGTGAAATTGCCTCCCCTTATAATCGCCTAACAACCCCTCGTCCCCTCCACCGCGGGTTTACGCCTCGCCGGAGCGGCGCGAAGTGCCGGTTTAAACGACTTCCTTAGGTTGTACCGTGTTCTAGACCTCAACCGAAAGTAAAAATTAGCTATATTTCACGCTAAATATACTATAATTTTTTAAAAATTGCGTATGACCTTATTTCAAAATCTGTCTTTAAGAAATAGAGATCATTAAGTGAAAAATTTCCATCTTTAATATTTTAGTTGTAGAAAGACGCCGAACAAATTTTGAACTTGCAATTTTCCAAAAATTAGGGTTTTCAACGAACATGAGACTTGCACTTTTCTATCCGACTACAAACTTTTATTAAAAAAATTGGAGCTATTATTTAGAAAATGTCCCGAGGCTTTATGTATAGTACCTCCAAAATTAAAATATCGGATTCAGATTCAAAGGTCCGCGACGTCACATAGATTGAGTGGGGGAATATCACTTTTCGAGAAAATCGGCTTAACGGTGTAGCCGCTAGCGTTGTTCACAGACGGGCGGACTAACGTTTTGCCGTCTGTCGACTTTTGGTATTAAGAACCACTAAACATGGATTCTGGCTACACCACGTGTTAGACGATTTTCCCTAAATTTACCAATTCACGTTTCACTTTATTCAATTCAATATTCACTTTTTTTGTTACCAGGGCCCGAAAATAGTTTTTCTGCCGAAAATTCGTATTTTCCTGCATTGTTACATAACTGTCTTTCTATTACGTAAGTTGTATAGCGACAAAGTAAAAATATCAATATTCAATATTGTAGTTGTAGGAAGACAACAAAAATTTTAAACTTCCGGAATTTTCGAAAATTCAGATAATTTAACGAAAATCAGATCTGCGCCATTTTTTTACGCGTTATTTACTCTATTTGAGGAGAAAACATTTAGGGCAATTTCAAGATAATTTTGATTGATTTGGGTCATCAGTTGATGTCAATGCAGAGCCTCTGACCAGGAGGTTCTAGGGTTGCAGTCCTGACAGTGACAGGATTTTCGACACTTTAGCTATATAGCTAATTCGAATTCAGCCGCTGTCTAGAAGAGAATTCTAGTGGTGGGCTGCTCTAATCGGTAGTTATCCGTGGTTTCTCCGATCAACACCAGGCGAATGCCGGAAATTTTGAAAATAAGTCCCAACTTTGCATGCCATTTTTCAACCATATTGTTTGTTTTAATTAGATGTTATTTGCATATTTTCATCCAACTGTAGATCTTTAAACAATGTCATGCACTTTTTTAAGAATCTGAGAAATTATTGAGTAATTACATTAAGAAGAGGAAAATATTCGGTATGCTGCGCATTGCCACTCGTTTAACATTGGATTGTTTTCACTCAATTAGGTGTGCTAAAAATATTAATATTTTCAAAAAATTGTGCATGACATTATTTAAAGCTTTGCGCCGCGTGGAAGTGTGAAATCGGGCAACACTGCCGCACATTATCACCGTACAATCGAAAGTTGAGGAGCTCTGTTGAGACATTTTAGATGGTTCAACCGGTAATGGAGGAAAAGGAGAAATATGTTTAAATCCAGTTGATGCAAACATAGAAACTTACGTTCAACCGTACACATTTCTGTTGCAGGAAAACAACCATACGTACCTTACAAAATGGGTATTCAATATCTACATACACATTCAATAATTATATAGAACGTTTTATTATACGGCAAAATACAAAACAAAAATGAAACACAAGAAATACTGTTATATGACACAGGAATGTAGAGAAAGCACACACAATGCATTTTCAAACGTATCTCAAAAATAATTTATTTCCACGTGCGTATCAATATCAGTCTCATAGCTACTCATAAACATTATTTCGGAACACCGTCAATTAAACAGAAATGCAATCGTAACTCTATTAAAAAGCTTCTCCAAATAGTACGTGCGAAGCGCATATTTCAAAACCTTGGAAAACGCATTGGAAAAAGGACACATTGCAATTCGAGGAACAACAAAGCTTTCGTGATTATGTATCAATCGTAAAAAATTCCAAATTGCTTTTTGAAGACTACACCTTCAGGAAATATGATAGTCCATAAACATTGTGAAAAATAAATACAATGTGTCGGTCTTTTTTACCTATTCCCACTTTTATTTACATATCTCTTTAACAGAGTAACTTCGGAGTAAATCTAATGATCGCCTTGCAAAATCTATAAGTAAAATAGCTTTCATAATAATTAAATTAAAAATATTCTAAAACTATGGTTTAAACTATATCAAGACATTTTTGATAGCTAGAAATACACTGCACATAGTGATATGTAACCTCATTCACATTGGTATGCTTGATTTTCAAGTGACACAACGGCCTCTTTAAATAAACTAATACCCTGAATGGAGGCGCATTCTGAAATACATTTCTTTTTAACTAACTTCTTAAAGCAGATGTTGCAATAACAATTTTTACTAGACAGTACTCTGCAAGATAACTTTTCGTTTTACCAAATGACTTCGCACACAATGGGTTTCAACTGGCTACCTTATGCAAAGCCAGTTCACGGGTGAAAAAATTGGCTTCTTCCTCCACCCAACCAGGCCTGAAGCAGGTGCTCAGAGCTCGTGCGAACTGGACACTCGGTTGAAGTGCTGTTCCACGAAGTCGAACACGGACTCGAAGGCCGCCGCCGACGTCATCTCGTGCTTCGGAGAGCCTGCAACAGAGAGCGCGCGTTGTTGTTAAACGAGCGGCCCAAGCGGCGCGGCGCGACGGCGCCGGCGCCGGCGCCTCTCGCTCGCAGTGGCATGGGACGAGGTGAGTTTCGAAACATGCTGCTTTAATCCTTAGCAAACTACATTTGTAAGATTCCAATTGCATTGCCATGATTCCAACAAGTACAAAATCTTTGTAGTCAGTTTTAATCAAATATGACAAACATAAGCTGCACAATGAAAATAACTTTTGAACCACCGGTTGCGCTGAGGCACTAGGGTTCGAATCCTGGCGGTGGCGGCTTTTCGCCACTAGGCTCATAGATTAGTAGAATTCAGCCTGTCTCAAGAATACGAGCGGCTGACTACTCTGATTGGTAGTTTTCCGATCAAAACCAGGCAAATGCCGGAGCAGTACCATAACAAACGGGCCACGTACCACGATCGATCTTCCTCCCTCATCCTTGTTCCTTCCTCTGTCCTTATACACACACTTACATACACAATACTACCGCACATGTCGGGAGACCAAACGGGAGCTTATAGCTTGACCTAGTGGTGGACCAAGTCGATCATTGGGGGGGGGGGGAGTGTTAGATTTTTATTAAATAATATGCATGTTATTATATTGTATGTTATTTTTTAAAGAATTACCTAATTCTAAAATAAATGAATATTCAAATAAGTTCTTCCCAATAAAGGAAGTGCCGGCCCGGTGGCCGAGATCGCTAAGGCAGTAGTGTCGTAGTGATCTCGGACCGAAGGGTCGCGGGTTCGAGTCCCGCCTCGGGCATGGTTGTAATTGTGTTCGTCTTTTCACCCCTTATCATCAATCACCATATCGTTTCATCCACATAGTTACCATACCGTTAACAGCAATAGTGGTCGCTAATGATCTTATATGTTGAAGCGATCTTAAATAAACCAATTAAAAAAAATAAAGCAAGTTAACAAACAATACTCTAAGTCTTCGGAGGGGAGAGGAACCGCTTCAACCTACTGGAGCGGAGAAGTCTGGTCACAGGAGGCAACGAGAATGCTGCTACTGAGCCATCGAAGCCGGTGTTACTTCCTATAAACCTGCCATAAATAAAAACAACTAACACTAATTTGAGGGCTGGCATTAGACAAGTGCCAATGATTAAAATTTCGTAAGCGTGCATGGCGGATCCGTCGCCACCCGGAGGCGGAAGGCGCTGACGCACGGGATGTGCGGCGCAAAGGCTGATGCGCGCTGCGCTCCGTGTGCGCACGGGAAAAAGCCCCTGCGGCAGTAATGATACTAGCGGTTAAAAATACGGTCTGCCGGCCACCCAACGTCACTGAGTTTGCTCTGGGAATGTTCCACACAGGATGTTCCTGATTTCCGCGAATTCCACTTCCGAGGTAATTACGAATAATAAATATGAAAATCTGTAGGTTCAAATACTCGGAAAACAGGTTCAATTCTACTTCTATTTTTCGTCTACAAAGATAAAATACTACGGATACAACTCTACGGAAAGTTGTTAGATACACTGGTTTCTTAGAAAGACTTCGAGTTATTATTTCGAGTTATATCATTTAACAGCATTTACATTATATTATATCTAATCAATCTCACTTAATAAATAATTTAACAGATCCTTTCCTTAATAAAATAAATTCAGAAAACTTATGAAATAATAGGCCGTGTAGAATGGAAAGGTAAAGGACATTAATTTTTAAATTTCAATTAATAGTGTATATTGCTAAAAACATATACAATGGAATGTTTCAAATACAAGAATTCACATCAAAGCAACCCCTTTAGTTAAATCTTTATAAAAATATTTCAAGTTACATTGAAAAAATATTTAAACTATGTTATTATAAACGGTGATGATTTTTCACCATGACCATTCCCAATTAATATTTACGGCAAATACACAAAAAAGACAAAATTATGGAATTAATAAAAATCACTTTTTTTCCTTTACTTCGGAAGAAGCGTAATGGAAATTGACAAATACTCTAGATCGTTCAGAATTGAATACAAAATATCACTCATGTGATAATGAACTACTTGTTTAACATGAACTTAAACCCATTTAATGTACTAAACAAACATCGATAAACAATGCACTTCACAAACTTACTACCTTGGACATTAACGAATAGCATTGCTGCCCTTGACATGAAATGGATTTTATCACAGATAACATTAACTTCAGTCCTCTGATTTCTTAGTCAAACCTCCACTTCGTCTAACCGAATTTGAAATGGGTCTTCAGATCCTTGATTTTGTAGTTTGATTATTACTTAAAACTTATTTCTGGTACATTTGACATTCAAGTGTGTAACAAAATTAAAATGAATATATCTCTATAACAGATGTGATAAAAAGATGAAATAACCAGTTCTTAGTTAAACATTATGAATATCACTCTATAGTTCTTTGCCATGACAAAACATGTTCCGAGATTCGGTATCAATGCTATCGCCAGAAAAGTGTAGCTCTGACTTTAACAGTTTATCCAAGCGTTAGTATCAAACCTTAAATACTTCAAATATATATTGGTTTGGATACAGGAAATGTTAATTTTAATTACAACAACAAATTAACTGAATATTTTTGTCATCATTATAGTTCTCTCGACTTGCTGGAGAAACTCAAGTTAATTTTTGGCCGTATTAATAAAATAGTAGTTTCACTGTCATCGTTAGTGTATTCACAACAATGTGAAGCAACCACTTCATATGGTTTCAAATAAATCAGTGAAAGGTAATTTTGTAAATTTTAAGAAGAAATAAAAGAAGTCATCTTCGTCAACATATCAGCTTTATTAAGATAGCCGGCTTTCGACGGCTTTGCCGTCATCGTCAGTCTCCCTGCTGTCGGCAAAAGTCGAGCGACTGTGCACAGTCGAGGCACAGTCGCTCGACTTTTGCCGACAGCAGCGAGACTGACGATGACGGCAAAGCCGTCGAAAGCCGGCTATCTTAATAAAGCTGATATGTTGACGAAGATGACTTCTTTTATTTCTTCTTATAAGAACGTCAACAACATCCAATCAGAATTGCCACAATTTGTAAATTTTACTCGTTAATAACACTTGCGGGTCAAGAAGAACTCATGAAGACATTTCTACCGATTGAGTTTTCGAAGCCGTCATCTGGTATGGTTTTCGAATTAAAATAACTCGTTAACTATTCACTAATTCCAGTAAGTCTATTATGGAAGGGTATATTTTCGCCATTGCACATCCGTATTCTCATGACAAAATTAAAATTCTTAGTTTAACGTTTAGTATCCGCGGATAGGAGCCTCATTTCTGCGCCGGGTTTCCGAGAATCTATCCTTCCCACTGCTTAGGACGTTTAGAAAACTCAATATTCACATTTACTCCATCCCGAAAAAAGTACTCTCCGAAGTGCAGAAATATGGCGAGTTCTTACAAACGCTCAATATTTTGGAACCATTGAACAACAGACACTAAGAAACGGAAGCGTATTTGATTTTAGAAAATCCAGATATTTACGACAAATTGGAACGCGATTGTGCATTTCTTGTATTGATTATTTATGCAGTATCTTCATTAGAAAAAATATAAGAGGGTCGACGAAACACAATTCTTTTAAAAGGGGTCGATGCAAGTAAACGGTTGGGGAATCTCTGTATTAAATTCTTACTCTTCCTATGAATTAATAAGAGTACTTTGTTTCCAAAATAAGCCTGAAAGAAGTGTGGTTATTTTTTAAAATTATGTTACATTTAGTGTTATTTTTAATGGGGTGCACCAATTTGGGTTCTTATAATAACTTAAATAAATCATCCTAATATCAACCAATAGAAAATCCTATCATTAGTAAAAATTCATTAAGTTTTAATTTCGTAGCAGTTGGTACCAATTGTTTTCATTCCATAAGCTCTCTGGTAAGACAATTTCCAGTAAAATCTTACCGGATAAAGAAAGCACAAAAATTAATAAAATGTACATTACATACCGAAAGTGTATGAATTTGATCATTGTTTAATCATGTTCACAAAATTTTGGTTCTGTTTTGCGAAAATTTATTTATTTATTTATTTTATTTATTTAGTCAAAAACCGTATGTGACGTATGGGGGAAGAAAATTTGACTTCACATTTTCATTGCAAATGCCAAGAACCAACGTTACAAAAAATTGGACTACAGACTTTCTCTAAATCTTCAACTCTATTTCACTAAGATTGTAACTTTCTACCTTACTGAGTTTCTTCAGCAATCCCACTACAAAGCTGGGTTCCATCAATTTATGTTTTACTGGTTTAATCTCCGGGAAGTAAACATTGCTGAACGATAGTATTACAGAGAAGTCGTTTGAAAATCTAAAAGGAAAGGAAGTATCCACATGATTGACAGTCGATACAGGTAAGTACTGACGTAGGTTTTTCAGAAACGATTTTACATTTTAGATACGGAAACCACGATATTGCGATTCTTCAATAATCAGAAGTATTGAACGTCCCTAAACATGTCACAATGTGTCAACCCAAGATAAGAAGTAATTCCACTACCGTGCTGCTTCTTCAGAGACAAATTCCACTCTGTGGCTACACACGAAAAACAAATTTCTTCTAGAGAAACGAAAAACAACATTCTTCTTCCCCATACGTCATATACAGTTTTTACTGTTTTTTGACCAAATACAAAAAAAAAAAAAAAAAAAATCTTTTAATTTTTGTTGTTAGGGGGGCGAAGAATGCAGGACAAAACTCATGACCTTCCGGTCGACGTATGGTTGAACCCCAAAATGTCTCATTTATAGCAAGAATTCTTGAAAGTTATTAAGGAGTTTATTTTTTATGCGTATTCTCATCAGAGTGACTATCATACGGAAAAGAAAATCACACGTTTTCGCATCAAAATTGAAGTTCCGATCAATACAATATCAACATTTCAGTCATATTGTGGTAGTCGTAAAGAGTTAAATATTTATAATACGTCAAAATTGACAATTGTTATCTAACTAGAGAACTAGATTATGAAAAAACGCCAAATTCTTTCGCAAACTTTTCGAAAACTTCTTTCATACTCACCACATGGACAACTTCGCGTCAAAGATTATCCATTTATTTCTGGGCCACGAGTGATCCAATGAAGCATTTACTTCGGCATTTAAACATCGTGGATTTGAAACTACAGTCGACTCTGGTTATAGTGAATTCGGATATAGTGAACCCTCGGTTATAATGAACTAAAGTCCCTGGTCCCGTTTCACGTAGGAATTACAACGTCGTAAAAATTAATTCCCTCGTCTCAGTGCCACAAATTGCAACACTAGGCAGCTTGAAAAAATATCGTCGGCCAAAGGTCATAATTGAAGACTCTCGTGAGGTAAAGGTAGCGGACCCGTAATGGGCACCTTATGCCACTCAGTTTCACTTGGAAACAAAGGTCGTGTCCCGCGTGGGCTACAACTGGCGGGGCGACGCGCGATTGCCTGCTTCAATTTCGATCTGGGTGGATTTTCTTACGGACGAATGAATATTCTATTATAGAAATTCTATTTAATTTGCCATCATCGGATATAGTGAATCTCGGATATAGTAAACAAAAAATGTTAGTCCCCAGAAGTTCACTATAACTGGAGTCAACTGTATTTTCTTTTGAATCTAATTAAACGCAGTAAAAAAACTTTAAAAATGTTATATCAGAAAATAATAAAATAAATATCACGAAATTAATAAAAGGAAGTCGGCAGTTCTCCAGCAAATAGTCAATATTAACGGGAGCATCTTAAGAAAAATGTTAATGATTTTCGGTGACAGTTATATCTATGAACATTACGAATACTGCAACAAAATATTGAAAGTTCAATGATAAAAAAAAGTTAATCTGTTCAAGCAACATAATTAATAACTATTTAATTACAAAAAAGGCTGTTCACCTTATAACATGTATTCTGAAACCAAAATGATTGTCTTCAAGAACAAATCAAGGCATGATTAAAATAAACGTGTGACTGAATCATTATAACGCAGAGGCATCTTTTATGTAACTTTCAATGGCGTGAAGCGACGATTTGTGAGAGATCAGAATTGGTTGTTTTAGTACAATTGTCAATTCCGTACTTGAGGGACAATGGTTTGAAGGTTCAGTTCTAGCAGAAGAAAGACAATCATGATATTTGGGCAGCAATATCCCTCTTAACTCACGTTTTGTCGTTAGTATCAATATTTTTTTCAGAATAACTTAGAATAACCAACATACTTTATTTCAAAATTCCAATATTTTCTTCATAGTATTTTTGAGCTCTTTCTTTAAAAAACGTAAAGATTCTCGCATTGCACCCCTAATTCAATGTTTTATTCTGGTTCTACTTCCGCTGTCAACAACTGTTGACGCGGTCAGTTGTTTTGTGTGACATCATATTTTTATCTTCTATTTCTATTTCACTGAAAAGGAGGTGCCCCGCGAATGGCGTGTGGGGGATGAGTATCAGCGACGCAGCAGGCGGGCGAGCGCGCGGCGCCAGGCGGGCACGTCCACGTCCAGGGCCTCGGTCGCCGTCTCGATGTCTGCCGCGTCCGCCGCCGCCAGCCGCTCCTCCAGGAAGGCGAACGCCGACGCCAGACAGCTCGACGACGTCACCTCGTGCACGGGGGTACCTGCGCCCAACGCCTTCGTCAGCCCACACCAGCCACGCCCCGCCGCGCCGCGCCGCGCCGCGCCGCGCCGCGCCGCATGGAGGCTTCACGTAGATGTGGTGTAGTAAGGGAAAAGAACGCTCTATATCAAACACTAGCAAAACCACACTCTCTCTCGCCGGGAGCGGGAGCTCAGGCCTGATGTCACTGCAGCGCCTCTGACCGGGAGGTCCTAGGTTCCCACTCCCCACGGCGGCAGAATTTTCGACACTAGCTTTTCAGCTACGTCGAATTCTAGCGGCCGGGTGTTCTGATCGGTAGTTTTCCGTCTATTTCTCCGATCAACCCCAGGCTAATGCCGGAGCAGTACCCTACCAAACGGACCACGCGCGATCTTTCCTTCCCCTTCCTTATCCTATCCTCTCCCCTTACGTACACTTACACTAACATGCACTACACTTATTCCGGGAGACCGGTCGGGAGCTTAGAGCTTGTCCCGGCTGGGGCGGTGCCCCGCTGGTGGGAGAGTCCTGGTTAGGGGAAAACCCCACTAGCCGACGGTAGCTCGGCGCCGGATCTCGCCATCCAGCCGTGGAAGATCACCGCCATCTCCCGAGAAAAAACATGCACTACACTAGCGGGACTAATGACCAAAGCAGTTGACGCGCCCGGAAACCCGAAAAAATCAGCCAATCAAAAACCACACTCTCCCCACATTTACATTCAGTGATCAAGGATAAGGAATGTTCTTCGGTCCCTAAGTCACCCCGCCAGACGTAGTTAAGCGTTAGGTTTGTGTACCGAAAGCCTTCAGAAACAGTATCGTCTCCCATCACGGCCGCTATGCCTGCCGTCTTTCGAGTTTTGACTAACCAGGCGACCTGGGCATTCTGCGTCTGGTCAACTTTCGAATGTTTCATCTCATCCTGGCTTTTTGCGTCCGCCTCTTACGTATGATCAGGAGACAGAAATATGTCCTTTTCAAAGACTAGGAATTTCATTGCACAGATCAATGAAAACAAAGAGCATTACTTTTTCGATTGAGGAGCTAATTCCAAATATTGAACTCAGGTAATAAACTTTTGAATTCTGAATGGCGCAAATCCATTGTGCGTGTGCAAGAGTTTTTAGAGGCAAAAAGTAAAGAAAGCTCATCCAAAAAAGTTTTACTAAATATTGCGAGCCGGCTACACTGCAATATGAAAAGCATTTTTTTTTTTTTTTTTGATATGTAGAAATTAAAGTTTTCTTTAAGTCAAGAGAAACGAGAAAGCGATGGAGACGAAAAGTGCAAGTTTTCTGCATGTACGGAAAAAGAAGCCATAACAATAGATTTAGTGACATTGCAACAATTTAATAGAACTGCTACTAGTTTTCATTTAACCAGATTTATATTATTGAAAAATGATTTGAAAAAAGAGGAAATGCTGCTGATATGTTACACAAAACGCGTCTATAATTTCAAAATTAAGTGCGGCTTGTTTTTGAGAGGGGGGAGCGGTCAACCGAATCTCACCCAATCTTACGTGGGGAAGATTTGGAGTCTCGGCAAATATCACTATTTTCTTCGCTAAAAACAGCGCTCTGCATATGATTCTTCACAACTGTTTTCTGCCACCTCCATACCCTATCACTCAGGTTGATGGGCATCTGAGTGTTCCCAACCCTGAAAAGTAGGACGGAAAATCATTTGCTTCCTTCCTTATTCGCCACTGTCTACCCATTCAACCTTCGCACGCCTTCATCAGCATGCCTTATGACCTCTAGTGCCCAAGTCTACATAGTGATCTAAAAGAGAGATGCTGCAGTACATGCGGAATCTACTTTCCATCACAAGAGCTGCAGAGCACCGACGTGCGGTCCCCAGTGCACCAGCACGCAAAGTTGATCGTAACACATCGAGCTACTGAGCTTCTGTGTGCAAGCGACATCGGTTTAGAGTGGGTGAGTCAGAGTGAAGTTGAAGGAGCAGATGAATTTACGGAAAATCATATGGGCATGTTGGTTCCAGTAGTCATTCTTGAGATCGCACATGAGTCCCTGTGGACTGAATTACAATTATTGCACTGTTTTTAGAAGTGCAATAATATTTATTCTAATTCAGTCACTCCATTTTCTAAATACTAGTCTTAAAAATATAATTAGGCAAATTATGTTTTTAAATAAATCCCAATTCAATCAAACACAAATTAACGTATTTACATTAAACATATGCATTTTGAAAAATCTCACGTGAGATTAGAAAGGGAGGGGAGGGGGTCGTGCCAAATCTCACGACATCTCACCAAGGGCGGAGGGGGAGTAAAAAAATCGCCAAAATCGCTTCACGTAATTTATGGACAGCTCCCAATCGGTAGAGAGAAGCAGATGTAAAATCCCATATCAATAGTGTTACCCGGAGAACACTTATGCGGGGAGGGGGTCAAAGGCGGAACCTAGAAGAAATTGGAATATGATTGAAGGAATATTATATGTTGTATGTATTTAAGAACTCATGATACATGTACGTTTTTCGCAATAAATTACAATAATTTTCTGCATGTTCATGCTAAACTATTTTCGGTTTTAGAGGTATGGCATAGGCATCTTATGTATTAAAACATTTTCATACTTGCGCACCTGCCGCAGGAACACAGATGGATAGTCCTTTTTTTCGGGAAACTAGTTCAACATTTACTATTTTGCTCAGATTGCACAACTGTTCTCTACCTCGACAAGTACTACTAGATTTCTTGGTGATGTTGTGAGGCCTGGTTGTAAGAGAACGCTGGAGTTTCCACAATGCGATTACGCACGTCAGTTTCGATTTTGTATGCATTCGATAAGCGTTGAAAGACGAAACAATCACTACGGGTTTAGAAAAGTTCAAATAATAAAATTCTTCAAAGATGAAACAGTTGCTCTTTACCTAAACAAAGGTAAAGGAAAAACACGACAGTGGGGTCAGTCGTTGACCCCCCCCTCCTCCCGCAATGGATGCGACTGTTATTGTAGTTGTGAATTACTATATATTCCGTGCACAATTTCCCGAAAGGCAAATCTACGTTCGCCCTTCCCCACTTCCATTTTCACTCCGCTGCCGCCCTTATCACAGACGCAACTTCCTCAGTCTTCAACATAAACTTGCAACACCGCCACCCACACGCGTGCTCTCATTTATCGCCACCATCTGCAATGCCATCTTTAGTCTCCTCCGCGGTCGCTATTCTTTCCCACACCCACCGTATGAACGTCACCACCCGTGTGTATCACTAAACCCGTTATCTCACTGCCATCTTTATCAAGTTCCCCTCCACCGACATACCGTCATTACTTTCATTACGACCCTGAAACCCTAAGCCATTCCTGAGATAAATTGTTTGATGGATGGGTAATGATGTTGACATAGTTTTAATAATGATAGACTAAAAGTGGGTAGAGGAAATGGAAGAACCCAAAAAAATTCTGCTGCGAACCAGCTCTGTCCACCCCAAATTCGACAAGGATCGGCCACAGTTTGAACCCCAAAACCGATCTCACCACACATCCCACCACGGGTCGTCCCGCCACAAACTACAGTAACTACAGCCGTCATTGTCGTTATCGCCTCCCCGCCGCCACAGCCATCTCCAACCCCGTCGCTCAACCGCCGTCGCCTCCGCCCGGGTGCCTCGCGGCGGAAGCAACAGAGTAAACAGCGGCGATAACGAGCGCATCCGGCGGCTCCTGTGAGGGCGCGCGCCGCCGCCGCCAATTCGCCGCGCGGCAAAACAAATGCCCGTCGCGCGCAAATAAACGGCGGTGGCGGCGCCCGCGGCATCGGACACCGAAACCGACATGATGACGATGAAGCCACAACGAGACACTCAGCTCGAGAGAGATGGGCAAGGTGCGCTGGGCAGAGATGAGGGGAAACGTGACTCCACGAGTGTTGATAAGTCTCCTGACACGCGGGAAAGGGACGCCGTCCTGATCTACATCTCCAGAGAGCAGACAAGATGTGTGACACCAAATTGCATTTCTTAATCTACGGTAGAATTTTGCAGAATGAGAGGCATGCCGCGGAAATAAATGAGTGATTCTTTTAAGCAAGAAAAGAGAGTGAACATTCATCGACATCTCAATCACCACGAAACCATAATAAAATAACGGTAACTTACAAATATTTTATGTTTGCTCTTATGACTTAAGATACTTGCAAATGACCGTGGACCATAGTGGCGAAGTATTTCGACGTGGTCATGGACGACAGACATTCGTTTTTCACGTGAGTTCTTATCCGGTTGTGAATAACGAGCCAAGGGACCTTCCTAGTGGGTGTCTCGCTAGGATGGTCAGAGAAACATTGAAAAATGTTTCTTTTTTCAGTTCAGATTGAGAATACAAAACAAAACAAAAGTTGTCGAGTCAATCGTCGATACCTCAACAAAACAGTTACTCATCCAAGAGGCAATAAAATATCAAATAAAGTCAAATACAATCAAACATTCTAAACTTCGAAATTAATTTATAGAACAAACTGTCCCTACATCAAAGAAAAGTTCCATCTTTGTTACAAAGAGAAGGGTAATAAACTATGAGACGGGAAGTGCATACAATAAAAATGGAATTCATTGTTAATAAAACGTCATGAGAAATGTTTTCCACAGCAATCTTTGTCAAATATAGTACAACAAATCTCGTGTATTTCATTATTGATCAATGATAGCAAAAAAGATGTGTTCTTGGAACCAGGAATTATACCGTGAGCCCCAATTCTTTATTCGTCGTAACATGTGAGCTTATTTCCTGCAAGCCCATTAGAAATGTTTAAACGACGGTTTAGAAACGGATGAAGAGGGGAACAACTATTTTCCTATCTATTCTATTGATGAGAGGGAAAATTATTTCACGTTAAAATAAAGGAAGACACATAAGGCAAGTAACAGAAGACGTACGAAAACCTCTGGCACGCCAGAAAATATGGTTAGACTAATTATTGTGTGGTAAGATATACTGACTCACATGCAGATACACTGATGTTTATGACCGCAGAGCTGGCCACTATAGGAATTCCAAAGACCTTCGTAACTTCCTGCGACTCTGACCGATAAGACTCGTGAAAAGTTGAAAAACAACCTTTGTGAACACAGACATACAATCAACTTGAGCTTATTCACTACTTCACGAAGAAATTTATTATTATTATTATTATTATTATTATTATCATCACCATCATAGAAAGTATGATTGCAATCGCTCCAGTCGTGATTGAAATTTCAATGACCTATCTCAATCACTTAAGTATTTAGTGACGCTACAAACGGCACATACTTTCTCAATTATACGTAACGGTCACGCAATACTGTACAATCTGCCTAAAACGTAACCTGTACAAGTCGAAAACCTGCCTTAACCAGAAAATTTCTCCGGCCCGTGAAGTTAAATGCCATTTTACACAGCATAAAACGGAATCCCTCCGATGTGGAAAGGGAACTGTTTTTCACATTCTGCTAGGTAAACAATCTTTACAAAACGGAATTCCTGTGAATTTTATGCAATTCACAAAGGGGCATGAGATCTTCTTAATGAAATGAATGAATCTGCAATCTTTTTTTAAAAATTTTCTATCCCTGTAACACGCGATTTACTCGTGGCAGCCGGACATTGAAGGAGAGGGGCTTCAGCTGTCAGCGTAGAATTCGATCTTGGGGTTGCATGTCTCTCAAGACGTAGGCCGTAGGGGAATTCCCTCTCCCGACTCTCCGAGTGTGAGAAGGTGTACGCGTACGGGTATGGCTTCTATTCACACGTCTCCCTACCCCGCGTTGAAAATCATAATCCCTCGACCACATACACATTGCTCATGGCCATGCGAGGATATCAGAACGTTATAGTACTGGGTTGTGTCGCACTGTGCGTTGAAAGTCAGCAAGCAATCCGAATACAGCCAGTAAGGTATTTTTTTACTCAGAAACTGTCAATGAATATTTACTGGTGATTTCTTCTGTAAATATGTTATAGGTTAATGTATTTTAATAAATATAATAGTCATGTAATTTACTATTTTCAGAGCAGAAACGTCAATATTAACATCACAAGTGTCGTAAAATGGACAATCTTGCATAAAACGGAAAACTCACTAAACCGGAATTTTTTTGGGTCTCGATCTATTCCGGCTTAGACAGATTTTTTCGTATTATAAAATTGCAACATGTATCTTATAATTGCTTCAGCTACCTCCTGAAAACATCTCTTCACAAATGAGCGCGGGAGATCCGACAAAAAATACTTATCTTACGTTTTTGAAAATTCAAACATATTTCATTAATACCATAATAACACTTCCGAAATTACATTCAATGCATTGTTCTCTATGCTTACAAAATATATAAAAGAAAAAATTGTCACGAGAGTCGGGGGGTCGCACCGCTGGCATTAAGAATTGTGACCACTATTACACACTATCGATGCCATACAAAAAGGCTGCTGTTATGGATGTAAAGAAGAAAGGAAATATTTATCAGGAAATTCTGAGATTTCGAAAAAAATTTTTAATTTTTTAAAAATTGATTCAATTACGAAGTACAACGTACACGAGATTTTCCAAAAAATAACTAAAATCAAAAGGATTGAAAAAATAATTTACAGAAATATTTGGAAAATAGTCATGATTTTCTGAAAATTATGAAAACTCTATGCATTTTGGGAAAATGTACATGACTTAAAGATCTAATTTCGGGGAAAAGTTTCATTAAGTAACAAATACCTAGGTTCGATAATATAGTTGCAAGAAGGGAGGAAAATATTGATATTAAACAATTTTCAAGAATTCAGAGCTTTTAATCAAAATCGAATATATACCAATTTTATAAGCGCCCTTTGCCGTATTTTAGGTAACTTTTAAAATGTCTGAATGGTTTCATGAATTCTAGAAAATTAAAAGACCCGTTTTAAATTTCAAGATCTTACGTTCGGTCAGATGGATCGGGAACTATCCAATTTGGGAAAATCCCATGAATGGGTTAGGCGGTAGCTGAGTTGGTGACAAATGGGCAAACTGGTCAGATGAACATTTCGAGGTACTAACTTTAAAAGAAGGTCGTTACCACTGACCTAAAAAACTTATATTTATGTGGAAATATCGACATCAATTTTTAGTTTCCGCCATTACTCGAATAAGCCAGGTAGAAATTCTCTCTAAATTATTCTGACAGACATTCGTTCAATAACAAATAAAGGAGATTCACCCGTACGAGAGGTCTCAACTGTGAAAAAGTTAGGTGTGCGTAACCTAACTCAAATTACATTCGACCCCCCACCCACCCACCGCTGGGTTACCTTTTCTTTTAATCTTTTTATGTACAAATGACTTATTTTACTAGTAAATAAATAAAATATAATACAGGGAGAATTACAAAAAATTAATGATACAAATACAATTGGTTTTATATTGAACCATTTACAGGCCACATGGTTTGGAGAAAATGATCCAAAATCTCCAAATGATCAGCTTAAAAAGGGGAGATAATCAGGAACTGGACATATTTACAGGAATAAAATGTTTAATTACGTAGGGCTGAGTGGTCCCTCAAAATTTTCAGGAATGCCAAGGTCCCTCTGCTCCCCTCCCCCACGCACGTATGGTGGAAACCCTCTCCTTTTCTTACATTCACACTCTTCACAGAGAGCCACACCCGTACAATTAAATTGCACAAAAAATCAAAAAGTTAAATTCCACAAAGAATTCGTAAAGAAATCGCGGTTCTCCGATCACTCTTTCCTTGGAGTTGGGGTACCTAGAAGAAACAAACTCCTCAAAATGTACCAGGCCGAATCTCATTTTACAGATTACGGCGTGAGATAAATTATGTACGACCCTAGAACGCGCCATTTAAGATTTTAAGAAATAGATAAGCGCGTAGTTTTCGTAGCTGGATTGCATTTTGCCCGTGCCTTTCAAAAGCGTCTTTTCAACAACCCATTAATATTATTTTATAAAGTGAAATTCGTCACTTATCAATGAAATTCTCTCTCTTTTAACACCTCCTTTGGTAAGACTGGTTAGCAGTGAGAGTAGCAGTGAGTAAAACGGATATATACTACAGAAATAAAAGAGCACATATTTCAAACATTTCCAACCAAACAAATGGAAAATGTGACAGAAAAGCGGTCAATAAACGACACGTATACATTCTTAATTCACAAAACCGTATAATATTACCAACTGTCGTATAAACTCAGCATAAGAATAACTGCATGCAAGTTCATCTTAGTTATACCTACAAAGTTACACAGACTTTTCTGTTTTTATGCCACAATTATTTTCCTAAAAATTATGATAAAACATTTTATAGGCCAGGGTCAATAATTTTTATCAATAACCAGGAAAATGTTTTTCAGAATCATTACAAGCTCTACCGTACATAAAAGGGATTATCGCCACAATAAAGTTGATAGGACCTATTTATGAGTCACAATACAATAAATACATGAGTACCGAGTATAGTCGTAATGAGAGTCAAATAGTTAACGCGAAGCAGAAAAACGCGACTTCTCATGAGGTTACGTTAAACAAGGTGGCAAAACAAAGGGTATTAAAAATCTCTGCACGTTGGGTTGAGACTCAACAATACTGAGTTGAAAAACGCAAGGTTCAACTCACCATTGAGGTAACCATACTTTAATGGACTTGGTGACAACGCAACTTAATCAGAATTCATCACTTTGATACGTACGATGTTTGAAATAGCGGCTTTAGATCTTGAATCAATAATTTTGGCCGCATCTGATGACGATTTTAATGGAAGGTAAAGAAATGAACATCGCTACAGACCAATAGAAGCGAAGGGGGGAAAATGGAAAATTGAGCCAAGACATAATGACGCCCTCGCCATGTAGGTACGAGTCGTGTTTCAATAGCTGCCAGTCATACACTTACTAATATTCTTTAACAGCCTAATGCTCCAGAACTGATTCCCGGAGTCTTCATTCCGTCAGCTGCAAGAACATTCTCAGTTGATTCATTTCTCTGATGACAATGATCCAGCAGTGAATAATTTACTACTTGTCGGAAAAAGAAAAACAGTTTTTTAGGCAGCACTAGTAAAGGACATGCACAGCGAACTTAAAGTTACTTTTTAGCTCGTGTTAAACGTGAAACGATGCTCAAATGTTCACATAAAACTGTGATTACAACAAAGAAAACAAAATATTTTCGTCTGACCGCATCAGCTTCTACTGCACTTAATACATGAAGTCTTTTGATTCCATGAAAGACATACAGACTTCATGAACATAGAACATTATTAAATGATTGGTATAGTTGAATTAAAATAAAATGAAAGTCAGGACGGCTGTCTAAAAATTAGTGTATGACTCACGTGTATATTATTCGTAGGATTGCGCAACTCGGCCTCGGGTCGCAATCTTTCCTATTCGCAAAACGAAAAGTCACTCGTATCATACATAACTAATTTCTAACGGATCGAAGAATGTAGATAAACAACCTACATTAACATTTTAAAAAATAATGTTGAAAAATAAAACTAAAGCAAAACTGTTTCTTAGTAGAGACATTGGTTCCTAAACTGCCTACCTATTCTTAAATATATAGTGGTGGGTCTACTAAAAATCTTTACATGCAAGTAGGAACTGTGACATCACTATTATATTTTCATGAAAATAAACTACTCAATAAATACTATAAGAAAGCATCGATACCAAATATATCTGAAAACAGAACAAGGACGCAAAGCAAGAAGGTGAAAAATTACAAGGCAAATTATTACAGAGAATGTAGCATTAAAAAAACCAATGAAGTCGAAAGTACGCATCACAAGCCTTTTCTAAGATAACTAGAATTAGAAGTAACACTCAAAATGAAATGAAAAGTATTTAATCATTGACGGTCAGGTCCTCTATTTTAATAATATTTCCATTTCCACATTCTAACTTTTCAATCGCCTTAATAATGTGGGTGGGATGAATAGTGGTGCTTCAACAGCATGAACTTCCTCACATTATTTGAAACGGCTACGTAATATTAGAATACTAATTGAACCCGGTAAAGTGTTTCCAACAAGAAAAAGATACTTTGTCCACACTGGGATTCTCAATCAAGTTAAAAGCACGTCATTCACGTTATCCCTACCTTCACCATCAGCCTGAAAGATAAAACAACCTCGTCGCTTTAAAAACTGTTGAACATTTGCCAATACGATAAGACAATGAGACTCGCGCTTTATACATTTCTCACATCGTAAGAAGAGAAAGTATTCTAATAGTACGCAGGAATTGGACGGTTTTTCTCCAGAATAACTATCATCGATGGCCCTGGTTACGAGAAAGTGGATAAATCTTGTTCATACCTATATATGTAGTAAATTACTTCCTCTAACAAGTTGTGTAGCTAGAATTCATGTTTTGTGGATCCTTGATACAGAAAAATCGATTAACGGTAAAACTATGTCTGCCTGTCCGTCCGTTCATGTTGTGGGAAAACGCGTTCTTTTGAAAGAAAAACTAACTCCTGAGCCCTGATAAAGAAAAGGGGGATAAATCTTGTTACCCGCATCATTACAATATTTTATCTATACCACGCCACGTAAAGCTGTATGGGAGAAAGCAAACTATAGCAGAACCGCTCGCAAAAAAACCATCATGGCGGACGTACCTTTGGTTAAGTCTCGGAGGCTGCCCCCACCCTGTGGCATCTGAGATTTCCCCTCTCGGCGATAAGGAAACGCGTCGGCGACAAGGAGCGGTGACTGGAAGACGCAGCGATCGCACTGCCCTCTTCGTCAAAAGAGGAACTCAAAAGGGGAAATAGGAGATTTGGAGGGAGAGGCCACGTTCGGGCATGCGCAGTGGAAGGTTTTTTTGAGAGTGGTAGAGCAATAGTAGAGCTACAACCGCACGTATTTCTTGCGTCAGTAACGGTTACATAAAATCAAAACAAACGGAATTTGTGTCCATATTAGCACATCTCAGTCATCACTTCTAAACCTCATTAAAAATCTTTGGAAATTCGGCTTGAAAATTAATTAATTTAAAGGTAATACATCAACTAAATTCAAGTGTGCAAAACTCAGTTCCATACATCCAGAAGCACCATCTAACAATGAGAATTTCAAACTGCCATGTCGCGGCGTTCCATCGTTGCATTGAACAAGGACACAACACAACTGCTAGTGCACTGTGTATTACGAATACTCTCCTCAAAAACTTCTCACCATTGACTCAAATTACCACCAATAACAACAATGTCATTAAGACTGGTTGAATTAATATCTTTTTAAAAAATTGATTTTTTCCAAAAAAATGCTTAACTACACATATTTAAAAAAAAAAATTAAAAGGAACGGAGTTTTTAGAACACATTTCATTTAACAAAAAATCTCTATCCCTATGCAATAGGGTTGGGCAGAGTCGTTCTTTTATGTGAACGGTTCTTTATACTTATGTGAATTATACTTATATTCTTTATACTTATATTTATGTGAACGGTTCTTTAGTTCGTTGAACTAGTTAAAAAGAATGAGATAGTTCATTTATTTTGGTGACGTAGACAGGGATGCCATATTGGGCGGAATACTGTCAATTGGGCGAAAAAGAAGCGTCGACCTGTGGGTAGAAAATGCGTTTTGAAGCATTCCGTCCATTGGGCGGAATCCGTTGATTCCTTACAGAATTTTGGGCGGTATGCTTCCTTTGCTTATTTAAATCGTCAATAATACTCACATTTTTCAACAAATTGTTGAATTGACGGTTTCTGAAAGAATGTCATATACACAAAAGTTTTGGTTATGAACCCATTGTAAATATGCAACTATTATGAAAATATGTCAGAGCTCTTTTTTTAGGACATGGATTTTTCTAGAAATTGCGGAAGTGTTTAAGCATAAGACTAGACTTAATAGTTTGGCTTTGTGCACAAGAGTATTTAGTTTTAAACTTCTTGTGAACTTTCAGGTATTTTGAAATTATCAGCCCCAGTGTCAGCTTTATTCACCGCTCATCTTTCTTCCCCACTAAGTTATTTAGGGAATTGGGCGGATTTTTATCCCTCCGATGGTAAATTTTCGCAGAACGGATCTAGCAACCTTGGACGTAGGCAGTGGCGGGATTTCGGATCTTTTATTGGGGGGGGTCCCCGATTACGATAGTAAAAAGTTCCCCCTGAACCAAATGACATATGAGTCACACTATAAATTAACATAAAAAGGTTTCTTGGCCCCCGTCCCACCGCCCACACCCTTCTACACCCAGGCACATGTTTTTTAATTTTTATTTTTTTCGTCAATTTAACACAATTTCATCTGATTGAAAAAAAAATTATGAAATAAAAAATAAGAAATTTATACTATCAGAAAAACATTCTTACTTTTTCGTATACGTACGTACATACCGAGTAATACGAAGTAATCCGTATACGCAATGTAGAGAAATTTACGTAATGCTGCGGAAAATCGCTATCAAGATTTCAATGGAAATGTACGTTTGGGGTCCCCTGATACCAAAAAAGTATTTTTTTTTTCCACGTTAGACCGTCTGTGGAAACCACTAGCGCCTAAACCATAGTAGGATTTATTCCTAAATTAATATTCCCTAGTCGATCTAGCTTGACTTGAGGCGTGCGATTTTGAAAAACTTCCTTCAAAATTTGAGAGTACTTTCCATGACGGTTGAAAATTTGTAATGGAAAGAATTTATTTAATCATAATATACGTTAATTCGAGTGTTATGACTCGTGATTTTAGGCATGTTATTTTTCAAAGTAAATAATGTTTAAAGGCAACATAATTGAAATATGATTTATTAGTATGAGATATTCACCGTAACGCTGAACAATATCCCGCGCGTTTTACAGTATAGAACTGAAGTTCATCAATTTATTAATGTATCGTATTAGCTCACTTTAATAAAATGATTGATCGCTTAATTATTATTAAATTTCTACTCAAAATACAGAAAAAGTAAATCCTTTGATTGAAGATCCGCAAAATGAAATGTTTTTAAGAAACTTGTCCCAACATTGGGGGCAGTTGCCCCGAATCTCGGCTCTGAACGTAGGCGTTGTTTCAGCACTGAAATTGAAATTTTTGTAAAGAACGTACGTCGAGGTCAAAAAATCAACCGAGACCATGAAAAAAAACGCACACTGCGCTCACGAAATATGATCATTTTTCTACAATTGTATAAAAAAATTATATAATAAAAATATATGGAAAAGTTAGTCATTTTATATTGCAATAAGGTATTTGATATCTCGGGGAATAGTAGTAGGTTATAGAGGGTTACTAAGGGATACTTCGTTCAATTTTCATGAATGGGGTTCTTTTTTCATGGTACCAAAACAGTTGTTTTAGCAACCGTCTTTTTTAATGGATATAAAAAATGAACTACTTGACGTGCCGTTAACAAAGCGCAGAATCTGCCTTTATTACACAATTGTACAATTAGTTATTTATGATACGAGTGGTAAACGTTGCATTTTATTTTGCGTGTAGAAAATGTTGCAACACGATGCCGATAAGCCGAATGACGCAATCCTACGAACAAAATACACTTTCACCACGCGTGTTATACACTTTGTTTAGTCAGCCTTTTTGACTTTCATTGTATTTTAATTCAAACATACAAATCAAATCCATGTTGTATGAAGGTCAATAGTAGCTCATGCGATCACAAGAATGTATTTTGTTTTCATTGTTACGTTCTCAGTTTTATCTGAATATAATGAATATTGTCTCACGGTTAGTACTAGTGCTAAAAATTGAACTCTTAGCTCGCTTTGCTTATCCTAAAAGAAACTTCTTTTTGTAGGAGGTTTATAAAAAACATTACATGTATAATAAACACGCATTTCATTTTATATGGTGCAACACCCCTGAATGACAATTCCGCAAAATAATAAAAAACTTTTATCGTCTTTTTTTTAAATGCTTTTTAATTATTTGCTGAATTGGTGAATCATATAATTAATAAAAATAAAATATATTGAGAAACATGGCCGTCTACGTAAGTTAAACCAAAGTGAACGAGGAGCGGTGACCGGCGAACTACGGGAGCGATCAGGGGTCTCTGAACTAAGATGAACGACGAACGATGATCGGTGAACTAAGAGAACGACCAGAGATCAATGAACTAGGTGAACGACGACCGGCGAACTACAAACGGTGACCAGCGACAGATGAACTATAGTTCACTAAATGTCGTTCCGTATTCCTTTCCTTTTCGTGAATGGTTCAATTTATCTAGTTCGTTCGCAATCAATTCATCCCTACGATACAATATTTGAGTACCACCTCGTGTGTACAGATGTGCAGTTCCGTGACTCACGGGTAGACCTCTTCCCGTGCACCAATCGAGACAGACGAGGTGTCATTCGACCCGTCTCGGTCTCCTGATAGAAACTTAGGTTTTGTTTTTGGATTCGGCCAGAAGATTAAAAGAAATTTCCAAAAACATTTTTTTGCGTGTTTTGGCGCTGCATCTTAGTAAGTCGGGAATTAAACCAATGCCACCGAAATAGATCTATGTAGGTGGCGTTGATTAAACTCCAGTACCCAAAGGCATTTTTCGCTCAATAAGCCATAATTTTCTTTCAAGACGTGGACACGTGAAGCTAATTTGAATAAAAGATATTGATTCAGTGGTGAGTTGTAGTTGACATTTACATAAGCTTTCGCATCGAAAACTGCTATTTTTTAAATAAATACTATTGTTGACAATGACAACGCCTTCAATCATTTAAATTGAATAAAAGAGTTAATCGCGTGGCATATTTCCTTTTATGTTTTATCCATTAGGACATATTTTTTTTAAAATATTGCAAAAACCTAGGAACAGTATTACCTTGGAACTTAATAAAGTTGAAAAATTTGAAGTGAATACGGAGAAAACAAAACTGTGAGTAATTTTAGAGAATAATTGAACGTTCGACATTCGCTTCTATGTTCTTAAGTGTACAAATACCGATTTTCAAAGGAAAGTGACCGAGAAATTCTTATTAAACTTAACTAACACCTTATTCACATAAACATACAAAATAGTCGGCATTTACTGTTGATATAGATTCGCATATGAAACGTATAGAGCAATTGCAGAAGTAGTAGTGAACACAAATTAGACTGAGTTGGTAGAGTTTTAATCTCTTCAAAAACTTTGGGACAAAAATATGGAAGTGTTAAGCAAATTCGGGGAAGAAACAAATGTAGTTGTAGAAGATTTTGCGTTAGAATTTTTAGAACTAATTGAGAGTGATCTTATATTAGGATTAGAGAATAACCCAAAAGAACAGCTTACAGGTGATCATTACTGTGCATATTAGCAAAACTCGTAAAAAATATAGCTGTACTAAACTCTATTATCATTATCTATAAATCTATAATCATCAATGTCATCCAAGTATTTTTTTACGGCGATTATAAGTTTGAAATTGCAATATTACCAGTTCATATCCCGTATGGAGGTAACATTACAAGGCCATTAGATGTTGGGAATTTTTGAAGGGATGTATAACATTATCAGCTCTTAAGATTCATTGTTACGTCCAATACCAGATACTGTAAGAACATATTTAAACAAAGGTACGCATGAAATAAATTTTCAACACATGAAAATTCTTTTAAAATAGTTTACGCGTCAGCGTCGGCGACAACACATTCAATTAGTCGTTAATATTGTGCTTTTGTATAGTAATATTTGTTGTATTGTAAATTGTAGTATTGTAACTTTTGCAACGTTAATTTTTTTGTTGTTTGCAATTTTCGAAAATACGGAGAGTGCCGAAAATGGGGCTAGCACCACTTTCTTTACCATTCTTTACTACATATTAAGAAAAATTAAAAGAGAAAATTTGGGTTAAATGTACAAACCCCTAAAAGGCAAAACTGCCGAACAGGAAAAAAAAAAAAAAAGTACTTTTTGAAAAAATATTTTTTTCAATTTTTCACACAAAATTACGCAACAACTACTCACATTTCCAAAAATTGGACATGACCTTATTTGAAGATGTTTTTGATAAACAGATTTCATTATGGGAAAAATTCAATCTTCATTATTACAGTTGTAGGAAGACGCCGAAAAAATTTTGAACATTTGCAATTTTCGAAAAATTAGTGATTTAAACGAAAATGAGACATGCCTTGAAAATGAGATGAACCTTTTAAGCGTTCTCTTCCATTGGATTTAAAAACGTGGAGCCATTTTTTTAGAAAAAATTGAAAATATTGTTAAGGCGTAATGTAAATGGCCATCAAAAATCAAAATGTCAGTTCATTTAGATTGATTAGAAAATATCTAGGAGAAAATAGGTTGAACGGTTTAGGCGCTAAGGTTGACCACACACTTTTGACCATAAATATATTTTTCGGTACTAAGGACCCACAAAAAATGGGTTTTTGACTACGTAACGTGTAAGAGGAAGTAATTTACTTCGTAAAGGAACAAGATTTGTTCACTTTTTTGTTACCAGGGCCCGGCAATACACGTTTTTCTATCGAAAAATCGCCGTTTTCCGCGCAGCATTGCAATACTTTCTCTATACATCGTAAGTAGTAACCAAGAAAGTAAAAGACGCGCTAGTGAAAGCAATTCCTTGATATCAAGGGAAACAATACGTATAATTATGACAGTCCCATATCTCTCCTTTGTTAAAGAAATTTGGACATCCGATCAAATACAATGCAAGACTTGTGCTACAAAGAGAACAAATTCTCAGTGGACGACCAAACAGAACGTAAAAAGATGAACAAGCAATATAAAACCGAGTAGAAATATACTGAAATGCAATTGTCGCCAAAATTCATTTACATATGTTTGTCTATGGGAGGATAAAAAGTAGCCAACTCAATTCACTCCCACGTTTGCTTTTACCTGAAGCAAAATTAACGCACGTCAACCGAAAAAAAAGTTCCGACACACCAGCAAAAACTCTTCATTCAAGGCAATGCAGTAAATTTATGACACGTGTGAGTGGGAAACTTAAAAATTGTTCAAACTTCGCTTTGATTACCTCAAAACTGTAAACTTCTCTGTGATTGGTCAAACACCTGTACAATAATGAAGCTGTATCATATTGACTATCATTTTCCAACGAGCTGCACCCATCTAATACGAAAATTATAAAACGAGAGTACTAAAAGACATTGGTGAAGGGCAAGGCCCTTGCAAGGGAATCGAGATACCATCACTGATGTAGTCCACCACCTCCGCAAATTACTTGTAGGTGGCCTTGGCCGATCGGGATGCGTCGCGAACCATGACTACGGCAGTGAAGGAGTTTCTTAGAACTCGAGGCGTTCACTAGTCTAGTGTTCAGGGCTAGAGCTCGGGCACGTAGGCACAAAAAAAGCCGAAAATAGGCAGGCAAATAGGCATTAGAGTTGACAATAGGCAGGCACTTAGGAAGTAGGGTAAAAATACGCAGGGAAATAGACATTATGGTTGAATAATATTAAAATTTATATGTACTACATAAAGGATGAACATAATTCTCTAAAAACAAATCGAATTTCTTCGATTGTCAAAACATATTGCATATTTAGATAATATTTCCTAAGAGTTGACTCGTGTGGAATTTTATATTTTTTTGATTCAACTGGTTTAATGATGGATTTTCAAGTTTTGAAAATGGAATGTTTGCGGCATGGCACAAGTCTGTGTTGAATTTCTTTATTGTCATCTTTTGACGGCACCTGCCGAAAAGGTTTTGAGTAGTTTTTCTCACTTTTTTAGCATTTTTTTGTATGAGTTGCAATATTTTTATGTTGTAATAAGTTTTTTTTGCACAGTTTACCATCTTTTCACAACACTGGAAAACAAAATCAGGCCGCGGTGAATCTTCTCAATAAATCCACTCTTTTAACAAAGCACTTCTTGAAACATTCTCTTTTGGCATTGTATCAACCATGCTTAACAGGAACAGCAAATTTATTGATCTGACATGCACAAAACTTCAAAACCAATACAAAATTATCGAAGAAAACTCCCCCTATCTTGTGAATTCTACCTTTCAAAACGCGAAAGATGCCGGGAGCGCTATTTTTGAAGAGATTTATGTTCTTGGTAAGGAACAAATACTAGCTCACTCATTGCGAAGATCGAAAAAACGAGGACAATTTCCTGTACTCTGGAGCGCCCGATGGGTTTCGGCGAAATAGATAAGGTAACCTGCACGGTGTCAAATTTTCATACGTTTCTAAGCTGTATCTCTGCTCGACGCGTTACAGGCAAGTTCAGAGCTTCTCGATCAGATGACACCCTGGCGGATTTTACGCGGTTGTTATTTGTTAGGTAAAAAATTACCCTGCAGTGATTTATCAAAAAATGATTGTAGAAAACAAACTATAGTGAACTACAAAAACAAACAAAAAACAACAATATTAAATATAGGCACTTACAGGCTCTTAACGCTTGGTTAGGCATTTATAGGCATTATAAAATCCTCGCAAAAGCAATGTCTGAGGTAAACATTGATAATGGGGTAAGATGCCTGAAAATACATTCAAAGAAATAGAATAAGCAAAAAGGGCATACTCCCAGCTCTAGTAATGGCCATTCCCGAGGCGCACCTTGTACGCAGGACCCGCGGCCAGAGAGGGGAGGCTAGCACGAAGAGCGCACACAGCCATAGTGAGTAATCAGGTTTGATGAGCGATTGGAAGAAACGCTGAAGCGGAGCGGCGCTGACGCGACGGCTGCAACGGAGGGGAGCAGGAAGCAGTTCCACGAAGAAGCGCCGGCAGCAAGACCCTTTCCGTTCAGTGCGCCACGGAAAGCTGCCCGAGGAAGTGCGCTGGCGCTACTCGTGGCCCACCAAACACTTTGAAGTCGCCGCAGCCTCGCGGTGACTTGCAACTTGCTCGCCGCAGTCGTATTACCCGGCCACGTGATCGCCGTCCGCCGCGCCGCGAGGACTACTTACTGCATTGTGTGAGTACGCGCGGTCAAATCTCGAATAAATTCATTCTGTATTCGCCGGATTTATGGCTTTCATGAGGAGACAAAAAATCTCGCGATATTTGGACATATTCTATGATTTTATGGTTATTTGATTACCAAAAAGCTTGCTATGTGTACAAACATGATCACACAATTGTTCAAAAGAAAATCATTTGAATTGTGCGCAACTAATATTTGCATTCAGGAAGAAAGTAGAAGTCGTATGTACTTCTCTTCTTTAAGTACACAGAGAATCCAATTCATTGACAAGAACGACTATGTTAGAATACGTACTGTTGATTTTCGTTGAACAATGGAAAGTTTCGTTCTACTCTCTATTGCTGAACCGTCATCCGGAGAAGATTGATTCACGTTGAGCACTTACATACATCATTAAGTACTTATTTTCATACAGATTATAGGTGTTTCGAATCATGCAAAACTAAATAATTGTATTGTGTTTGTTCGGATACGGGGAGTAACTTCTTACAGAGCACCTTTAAGCGCACTCTTTCCGCTGTCCGTTATGTAGTGTAGGTGCCAATGCTAAACCGATCGATGGCAAGGCAGGCAGGCAGCGTGGCGCGTCGCAGGATTCGTGAGTGCGGCGGGTGTGCCGGTGGACCTCGACAGGGGAGTCCCTCCCACTCTCTCCTGAGCGGCAGCGCAGTGGTAGCGGTAGAGGGGGCGTGTCGAGGCAGGCGAGGACGCGGCGGGAAGGGACGGGTTACGTAATCGCTCAAATAACGCGCCGTCTGACGCGGCCGCCGCCAGCTACAAACTATCAAATTGTCCCTCACTGTGTACGGTGGTTGTTTCAGGTTTCCAGCCAACTTGGCTTACACAGTTGTCAACTTACTCCCAAGACATACAGATGTTAATGAACTTCCAAAGCTGCGAGATTAACTACAAATGGACGTTGTTGCATTAACCTACGTAAATAATATAACAAATAGTTTCCAAGTGAAAATCAATTATTTTAAAAGTCCCACGTGCTCTACTACTACTACTACTGTAATTATAAAGTGAATAAGACTGACGTCTATAATCGAATACGGAGTGAAAGCAATATGTTTATCCAACAATACTAACGACAATAGGGTTGTATATTAATTCAAAATAAATCAATACTACATCTAGCTGAAAGCACTAGCAGCATACGAAGACTACAAAGCCGCAAAACAAAATGTGACATCAAGGCAATTCCCTCTTGTTTATGGCCCAAACAATGAAAAGTCAACTTCAAAACGCAAACATCAAAATAGCAATTTTCGGTGTGAAAGAATACACAAAAGCAATATATTATGTGTTTCATGAATTACACTACTGTTTAAAATCTTTAGAAGATATGTTCTGTATTGGACCCATAGAAGCGGGGAATTTGTATCTTTTCTATAAAAGCTCGTGTCAAATAACAATTCTTGCCCAACTGAACTTCGGTGGTCCGGAGTACAGGCTTCAAACCTGTAGCTGGCTAACGCCAGAGTGGTTCGATTCCACCTGTTGGGCGAAATCGGTAACATGAGGAATGATAAATAAGAATTAGATTTTAGGAAAAGGACGTTGAAGAATGAAACTCACCAAAAATATAATATATTACGAAAGGGTTGAAGAAAATATTTCGTTAGTCCCTATATTAGGAGTGATTCTTAAGTTTGTTGATATCTCATGGCAAAAAATCCGTAATGCGCTCCAAGCGATTAGATTACAACTTAATATATGTAAGCGAATGTTCTGTTGTAAGTGAACTTAAACACTAGAAATTTATATTCACTCAAAAATTTAATTCCTTAGGGGAGGGGGGGTGCATCGTAGCATTTGTTGATGAGGTTCGCAGAACGAAATTTATATCAATAAATAAATATGCTTGTGTAATTTTACACTTCTACGTGAAAGTAGGGAATTTCGGATTAGTGTGTCCGTATTTGGTGGATCATGGTATCATGGTAAAGAGCCATTTACTACTCTACGATACAAGCCATGTTTTTTCTCGCTTCCTTCTTACGCCACCCTTCTTACGACGTTTCTTTGACTTCAGGTAGTATGTTTATTAATTAGATCTATCACGGTGAAATACTCTGAAAAAGTACTTTAAATAGAAGCAAAATCTCTATTTTCAAGAGGTAAGTAAAAATGGGCCCTCACAGGCCTATTTTTTTTTCTTTTTTTATAAACGAAGTTTAAATTAGAACAGTCGTATGAAAAATCTTTCGTGGGCATGTTCTTTTTACTTATAGACCTTATACCGTGAAATTATTTTTTTTTCTCTTATTCAATACGTAGTAGGTTTTTTAAAATCATATGGTATTAAATTTAACCTACTTCATCGGGCATTCTGGTAATTGATAAAAAATACTGCCGCGAAATTCATCGCAACCGGAAGGCTGGCTCTCGGTCTACGAGTTACGCGAGTCATGTTATTGTCACCTTTGTTTCTCTCTTAGATACGAGATAAACCCACACCAACTTAAAATTTTGTAGCACACACAACAAATTATTTGACGATAATTCACTTTCAATGTAAACAATGTGGACTAATATTCAAAGCAGAAAGAAAGAAAAGTACGGGCGCCGAAGTCAACCTAACCTATATTAGGAACTGCCAACGCGTGAAAAATAAAAAATCATGCGAGACTGAATTTATTAGTACACATAGTTTTCCTAGAGCAACTATTTAATACTTCTCTTTTTTACTTGCGAATCGGCCGTCTTGGGCCACGCATACATGCACTTGCACAGGCTCAGTACCATTTATCACGTAAGTCTTGCATAAAATCAACCAAGGAGATCAGCATTAGGTTGAATCCGATTTTTGTACCCCAGTTTATTAGTCTTGGAGGGATGGAACATGGAATGATGATAATAATGAAAGACGGCACACACAAACCCACCCATGCCCGAGGTGGGACTCGAACCCGCGATCCTTCCGTACGAGATTGCCACAGCACTACTGCCTTAGTGATCTCGGCTATCCGGACTGGCAATACTTCTCATTTAACTATTTACAAATATTGATTTAAATGCGCCTTTCACATTAACAAGCCGCTATTGTCAATCTGTAGATGTAATAAATGATAAGTGTTTGACAGGGACTGTCACCAACATACCACCTTAAGTTGGTGCTAGTCCAGGTCGAGACAATATATATTTTTCTAGAAGTAACCCGCAAAAGTTCAATTTTAATCCATTAACTTGAGAATTTTAATATTATTGAATTTTCGCATCCATTTAAAATTTTAAGTCACACTTTACAATTACAAATTATTTGTTCAATCTTTTTCGAGTAAAAAAACATTCCTGTAAAATAGAAAGAGAACAAATACGTAATGTAGAATTTCCTATTCAGAAATTAAGCACTGTTTTTTTTTCTTCAACTAACGGATTTATTCAAATACTGCCATAAGACAGGCTCACGTATTATTGAAAAGTACAAGGATTGTCAAGCATACCAAATTAGTACGTTCACTCATTAATTCATTCATTGGAGTTCACCGAACCTCCAACGACAAATATCGTTGAGGCCAATGTGTGAGAGAACTACTAACACGCTCCAAATAAGTACATGAAGTGATTTAAAGATTTATCCAGAAGGAATACTACGTTGCATTAAAGAAAGAAATCTCTAATTTCAATATTAAGGTGTAAAAGAAATTTTAAAAAACCTTACTTTTTTTTTTTAATTCCACAGATTTGAACGAAAATAGGACATAATGTACTACTAAATCAGCTTCTAACCAACACCGCCTTTTCAGATGATACATCCACAGATATATATCTTAAAAATGACATCTTTTAAGTTACTAATTTTGAAGAAGCGATTCCAATCAGAAAAAAAATCTTTAAAACCTACAATTGGTGGGGGTGGGGGATCGAAAAAATAAACCTTTGCAACTATCGTTCAGAAGTTTCAATGAAAATTGGACCTTTACCATTTCCTTAAGTGTGTATAACTTCTCCATTGCAGCATATAATTTAAGAAAACATTGCTAATTTTAAGGAAGTTGGAAAATTCGTTGAGATTTCATGTAAAATACTCCCAAATAATAAATATGCGTTTCAGATTCGTAGGATTTTGAGTGTGGTCAGCTCGAGCAGGGAGTATCCATTTTAGAGAAAATTCTTTGATCAGTTTAGGTGCTGATGTGTACTCACTAAAAAAAAACAACCTTTTTCCTATCGGAATATTATGTATCTACTGATTGGGAAGGACTAGGGAACAGGAAATTATAAAAGAAAAAAAAAAAAAAATATTTTGTAGGTAGCGTGAAACGCATTCCATGTGTTTTTTTTAAATCTCAGGAACAAACAACTACGATAGATATTCAGAAGATTTGCACTGAAACAAATTTTATTTTCTAAAGTGTTTTTCATTTTATTTTATCAAAGAATCTCTACTTACAACATACTTTTTTTCACAACAATCTGGTGGCTTGAAAAATTACTACAGTCGCCCCATGGTCTTCTTTCTTGATGCGGCTCAATATAATTAAAAATAGCTGCCCTATGGCATAGTCTAGGTTTACATCGACTCGATTATTGGGCTATTTTAAAATCATAGACTTCTTACTCTACGGGCCTCATCCAACAAATCTATCATGTATTTTTGTATGCTGAAATCGAAAATATAACTAGAAATACTTCATCACCCACATTTTGTTTCACAAATTGATTTAATAGTGGCAACGAGTATGCTTCAACACCTGTGGGGCATTCAGTTCACTTCCAAAACAGAACGATAACCACGGCTGGGTGATAAGTGAAGACCTGAAGATTTTGTGTATGATTCTTGGACAATAGCCTGGGTATGAAAGATTTTCTTGTTTTCTTTGTGAATGGGATAGCCGTGCGAGAATGCACCCAATTACAATGGTCCCCAAGAACTACTTTAGAACTAGGAAGTAAGAACATTTTAAGGAAAGGGCTTGTTGATCAAATACTACTACTACTACTACTACTACACCTCTGCATATAAAATTAAGACTCATGAATCACTTCACTAAAGCTCTGGCAAGAAATGGGAGGTGCTTTAAATCTCTCTGTGATAAGTTTCCACACCTCTCAGGAGCCAAGATAAAGGAAGAAATTTTTGTTAGACCAGCCATAAGATGACTTACGTTAGATGCATTTACCACCACGATCATAGGTGTTGAAAAATGTTGGATTTGGATTGGACCTTGGATTTCCTTTGAAAGAGTGGTTAAGAACTTCCTAGGAAACAAGAAGACCCTGATTATGAAATCATTGTTAAAAATATGCTGATGCACATTTGGATTATTTTCCTGAGAATCCTGGTGCAAAGAGCCAGGAGCAAGGAGAACATGCCCACTAAGATATTAAGGAGATAGACGAAGATATAAACGAGATATGAGGGTTGATGGAACTTTGACATGATTAGGAACATACTTAAGAGGAAGAACAATACTCACAGCTTCACACAGAAAAGAAAAAAAGATATTACACTTAGATAGACACTTAAATAATGTTTTTATAAATAAAAATTATTAGTTTGCATTATAAAAATTGTGTGTAATATTTGCCAGAAGTAGTGTTTTATTTTTTCATATACTCTTAATAAACATGATAATGTAGTGTCGGTTAGCTAAAAAACTTTATAGTGCGTTGTGAAGAAATAGTGCGTGATGGGATAAAACTGAGCTCAGATATGAAATCAGCATCTCCAAAAACTGTATATTTGGTATACATTTAAAAAAATGTCTTATGACCCTTGAATTTGCAGGCCTCTGTAATTTAGTCCCGTTAGCGTGGGGCATGTTTTTTAAGCCTAGAGATGGATGTGCTCCTCCACCCCATCTAGAAGGCAAGATCCCTCGCCGACCTACATATCAGCTTGAGGGGGTATATGTTCCTCCCGTAACGTCTCAATCGCCAAGGGGTCACAGATACGTTATCGACTTCCCGTCGACCGCTGCTTCCTATGAGAAATGATAGAGCGAAGAGAAAACCAAGTGACCCTGCGATGAGACCACAGGTTAGAAACTTACGCAGTCACACGTGGCACGGCCGAGAGAAACGAGGTATACAGAGCATCATTTAAATCCGATACGTTCAAAACTAGTGGAACTACCACCGCAAATACATTCTAGCATTATCTGCAACGGCTCCGCAATATTATACTATACTGCATGTACCTCCAGAAGTGGTTTCAAGTAGCTCAGACCTTTTTCCGAGCCCAGACTAGAATTCATGTCCATCGAGACTCGCAACACGCTTTACGGCAACCCCACGTTGACGTGGCGCGCTCGTTAAAATTCCACCGTGCAATTAAAAATGCACACCTACCAATCAGAATTCAGAAAAGGAGCGTTTATAAATCGTTTAATTAAGAATCTATAACATAGACGAAGCCGAGTTATTTGAGGTCGGCCATGAAACATGAACAAAAATGTACATCACATATTACGTACCTGTAACTACTACATATAAACAACCAATGAATAAAACTAAAATGGAGAATCAAATGTTAAGCTAGCTGACTTATGGAACAACATACAATATTTAATGTGAATAAATTAAATGTTTGCGTGTAAAACATTTTGGTCTTAGGATTACGAATACAAAGAAACACAAAGCAACGCCCACTAAAATAGATATTTTTCAGAAGCAATATGACGTCATCAAACACATGCCACGAATTCTTAAGACGTGCTTGAATTTGATTGAGTGAGTGAAAAATATTGAATGTAACATGTGTATAAAGGGGGGAAATTGCACTCGCGGTACATAAGAAAACTCGCTCCTATCGTCGCTCGTTTTCTTGAACATACCTCTTGCTCAATTACCCCCCTCTTTATACACTCGTTTCGTTAATTATTATTTTAGTATATTTTTGAGTAATTTTGATTTTTTGCCACACGTAAAGCGTTCGTTGCGCCTATAATTCCGCGAGCGCGCGATAGCAGGGAAAGCGCTGCATGACCTTCGCTGATGGACTGTTACATTCAAAATATCCGTTAAATACTAGTCGCAAAAAATCAAAATTACTCAAAAAATATTATCTAACATGGCAATATATTATTATTATCCAATATATATTATTGGATTCATCTTTTCACGCTCGTCATGATACTAAAAAATTTCTATAGATCCATTTGGAGGAAAAAAATTACCTCAATATCTCGTAACATACAAGTGATAAAATCGAAACGAATACATACATCAATTCGCTCCATTCCCTCATGCACTTCTGTGAAAACTGCAAAGGACGGACGGACCTAGCGCATAAACGGACGGACGTTTTGCAGCAAACCAATTTTTCGGTATCAAGGGTCCAAAAACTGTGGATACTGGCTACACAACGTTATGGAGGAAGTAGTTTGCTTCATATATGGACAAAATTATCGACTTTTTTCGGTATCAGGGAACGATACGTTTTTCTGCCAAAAAATCCCAGTTTTTACCGCAACATTACAATAGTCTTTATTCTACGAAACTAGAATGCGAAAAATTAAAAAACTACTTTCAACATATTGATTGCAACTCTACGCGTTCAACTCACTGCTACGCGTTCAGAATTCTTGCAAATTCAGTCAGCCTTCATACTGCTCGTTGTGTATACTTCGCGAATGTTCATTCCCGCCTGAGATATGGCATAATATTCTGGGGAAATACATCTTATAGCTCCCAGACTTTTAGATTACAAAAACGAATTGTACGAATAATAATCAAATCCCACCCACGTGATTCATGTAAGCCTCTCTTCATTAATCTAGGAATTCTACCATTACCGTGTGTGTTGATTTACGAATCAGTGGTTTTTGTAAAAAATGACTTGCTCAAGGGCGGGAATATATTTTCAGAAAATGCCGAAGTCTATTACTATAACACTCGACGTAGAAATCATATTCATCAGGTGACAGTATCAACAGCTCATTACAAAAAGAAATTATTCTGGGAATTTGAAACAGCCTTGTCGGGAAGTTCTCGTTGTTGTGTTGCAACCTGATAGCTCCTAAAGATTCTAGCAAACGAAGTGCGGGAAATTCGAATCTACAATTTCCCAAAATGTTTAAAAATTCACGAAACTGAAAAAAACTACACGACTTTATTGTAAGATCTAATTTTGAAGAATATGTTTCATTCAGTAAAAATCTCCATCTTCAATATAAAATTATACCACGAATTCAATATTACTACCAAATTCAAATCAAATTAACTTTTGCAATGTTAATTGTTTGCAATTGTCGAAAATAGAACTAACACTTTATTTTACTGCTCTTATCTACAAACGAGGGAAACAAATTTGGAACCTTTTTGAGAGATAATTTTCGAATTAATTTCAAGGATAAATTATGGGAAAAGTTTGCAAAAAACGGTTTGCAAAAAATCATCTATTAGCTTTTTTAAAGATTTAATTGTTAGAAAAAATTTAAAAATTTTTTTGGCAATTTCCGAGAAAATCTAGAATGGTACTAGTCCCACATATCATACATTCTTATTATACAGAAAATGTAAAGAAAAAAAAGAGACTTTTTGAGAAAATATTTTTTTTTAATTCACGCGAAAACTACTCATATTTTCGAAATGATTTTATTTAAAGAACTGTCTTTGAATAACAGATTTCATTAAGGAAAACAAATCCACGTCCTCAATATTGTAGTTGTAGGAGGACGCTGAATAAATTTTGAAATTTTAAACTTTCACAAAAATAAGGGATATCGAAAATGAGACCGGAATCATTCTTTTAAGGAGCGTTTATACGGAGAGTTTTCTCTCCTAACTTTCCGGAACAGGTTAGGAGACACGTGTTAACTCGAAGTAGAGCGATCTTCTCTCCGGAGATATGACGTCACTACAGATTTTCGAAGTCTCCATGAGAGAACAGAGAACATACTCTGGTATCGATGAGATCTGGTATCGCCTGGGAGATAAATAGTATTCTAAGAGTTGGAAGACTTTTTGCTCTCTTGGTATGTGTCCACGTACTGAATCAGCCATTCTGCATCTGTCTGTGTCTGTGCGTCATTCCAGTGTGGTCCGTGAATTTCTGTTCTTTGGGGGAAATTGAACGCTGGGGAATTATAAATAAAAATGACAAAGAAATGTATGTATCTCCTGTGGCCAAAACCGTAGCGTTACAGCAAGTCTCTATCCGCAAGAATTACTGTATCTTGCTTTTTAATTGCTTGAGATATTTCAATGATCTTGGCTGTCCAGGTGACGCCGCGTCGAAGGCTGTGTTGCCGACGTTTCGACCATCTTGTCGTGGTCTTCGTGTCGTTGACTGGAGCAGCCAATCACATTCGGCCCCCATTGCTATATATTCCCGAGCGCCTACCACACCTGCGCCCAACAGCCTTGAGGAAGACCACGACAAGATGGTCGAAACGTCGGCAACACTCCTTCGACGCGGCATCACCTGGACAGCCAAGATCATTTACATGACTCTGGCCGCGGAAGCCTATGACTTTGCTTGAGATATTGTCGTTGGCTGGAGCAGCCAATCACATTCGGCCCCCATTGCTATATATTCCCGAGCGCCTACCACACCTGCGCACAACAGCCCTGAGGAAGACCACGACAAGATGGTCGAAACGTCGGCAACACACCTTCGACGCGGCGTCACCTGGACAGCCAAGATCATTTACATGACTCTGGCCGCGGAAGCCTATGACTTTGCTTGAGATATTGTTCCTAATAAAATAAAATCCTTCTGAAGGTACACGAATTTTCGTACATATCTTTATCCTCTTCCTTTATAACCTTTTTAATAATTATTATAATTATATTATTATTAAAAACCCCTTTAATAAATAAAAACCTCCAAGTTAAAAATTAATTGTGGAATTTTGTTGTATAAAACTTCATTAGGCCTTATCTTTCATCATATGGTGTAATGCCTCTACTATCAAACATAACAAATTTGAAATAATTCAAAATAAATTCCTTCGAAAATTTACATGCTTCCTAGTTTCTATCAAACAAATTTAAAGAGAACTTAAAATTATTTTTAAATCGTTTATACTTAGCTTCACAAAAAAATCCTTTAACAAATTATCAACTTAACTATTTTTCAAAACTTAACATATAAGTCAAAACTATTTTCTCGAATCCGACCACGTTTCCCAAAAGATATTTTTAGTCCTCCATAAATTAAAACTTGTTTTGTTTTATTTTATTTATCCTGAAAAATTGCAATGCAATTGAATAGGTAGCGAATAATTTTTTTTTAATTCACTTCCTGCAATTCCGCCATCAAAATTTTATAAATACCCAGATCTTCTGTATATAAAAAGAATCTTCCACACTTCTTTCTTTTCCCCCGTTTCTTCAAAATTATTAGTGGCACAAGCAGCTGCAAGAGTTGTCTCATTCTAACCTGAAACTCCTCGCCGCTGCTCATCAGCTACTTATTCAACATGGCTGCGCCAAAGAACATCTAGAGATATTTATAACTAGTGTAAACAGCAAAGATATACTTTTCCGGAGAGATCTTAGGAAACGACTCTCCCGTGAGTTAGGAGAGACTTGCGTATCGGGAGATATTTCGAATTCTCTAAAGTCATCTTAAAAGCATACTTTACGCTCTCCAAGGACAAAGTTTAATAAAAAATTAAAACCATTTTGAAAATGTTCAAACTTCTGTAAAGTACTTAAAAAAAGTTTCAACCTTGCAGGGACTCGAGTTCGTTCCAATCAATCGAGGAATGTCAAATTTGGAGAAAATCGCTTGGACGGTTTAGGTGGTAAGGTTGACTCCAGACGGACGGACCTACAAACGTTTGGCCGTCAATGCATTTCTCAGTAACAAAGACCCACAAAACATTGATTCTACCTATACAACATTTTGGAGGAAGTACTTTACTCGCTACCAGGGCTCGATCATTAGAGTTTATCGAGAAATCGCAGATTTCCATAGCACGATTTCAATACTTTCTCTTTTTAGGAATTAAGACGATAAAAAAAATCATTGCTGGTCTTATTAAATTTTGCTCTTATATATAATAAATTACTTCCTCTAACACGTTGAGTAATCAAAAAGCATGATTTGTGTATACTTGGTATGGAAAAATCGATTCGTCTGACTGGGCAACGCCTGAATCCTACGGACGATTTTTTCCGAAACTGTTAGTAGCTGATGATGTGAACGAATTCGAGGTTCTGAGAGTTGGAAATGGATATTTTGATTGTTTGTAATTTTTGTTTATATTATTTTGTAAACTTAAATGCACAAAACAAGGTCGTACCTTTTAATGTAAAACTAGATATACATATTTACCATTCTTCACTTAGTTCTTAATAGTTGCATTAACCAGTAATATTTGCATATTACAAGCAACTTTTCAAGGATTACAATTTCAAATTTGCGATGATTGGGAGACAAAAACAGTTTGAATGCGGAGAAGGATCTCTCAACGTCTAATGATGCAGCTGGCATATATTTCCCATCTCGATCAGGTTTTTCGTCCAGTTTCCCTGATCCATTGAGCAAATGCTGAGATGGCCCCTTATTTTGCTTCTGGACATAAATGTAACTTCATTTCCTGTGCACGTCTTCTAGAATTCAGTGGGAAATCAATTTTAAATTTCCATGTCGCGGCAGGAAGTAATAAGAGCCAAAATTTATTGCTTATTTATCTTTGAAAATAGATTTTATTACATGGGAGTTTTTTTGATTGTTTTTTTCTCCCTTTCAAAATTCAAAATTTATTGCTTATTTATCTTTGAAAATAAATTTTATTACATGGGAGTTTTTGTTTTTTTTTCTCCCTTTCAAAATGCAAAATTTAAGTAGTATATGACTTAGAGTAGGGATCACAGAATTTTGAAAATGTGCACACAATTCACATTTCCCCATAGCACGTCATACGCAGTTTTTAACTGTTTTTTTGACGTAAAATAAAAAAAAAAAAAAAAAAAATTTCAGAAGTCCAACAGTAGCAACACTGATACCTTCTGGGAATTTACATTTATTTCCACATAAAATTTCGGTGCTCTCGATGTATTGTCATTCACGGCTGGTATTTATGGAATAGGGAAATAGAGAAAAATCAGATGGTATACTTTTAGGAATTCTCTCGTAATTTAAAATACCAAGACGTGAATTGATTTCGAAATGATTGGTCACGTTGGACAATGGCCGATTTTCTGATATCTTAGTATTGTATAAAAAAAATAGTACATAAAAGGCAAAAAAAGTACTAAAAAGGCATTTATGAAGGGAAAAAAAGCAAAAATAAGCATTATAAAACTTCGTCATATGTCATTTGTCATAATTCATTCAAATATATTATCAGCTTTTAAATAAGTTCGCTAGAATGAAATAGACATTTCCCTAAACATCCGATGTCTAATATACCATGAAAGTATTTATATTTCGAATAAAATTCGTACAGGTGAAACTTCTATTCTTCTTTGTGGTGAAGTCAAGTGCAGAATTTCTTTTGTAGGGGTAGAACCTACTTCCAGCCACCCCGAATGTTTATTAAGAACTAATCGGCGACGTCTATACTCGGAACAGGTTTGTAAAGAACACTTTTGAACACAACAATGAATATTTATTTTACATATTTTCTATATTTTCTTACATGTTTTGGAAAAAATAAGCACATATGTATGTACATATTTTGCATTTTTATTACAATAAATTCCGTTGCCTACTGATCACTCAGATGGTCAGGGCTCATCACAGTGATGTCAACTTAAAAGTCCTAAAATTACGAAACTTGACCCACCAACTGTTTTTTCTCCATACCAATTAGTGTCTTTAATTATTGAAGGACCTACGTACTTACGACGGTAAGAAATGGTGCTCCTTACACTTTCGGCAAACACTCAGCTTTTTCGAAAATTGCAGGAATTTAACATTGCCATTAACAATACTAACAGATTAAAAAACAGTAAAAAATCAGATCTTTAAATTACATCATGTACTATTTTCTTTTGAAAAAGCTAGTATTATCACAGAATTTTTGCTTGAAGTTGATGCAATTTATAAAAAAGATTTTCCTCAAAAGGGGCCCAAGTTTTTCTTTATAATTGTTCTTAGGATAAAGTAAAGGCCGTTTAAAAAATGTCGCACGTCTCTTTTTCCTAGAATTTATTGAAGTTTCGAAAGTTGCAAAAGTTAGAAACAATGCGAGAATGTACGTGTTTAAGAAGCACCGCTGGTTTAAAGACATGTTCTGACGAAGATCTAGTTTTGGTAAGCGCCTTGTGGCCCGTTTTGGCCCAGTGTACAGCGTGGGGCCGCCGCCGCGGCGGCTCCGGCGCGGGGCAGCTGCCTCGCTCTTCTCGGTCTGACGGCCGAGGGGGAGGGTCGCGGAGTGGCGCGCTGCGGGCGGTGCGCCACGGGCCATCCGCTCCCAAGGGCCCTCCGCCCTCCACCCTCCACCTCAAGAGGTGCTCGCGGGCCATCGGTGGCTTGCAATGAGAGCTCATGGGCAGGGAACGTGCAGAAAAACTATCCACCATTTTACACCCACATTAGTCAAACATCTCCGAATACACAGGCAGGGAGAATTCAACTCGCTTTATTATTTTTCTTCATAGGATTTCATACACACTCTACTTCCGATCCTATATTGTGGTGAAACGACTTATGTGAATTACTTGTAAACATTCTGATGATCACATGATAGTGATAGTAATATTTCTTCCAGTTATTAATGTACTCTATACGCAGAATTGTACGATTACAAAGACGGTGTGATTATTAGAGACCGGATTTTTATGTAATTACATTTTTTTGTCTTTCAACTTACCGTTCCCAAAACTGAAATCTTGGCGAATTGTTGCCATCCTAACACAATATCAATTTTTTTCGTTACGTATTTTTACATATTTAGTACTATAATACATATTTTACTATTTTCGCAAAATATTTTTTAATCTATCAATTTTTTTCAATTCCATTACCTATTTTTATGAAAAGAAGTATTTTAAAAAATTTCTCCACATAATTACTAAGTGCTGATGATTGGAGGTGCGCTACATAAACGCGGTCGGATGTTTTTACAGTCCGGTGCCCTGCTTAAGTTTCTCAGTGACGGGAAGTGCGTGACTGTGATCATTTTCACCTTTAGGTGAGAAAAGTATTACTGACGTCGCGTTTCGTGACCTTTAATCTTAATTCCCGAGGAACCTTGGCGATCGCCAACGTGTAACAATTCGATAAGAATGCTGCACGCTGCAGTGATTGTTTGATGGTCGTAGTTATCGCCAGTTTGTACGAGGACTTCTATTGCGTCTAGTGTGGCTGCTAAACTATCGTCCTGGATAGCAATAGATGAAGCTTGTACTACTGACGGGAAAGTTGTAAAGTGCAAACCGAGCATCAACTTGTGCTCTCCAAATGATTTTTAAAATGTTTGTATTATTTTTCAAATTTGTTTTCGAAATTTTGGTAAATGAAATTTCGAATTAGGTTAATGCATTTTATAATTTGTGTATTTTAATATTACATATTATATACGATTTTACATATTTATTACATATTCTTACTGTTTTCATTACATATTTATGTATATATAATCTGACGTTTCAAACTACATATTTTTCCGGTCTCTAGTGATTATATCTTCACACCAAAGGACATAAATGAAACAGATTACAGGACAGATTCGAACATTTCATTACATTACTGCGACAGATTCCAACTAATTGTATTTCGCTTCTTCTTCTGAACATCGATTTCCTTCGGACTGCTGTAAACTGATAGTGTGCCCTGAAATTCTGCCTCCAGGTTCGTTGCCTGGACCGCAGTATGTCGCTTTCCCATTCTTCTGTAGACCTTGTTCTCATCAACAGACACCATGAAAACCACACAAAAAGGGAAACACTCCATGCACAAAGAAGCAAGTTTAAAAGTGAGCGGGCATTTAAAGTGGCAGAAACACATGCGTATTTGATGCTATTCAGGTCACAGTCGACTAAGCTCGCTAGTCTAACCCTATATAAATTGAATTCATGCGCATTTAATGAAGATTCTTCCCAAGGAAATCAAAATGGAATACATAAACATTTATTACCATAAACCCACTATCTTTCTTTCCTTTTCTCATGTCATTATTATTATTATTATTATTATTATTATTATTATTGCATTCACAATTAGACAACCTCTTAAATTATTTCCAAATAATTAAGTCCACATTCAATTTTATCCTATTAACCAGACGGGTATTAAAAATTGGGATTTGAAAATTCTGGTAAAGGTTGGTTTCCAAACATTTGGTCATTTCAAGCACCGTGCAAAATATATATGGTTTTCTATTAATTACAAATTTAATATTTACTGAAGGTTCGCCAATGTCAAATTGTGTTGGTGGATGCATTTGAATATCAGTTGAAATTTAATCTATTATTTCTTTTATTTATTGGAGTAAAGGCCTTTCCTCGACCACGATCGTACTCAATTTATACTCCATTTCTTTGTCATCCAAGCATAGCTACTAAATTGACACAGTAACGTACTAAACATAATGTCTCACTTACAAAACTTCTAGGGCATGTACAAATTTTGAATATGACAACTTTTAGCCAATGAATATATAGTGGAAAAATTCATAAAACGGAGTTACTCATAAGTCTCAGATATTTAGGCAACTCCTTATGTACTGATGTTCGGCGGGTAACTTTCTGGTAGTCAAGATTTCGTGTATCAGCATCACCAGCATAGGTGACTCAGGGCATCAATTGACACCACAACACTTCCTCTCATCGGGAGTTTCTTGGGTTCCAGTTCCGAGGGTGGCAGGATTTTCCCAAACCAGGCATCTCTCACGAGCGGGGCACCGCCCCAGCTGGGACAAGCTCTCCCCGACCAGTCTCCCGGCATGTGTGGTAGTGTAGTGCATGTGAGTGTAAGTGTGTGTAAGGGGTGAGGATAGGATAAGTAAGAGGAAGAAAGATCGCGTGCGGTCCGTGGCCTGCTTGTTAGGGTACTGCTTCGGCATTCGTCTGGTGTTGATCGGAGAAACCACGGAAAACCACCGATCAAAGCAGCCGGCCATTATAATCCTTCTCCAGACAATGGCTGAATGCGACCTAGCTGAAAAGCTAATGTCGAAAATCCTGTCGCTGTCGGGACTCGAACCTAGGACCTCCCGGTCAGAGGAACTGCAGTGACATCAGTTGATGCACTGAGCCACCTCCTTCCGTAGCACCAGGCGAATGCCGGAGCAGTACCCTAACAAACGGGCCAGGGACCGCGTGGTTTGATTCCTTCCTCTTCCTTGAACTATCCCTTATTACACACACTTATACTAACCTGCACTACAACACCACACATACCGGGATACCAGTACCAGAAGGCGTTGGGATGGGAGAGTATTGGGCATAATAACGCTCACCTGCTGACACTCGAGGCACATCTTTGGACGAGGTTTCCTCGGCCGTGTCCAGAGGTGCTGAGCTAGACACCCAGTTGCGGGCCACCTGCAACAAGAAAAATATGATCGCATGACATCTAGTCTCTTCGGCTCTTACATATTCACAGCATTCTATTCAACAAACGCATGCTATTTGTTCGTGAATATTTCGCTAGATTCGTGTTCACAGAAGCTGGATATATTATCCATAACGATAGTTAACGATTTTTTTTTGGGGGGGGGGGAATCCCAAAAGTACGACCTATGATAAAGAGACATTCTCTCCCTTTATTAGTCCACAAATCTGTCCCACCAATGATAAGTAATACATTGTCTTTGAACATTCATTAGTAACAATGTTGTGGATGTAAACGTCAAATCGATTTTTCGTAATTTCACGCCCCTCCCCTAATTACAACACATCCGTAAGATAACGTCGATCAACTATTTTCTTGGAATGTTCGTGGAACTACTCAGTTTCGAATCTTTTGCATCGTAAGGCAAATGGTTGAAATAGAAAATCTCATATTACCAAAATTGACGAATTTCACTGATAAATTCCCAGGTATTATACAAAACATTTTCAAACTAAAAGTCGATTAAAGAAAAGAAGTTAAGGATCATCGAATCTACCTATTTCAATTAAGGTAAATATATTAAAGTAACACTGTCTTTATGACAAACACTACTAGAATTTGTTTATTCGCTGGACTATCATGCCTATCACAGCGATGAGGGCACACGTGTGAGTGATTGTGCTCAGTAAGGAAGAGGGGGCTGCCTTACCGGAGTTCGAGCCCTTATAAGGGTACGCGTTAACGGATATCCCGTTCCCGGTCTCTCAGCAGTCGCTAGCCGCCCCGCCTAAGGTTTCCTCCTTCGAACCTCAGAAACAGATCGCTTTTCGAAATTGATCTCGCTGCCTGATACTTCTTGAGCTCTAGGACGACCGCATGGCCCGAATTTTGAATGGTCGCACGCGTGTGAATTTTAATGTTCGGAAAACCACTCGAATACCACCGATTTTTCTGTACAATTTCACTATAAGAGTTTAATTACAAGTCATTCACGATCTCAATGGCCATAATGCCAGCCGCACTGACACGACAGTTTTCTCGCTTCAGCTCCAGACATGGGTGTTATGACTTCTTTGTGACATGGAAGTCGAGAGCCTTTCATATCTTCAAGATATTTTGGACTGGTTAGATCGTATTTGTCCAGGAATGCATGAATCAGAAGTTTATGGTACTTAAAGACGTCATCGTTCCAGTTGAGGTCGATGACACTCGGAAACAATTTACAAATGCATCTGCCAGCGAAAAACACTTGATACGGGAGCAGAATTCAGGTAAACCAAACCAACCACTAGACGGGTACAAGTCGGCGATTCAACATTTTATGTTGGTAGGCCACAGAAGTAATAGAACTTCATATACTAAGCGATGTGTTGATTGCATTAATCTTTTAAGTAATGCACGATACGCTAATAAGCAAATTTAGATTGATTGCAGAAAATTAATTATTACTGTTTACTAAGTGATAAACTCAAGATGCAATTGTTGCTCTTACCTGGGTATACGCCCTTAAGATATAATTTGTGTCTTCAAGGCCTCGTATTAGTATTCCACAAATTCTTTAATTCTAGTTAATTTCTCACAGAGACAGTATTGTAATATTGCGAGAAAAAAGTGCTTTTTTTATTTTATTTTTTAAATACAGAAAACCACCTTTTATGCGCCCTTGTTATAACAAAAAGCGTTATTTTCTTGCTAATGTACGTAGAATAGTCCAAATCCAAACGCTGGAGGTTTCTGATACAGAAAAGGTTTTTTTCTTTCTTTCGAAAAGGTTTACGTGTGCCCTTCTATCCGTATGTCTGTGGACAACTCTAGCGCCTAAACCAGAACTCACGTGTCCCATGGACTTCGCGAAGGTACCCGTGGATCGCTTAACAGCCGCTCCGCGAGCTGCTATTGCTAAACGCTAGATACGAGTGTGAGAGCGACTGAAAGGATACGGCGGTAATTTTGAATGTCGTGTTAGAAGTAGCGCCGGAGGTATACGAGTTACTATTTTCTTAAAAATAGTAACAACTAAATTCTGTAGTTCGTTTACTAATGCAAACAACTTTCTAAAACTCGGGAGCGAATAAGTCTTTTTTAAATTGTTCATAACATAGTTTTGCTAGTGCTTTAATTCATCATTCAACTATTTAGAGTTAAAAGGTGGGGAAGGGATTCCAGAACTGAAGAAAACGTGCGAACATTTTACTTCTCCCCCATACGTCACATACATTTTTTAGTGTTCATTGACAAAATAAATTAAATCAAATGAAGCTCGTTTAATAAAATTGACGATAGCTAGATATAGATAGAGAGCGAGAGGGAGAGAGAGAGGGAGGGAGAGAGTGAGGGAGGGGGAGAGAGAGGGAGAGAGAGCGAGAGGGAGAGAGCGAGAGAGAGAGAGCGAGAGATCAGAGGGAAAAGAAAAAGAAAGGGAAATGTAAAAAAATTAAGTTTGGAATATTCTTTAAAACAGACTACAGGAAAATCGAAATCGCGACCAGAAATGAAAAAGGGGTGGAAATAAAGAAATGAGATCACGCAATGAATGCAATCACAATATGTTATAATTAAAAGGAAGAAGTTTATTAATAAAATTCGAGAAATCGTGAAGAATGTGTACGGAAGAGTTGGTTGCGGTGCGACCAATAGTAATAAGAGAAAACTTGGCCAAGAATACGTGTAAGACGGAAACGCATGATATCAGATGTCATACGTAAGTCAATGGATATTCGGAAGTTTTCCACGGTGCCAAATGTACTATTCTGTAGACGATTAAACACTTCTTGAAAAACAGTCGCGTGCTTACGATGCACATCGGGGATCGAGAGCTCTTATTATACAGAGAAGGCATTTGTATGCAGACCACGTCATGGGCTCATATTATAACAACGTTCGGAAAGAAGATAGTTTGATACATAATTAATACAAGAATAGGAGAAAATTCAATTCTATAAAGAAGAAAGAATATCAAGGACAATAGTACGACTTCGGTTACAGAAGATAAGTGCTGTGAATACTAGGGTAATGTCAAGTTTTTTTAATTGTTCGAATGTGCGCAGAGGCACGAACTGATATTTAACATTTATTGAGGAAATTGTAAATCGAAATTATTTTGTGCTTCTTTAGGTTAGTTGATAGGTTTAGATATTTTTTTCAGTTCAAGCAGGATGATTAGGTTAGTGATTAATAAATCAGATTTTTAATTATTTTCGAATTTCTCTTATCGTTAAGTTTTTATCTTTTGAAGTTATAATAAATGATTGTTCTTTTGAAGTTCCATGGGTGGCTTTCCTTTAGAGAAAGTTACCTTCAGACTTACTTTCCAACCTTCACATTTCCCTTGAAAGATTTGTCGGTACAACGTTGAATCAACAGTTAAACATTAACTTGCTTAAATAATTCATTCTACATCTACAATTTACAATTACACAACAAATCAACAAAACATGCAAGATCCGCAATTTCTGAAAGCTTTTGTTTTTAACGAAACAGAAAACGGTTTAAACGAACTGGTTTGTTACATCTACACGTATCTCTTCAAACAGCGAACCTATTCTTAACATTTTCACATCAGTTAACTTTCCTTGCGCGTTATTTAAAAATGAAAAGCTTGTCCGTCGGCATGGGTGACCAAAGACAATGGAAAATTCAGAAACACGCACGCACACACACACACACACACACACAAAATATTCTAGAATGTATCGAGGAGATTAGAGAATGAAAGATGAAACTTTGCTTAAATTGCATCAGTGTTTGAAAATGGTGAACGGCAAAACAGGGAAGAAAAACATTAAATACAAAAAGAGTAAGCAGAAGCCACGAAAAAATCACACGCTCGCAGCTAAGGCAACAGAGAATAAAATGTCCGGGTAGTTGCAGAGAGGATTGTTGAGCACGAGCGGCGGCGACCACTCAGTCGACAGAGGATGAGGAGATCGGGCGCCGCAGGTGCGACAGCGGGACGTGGGGGCGGAGGCGTGGGTGTGGAAAAGGCAGAAATGCGGAGGGTGGAGGCGACTCGGATGTCACGCCACCTGCGGCGGAAGCGCGGAGGAGGAAGGACGGTGCGGCGGCGGCGGCTCGCGTGCTTCTTTTGCGGGGCTTTGCGGCCGCCCCGCCCCCGCCCCCGCCTCCGCCCTGGCACTCGACGTTCCGCGCCTGGACTCGTTTCACCGTCGAGCGCATCCTTCCCGCGTGCTGGGCTGAGGGTCAAGTGCTTCAGTTCTTGTTTTCCACAGAGTGGCCGAAAGAATTCACCCCGACCTTTCTCTGAGACAGTTCACCAAATCTAATAAAAAGTCTATGCTCTTACATACGAGTACACCCTCCAGGGTAGAAGTTGAAGGTAGTCGGACGAGTTAAGGGCAATTCAGAACAGTACTCTTGAATCTTTACTATGAAATTTATTTCCATACACTAATATCGGACAAAAGAACTTTGTTCCACAACAACAACAACAACAACAATAATAATAATAATAATTATTATTATAATAATAATACTGACGAATTCCATTAACTCACAATGAAGTTCGTAGAACTTTTGCGACCCAAGACGACCCTAAATTCGGATCGTTACCCGAGAGGATTTTCGCGGACGTCGCAAAGCGGAATACTTATACGCAATTTCTAACATGCGCGTTCTAGTTTGATTATTTGCGATTTTTTGGTGCGGGAGCGCGTCGTTTGATCTGCCGACGCGCGCAGCTGTGCCCTCTCGGGCAGCCCGAAGCCGGGCCGAGGGACTTTTTGACAGACCGCCAAAGCAGACGGATAAAAGGAACACGTGCGGAACGCGAAGATCCGCAATCACGTGAAAAGTGTATCGGGAATTTGCGTTGGCTGGACTCGACGTCGTATGATGTTAATCACGCATGATGAAGGCCGGAGCTTGGCCGTTGACTTAGAAATGCACAAATGAAGCTACTCGTTTCACCCAGCTACCTTAACACATACAACTTTTTGGATCAACATCCATTTTGCAGATCCTTCCTCGGGTGTTCCATTTAACCATTTGCTTTGGCTGTTCAACAAAAGCTACTGGCGCCAGGCGGTGGCGGGCTCCCAGGGCATTGGATTCTACTAAGGCGGCGCGCGTGCGCCAGACAAGCCCAGGACAGCGCGGGGCGGTTTAGCGGGTGGTATCTCCGAGTGGCAAAATCGGAGTAAAGAGAAGGGCGGGAGATGCGATGATCGGAGTAGGGAAAATGGCGGAGGGGGGCGGCGGCGGCGGCGGCGGCGGCAGCGGTGCAGCGGGAGCAGATGCCAACGAAAGGGAGATGGAGGGGGGAGTCTCCGTGCTGTATCCGGTCTGCGCTTAAAGCTAACAACGGAAATTGCATTCGTTCCGTTGTGAAATGTGATTGTGACACGCTGACAGAGGAAATAATATGTGAAACGCTCATTTTCTATCTGTTGGTCCTTACATCTTGTTTTGTAGCAGCAAAGTCCTTATTGTATAGAACCACTCACTCTCCCCTACCGTAATTAATCTGTATTAAATTACATGGCAGATTTAAAATAAAAGATATGTACATATTTAATCGGCTTTAAAATCAATCACGTCTCGTCAGTGAATTCATTACTATTAAACGATTTGTTGTTGAATGGCTGTACTCGCATGTTGCCAGCCAAAACCAGGCATTGTAAAGGCTCTACAGTAGAACATACTACGGAATTCTTTGCCTTAAGAGTCGTATGTGAGCCATGCAAAATAACAACGAGGTGCATCCAGAAAGTAAGTTTCCTTATTTCGTCTACCAAAAGAAAATTTTCACTGTAACGGATACAGCTTGTGTTGTACTTTTTTTCCTCATTTTCGCCACCAGAAGTCATTCAGTGGGATCAACGTTTGTATCCCTGTGTCGTAGAAAGTCTGCTTGCCTGGAATACATACAAGTGTTTGACAGCCACCTGCAACAAAGCATCACTGTGATACAGGAGTTTCTTGAGATGTATGGAAAGATGAAAATAAATTGTGGAAATTCTGATGCGGTGTTGTTGACGTAACTACATGAAGAAACAGTTGGGGACGAGATCCGGCCTATGGGGTGGATGGTCACACCGTTGGCCACACACGGCTCGGCTCCCAATAGATCTTCTGCAGAAATTCTTCTGGGAGGTGTTAGACCATCCATCCTTTAGTCCGAACCTCGCCCCAGGCGATTTTCACCTTTCCTTACTTCATGAAATTCCTGTCCGATTAGCGTTGCGAGTACCTTAGTGAGTAAGAAATCCAGGTGGCTGTCAAACACTAATACCTCTTCCAGGTGGCAGACGTGTAACAAACAAGAATACAATACTCACGGTAGGTCCAATGTATCAATGCATTGATACATTTCCATTCGCGTCACTGCTCAGGTCATTATTCTCGCAAGTGTAGTGCATGTTTTTATTGTGGGAGGTGGCATTGATCTTCCCCTGGTGGATGGCGAGGTCGGGTGCCGACCTGTACGTCAGCCAGCGGGCTTTTCCTCAACAAGGTATCTCCACCAGCGAGGCAACGCCCCAGTTTCCGAAGTGTGATATATATATATATATATATATATATATATATATATATATATATATAAGGGGTAAAGCTAAAACCAAGAAAGGTAACGAAAAATGGCGCGCGGTCCTTTCCCGTTTGCTAGAGTACTGCTCAGGCATTCGCCTGGTGATCGCGAAATCCTGGAAACCTACCAACAGAGAAGCCGGCCGCTAGAATCCTCCTTCAGGCAGCGACTGAACGACCTAGCTATTTAGGTAGTGAGGAAAATCCCGCTCCCTTCCGACACTAGGACCTCCCGGTTAGATGCACTGCAGTGAAATCGATTGATTCCCTGAGCCACCTAAGCCAGAAAAATGTCTCAATTGTGATCGCAATTATGAGCAACATGTGCCGCCTGTGCAACAATAAAATGTTCCCACGAAATTGTTTTTTTTTTGTTGACGATAATTTTTTTGGGTGCAGCTCCTATTCCACGACCTATCACAAATACTACGAGCATTGAAGAGAGTGAAAATATCTTTGACCTATAGTTTAGAAATAATAAAGAATATAAAGTATTATAATATTTAGACCATCATTGCCATCAAATTATCAATTAAAATCGCCGAATCTAAATTAAATAAACAACAAACTGAGTGAAATAAAGCACAGATAAATTGGTACATGTCGTTACGTCATACGAACACCGCGATTTAAGAATTTTCGTGCTATTAAACTATTCTCGCCTTTCAATAAATTAAGGGAATTTATTAAAAGATTGTAGTTTTAATAAATAATAAATAAATAATAAAATAAAGGGCTGTTTTTAAATATGTAAAATAATTTGCTGCTAGTTTAAGTGCGAGCACCGGCTGACAGGGCGAGTATTTATAGAGTATGGATTGCACGAGTCGACTCCACTATCCCTCTCTGACCCAAACACAACCTTTAGGAGGCTGAAGCAGCAAGCCATCCCTCAGACAACCACCATCGAAATCACCGTATGCAATTGGATACGCGTAATAGAGTGCGTTATATTGGGAAGTGAAAGAACTATTGAGGTTTTTGAAGTGCAGAAGGCTAAGTCAATAGGCGGATGAATCAAAGTAAATTCATGAATGAGACAAATTAATAAAAAAAACTGTAGTTTTCAGATGACCAGGTAAACGATAACATAAATCGGGGCTAAAATATGGAGCCGCTATTTTGAATGATATAGATTTGCAACAAGACAGAATATCAAGGGACATCCATGTATTTATTTTTCAAGGTAGGAATCGAGCAATCAGAATACACTGTAACTAGTTGCGTGTGGCGTCGCCGACTGTTTTAAAATTATTTTCAGGTGTTGGAAATTTCTTTCATTCATTTTCTTCATGCGTAGCTTTGTTCAAAGATGTTCTTACAGTATCTGGCATTGGACTTAACAATGAATCTTAAGAGCTGGTAATGTCCCCTTCAAAAATTCCCAATATCTAATGGTCATGTATGTTACCTCCATACGGGATATGAGCGAGTAATATTGCAATTTCAAAATTATAATCGCCGTAAAAAAATACTTGCAGGTGTTGATGATGCGAATAGTTGGTTTAGTACAGTTACGTGTTTTGCTAATATTCACAAAAATGCAAATGGACAGCTCTAAGCTGTTCTTTTGAGTTATTCTCTAATCTTAACATAAGATCAGTTAGTTCCGAAAACTCTGTCGCAAAATCTTCTATATCTACATTTGATTCTTCCTCAGATTTGCTCAACACTTCCTTATTTTTCTCCCCTAGTTTTTGCAGAGATTAAAAGTCCACAAACAGTCTAATTTGGTTTACTTCCATTTCTACAACCGCTCTATTAATCATTTCGTATGCGAATCTATATAAATATTAAAAGTCGACTATTTTGTATGTTTATGTGAAAAGGTGTTAGTTAAGTTTAATAAGAATAAATTCAGGGCCACATTCATTTGAAAATCAGTATTTGAACACCTAAAAATGTAAAAGAGAGAAGTGGAACGTTAATTCATTCTCTAACATTACTCACAGTTTTGATTGATTGATGGTGTTTCCAGGCGCGTCAACTGCTTCGGGCATTAGTCCCGTTAGTGTAGAGTATGTTTTTTCTCGGGAGATGGCGGTGATTTTCCCCTCGCTGGATGGCGAGATCCGGCGCCGACCTACCGTCGGCTAGTGGGGTTTCCCCCTAACCAGGACTCTTACACCAGCAGGGCACCGCCCCAGCCGGGACAAGCTCTAAGCTCCCGACCGGTCTCCCGGAATATGTGGTAATGTAGTGCATGTTGGTGTAAGTGCGTGTGTAAGGGGAGAGGATAGGACAAGGAAGGGGAAGGGTAGATCGCGCACGGTCCGTGGCTCGTTTGGTAGCGTACTGCTCCGGCATTCGCCTGGTGTTGATTGGAGAAACCACGGAAAACTACCGATCAGAGCAGCCGGCCGCTAGAATTCTCCTCCAGACAGCGACTGAATTTGACCTAGCTGAATAGCTAGTGTCGAAAATCCTGCCGCCGTCAGGACTCGAACCTAGGACCTCCCGGTCAGAGGCGCTGCAGTGGCATCAGTTGATGCACTGAGCTACCGCTCCCGGTTTCTCACAGTTTTGTTTTCTCGGTATTTACTTGAAATTCTTCAAATTTAGAAAGGTCCAAGGCAATACTATTCGTAGGTGTTCGCAAATGTATTTAAAAAAAATATGGTAATAGGCCTTATAGATACAATTTAAAATGAAATATGCCGCGCGATTCACTCTTGGTTCAAATTAACTTCACTTGTTCACATAAAGGTGATAACACCAGTGTTGCCAACGTCGTGAAAGAAAATTATGGCGTACTGAGCGAATAATGCCTTTGGATACCGGAGTTTAATCTACGCCACCTACATAGATCTATTTAATTTCCGGCTTACTCACTAAGATCGCAGCGCCAAAACACACACACACACACACACACACACACAAGTTTTGGAAATTTCTTTGAATCTTGTGGCCGGATCCAAAAACAAAACATCAATTCCTCGTCAGGAGACCGAGACGCGGCTAATGACACCTTGTATTACCTCGATTGGCACACGGGAAGTTAATCTAGCGTAATTGATGGAATCGTACATCTGCAAATCTGCACACTCGAGGAGTTACTCAAATACTACTTAGGAATTGCGGATTATTGAAAACAAAATTTGTAAATAATATTTTTTTTAACGAAAATATTTGAGTTCTGAATATCTTTCCAAGTTGTTTGTTCCTGAGAAAAGCGCTTTACTCTATTTATGGAGTGGGTCCCAAGCGATTTACGAAACAAGTTTTCTTTGCATAGTTGCATTTTCCGTAGTCCTACTCAAGCAACAGAAAAATATTGTGAGGAGAAGGAAAAATCAGAATATTAATGATTTGCATTCCATAATTTATAAATACTACGAAGCTTTTTGTTAATTCTGAATTTACGATATTTCATTTTCACTAAAAAATGATCTAGAGGTGCTACAAAAGTACGTAATATTGTATTATTGCAATTTCTGTCCTACTAACATCTCTACTAAAACGCAAACAACATATAAAAAGGCATCGGCCTACGAATGTATTTATCCTATAAGAGTGAATGATCCACGAGAAGCAAAATTATTCCTTCATTTTCAAATAGTTCAGTCCAATGATCCATGCCTGCATCACAGGTGCCCCAAGCGAGGTGAAAGGTCGTCGGTTTTGCGCCGGTGAGGTCTTCGCGCGGCATTCGGGGGCGAAGGGCAGCGAAACCGGTTCATTAGGTGAATTGCCGCTGCCGCTGGCGCCGCCGCATCCCGAACAACCAACCGGCGAACTCGCCGCGCGCCCTCGCTGCCGGCGCGCTGCTACAGCCCGGCCTCCGCCGCGCCGCGCCTGCCACCCTGCCTCATCCGCGCGTGCCTGCTCGCTCCCTGCGCAAATACCGGTGTTTGCTCGGAAACAGCAACCTTCTGTTCCACCCGCTCGCTATCGCCAACTCGCCCGCCCACGCGCCGTCCTCGCCCGAGTTTTTCGAAGCGACGGCAATGACCGGATTGGTCGCTTGGAGGTGCCCCGAGAGAGGGCACTATTTGCCCCGCTTGCTGCCGCAGCCACCACCACCGGGACCCCGCCCCTCTCTGTCCCGGGCCCCGATAATCGATGTTTTCATTAAAGTGATTGGACATTACCGCCAGTAAATAGAAGGGGATATGTGATTACCCCGCCAGGTGGAGAGCGGCGGCGGCGGCGGCGGCGGCGGCGGCGGCGGCGGCGGCGGCGGCGGCGGCGGCGGCGGCGGGGGTGCTGTCGGCAATGGCGGTGGCCAACAGGGCCAGGGGCGGCGGTGCGACGGGGCCGGTGGTCGGTACACTCCCGCCGGCGTTTCACGCTCCCCTAGTTCAGGTTTTAATTTTCTTCTATTGTGGATTAATACGTGCGCGGGCGTGTGCACGCTCGTATCCGTGGGCGGCGGCTATTAGAGCTGCTCGTAATCAGAAATATGTGTGGGGCGGGCGGGCGCGACCAGCACGCGAGATGAGCACTTGTGCGTGGATGCAGGCGAGGCTTATTAGACGGGTGTGCGCGGGGAGATCACAGTGCTATGGGCATTCGCGCTCTCAAGAAACGCCCTTTGCACATGATGAGTCCGGCGGGTTCTTCATCCAAGCAAATCGTTTCTCAGAGGTCTTTGTTGTGATCAAACGCGATTACTAGCCAATTATTTACTTTGTGACATTGGCGGCTGGTGCCCCAACAGACTAGAGATCGCACCTCCATCGAATGACGGAAATGTAATTACTACAACAAGCATTATTGCTTCGACACGTTTCACACAAATAAAATTATTTTATTTCGAAAACTTCACTACCCTGGTATATTTGGCAACGATGAAAGAACTTCGACCCACATTAGTATTCACAAGAACGTTTGCAAATCGCTGGCCAGTGGCAGCCACACTACCTTCCGCGAGACACTAAAGGTCTTCCATCCAGAACGGCCACCTTTACACAAAGAACATATCAAATGTACATTTTGAATCAACAAACCTAATATCAAAAGAAAACAAATCTCCAAATATCATAAACAATGCATTGAATATCGTCAATAACTGACTGAACTTGTGTACTTTCATTAACCACCAAAAAATATAAAACTACGAAGACCGAAAATGAGTATTCCTCTGAGATTCTCTCCGTCGTCGCGCAATGCTAGACCGCCACTAAACTGGTTGCCCAACCAAAGGGCCGTTATGTTCCCAGTGTTAAATCGAAGGGCCCAAGAATAAACAGTAAACCCATTAATACAGCCACGAGCGTGATGGCAAAGTACCAGTCATTGGAGAGAGCGCCAGTTGAACTCTCTTTGGTTTCAAAATAATTTCATATAAATCGATATTGCTCAATATCTTGAATATTGGATGTTTTAAAAGGACAATGTATATTCGTAAGATATGAGATCTTTTCAATTTTCTGGGGGTTGTGCAATCATGCAACCAAAGCACGAGCCGTCACTGCTTCGTGATACCTCTCCACAAGAAAACAAATGCTCCCCCCAAAAACTAATATTTATTGACACTTGGCGTTTGCTCGGTGAATTTAAAATAAAATCTTGGCATGGGTCTGCTTGTGGCAAAACAAATTACGAGATCAGGTATACTGAAACAATCAACTTTCAAATTCTTTTTAATATTTGAAATTTAATCAAAGGAATCAAATTTAATCGGTACACGCGAAAAGAAACGCGTTCCAAAATCATTCCCCTCCCCCTTATTTATTGTAATCGTAGTGTAGAAAAGTTAAGAAATGTCGTCAAAATAGTTGTCGAGATTTTCACGGAAATATATCTTTTGAAACATTTTGCAAGGATAAAATGAATTTTTTGACCCAACAGTCATTTTCAGAAAAAAATGTTTGTATTTTCACAAATTAAATATTAGTATTTTTTCGATTATCTCTTGAGAGTAAGTAGAGTTTCTGGATGCGGCAACAACTTTGGTCATTAGTCAAGTGAATACTTTATCCCAGGAGCGTGAACATGAGATCCAGTGGCGATCTACAAGTGGTTTGTGGAGTTCTCCTTTCCAGGTATCTCCCCAAACGTCGTGTTTTATCTCGTTGAAGGTAAGATCCATTACTTCCCTATTTTTAAGCAAGTAGCTTCTGTAATCACATAATAAAAGCTCGTGGTCGAGTCAGCGACATATCCTATCTTTTTTCGCCTCGCGCTGGGAGGGCCGCAGGCTGAGGGCGGCCGCCGCCGCCGCCGCCCCGCTGGGACACGCGGGTTCGGCAGCGCGCACAAAGGCGAAAGGAGAGCGGGCGGGCGGGCGGTTGAGGGGCACGCAACGTGCGCGAGGAAATGTAAGCCGGAGACGCCGCTTTCCGCGAAAAACTACTTCAGTCTTAAATGGAAGCCACCTCATCCCAGATCTCGCTGTGGTCGCCATCCGCAGGTTCCACTGACTGGCAGGCACTGGCGGGACGGTGCGCTCACTACGAGAAGGTCGTTCTTTTTTGGGGAATGGAGAGAAAAATTCGAGTGAATACTACTATTTGTTTCTGCACTCCTTTTCACAAGCTGTTCTAAGTGAGTACAACTCGTTTGTTGAGTAAAAAAGTTGTAGCTAGGTTCACAAAATGTCGAGTTTCCACGAGCATATCTCAGTGATGTAAAGAAATATGAATCGGAATAATATACGGTGTGGTACTCAGCACATTATTTGTACATGGTACAAATAGTTTTTGCGGGGGTTACATGCTGGTGAGGATACCCACAGAGAAGCTGAGAGAAGTGAGAGGGAGACCTACAAATACGCGGACAGCACGTCTTGACGTAGAATAGTACTCCTAGCTCAGCGGGATACCAGAAGGGGATTATAGAACTGGCTAATCAACACCAACTGGGCCCTTCAAGTTCTCACAATCTCTGCAGCTGCCTTTCCCACCCGCAGAGGCATTGTATTTGTGCTGCTGAATAAGTTCCCTCTTTCAACATCACTACACAACTTTCTTCCTTAATACGGCTGATTACACAAGCAAAGGTGGCTCAGGGCATCATCTGATGTCACTGCAGTGCCTCTGACCGAGAGGCCCTAAGGTTCGAGTCAGGATTTTTTACACTAGCTTGTCGGCTAGGTCGAGATCAGCCGCTGTCTGGAGGAGAATTCTAGCGACCAGCTGCTCTGATCGGTAGTTTTCCGTGGTTTCTCAGATCATCACGGAGCAATACCCTAGCAAACGGGCCACGGACCGCGCGCGATTTTTCCTTCCTCTCCCTTGTCCTATCCCTTACACACTCGCACGCACTACACTACTACATATAGCGGAAGCTTAGAGCTTGTCCCAGCTAGGGCGGTACCTAGTTGGGAAAACCCCGAAAGACGTTCCTGAAGCCCGCCAGCTAGCGAGGGAAGATCACTGCCACCTTTCGCGATACACACACGGGACTAATGACACTGACGAGCCAGGAATAACTTTTTACCAGATTATTAGCGAATCGCTTATTACTAGAGTCCGGAAAAATTTCTAGATATAAATGTACACAAACAAGTAATGAAAAGAATACTTGAACATAACAGAAATATGACTTATCTAACAAACATATTTAATACACATCACCTAACGTTGTGGGAAAGTAGAGTAAGTTGTTCGTGTACCGTTTGTGTGATTTTTATTCCTGTTTTCTTTATGAAACAATTACTGAAGCTAAATATTTAGTTATTTAACTTGTCACTATCACAGTTTCAAACTACCAAAATACTGGTTTCACTAACACCACGCACAATTGTACACTCATAGCTGAGGGTTGACTGTTTCCAGAAAGCGATAAGAGCTGCCTCGGGCCCGTAGCGTTCACCTCGGCGGCTCGAACCCAGCTATCACTTAATCATTGCGAAGATCGGAAAAACGAAAGCAATTTCCTGTACTCTGGAGCGCCCAACGGGTTTCGGCGAAATAGATAAGGTAACCTGTACGGTGTCAAATTCTCATACGTTTCTAAGCTGTGTCTCTGCTCGACGCGTTACAGGCAAGTTCAGAGCTTCTCGATCAGATGACACCCTGGCGGATTTTACGCGGTTGTTACTTATTTGGTAAAAAATTACCCATCAGTGATTTCTCAAAAATTATCGTAGAAAACAAAACAGTGAAAAAAATATGAATAATGGGAAATATCAAAATAGGCTCTTAACGCTCGATTAGGCAATTATCTCTAAAATAGGCATACACTGAGGTAAAAATTGATAATGAGGTAAGATGTCTAAAAATACATTCAAAGAAATAAAATAGGCAAAAAGGGCATTGTCCGAGCACTATTCATCACAGGCTCTTTAATAGTTTTGCACGTCAAGGAATTATTGTGTGGGGGCGAGGGTGCTTTCTTCAATATTTTGAACCTACTATATTAATACAAAATAGAATATTGAAAATAATCCACAAAGCCAAAGGACAGTCCACTGAATCACGGACTGTAATTTCTATAAGTACTTTCTATGAGTTGCACGAACGTAATTTTATTCATTTGAAAATAATAACTAGAAATAAAAACCAATTATTATTGAAGTAGAAATTTAAAAAAAAAAAAAAAAAAAGTTACATTACATCCTTAAATTTTTTTATTAAATTTCCACTTGATCTCAAAGTTTTAAGTAACAGTAAAGTTATATTGAAGAAACAAGATGTGCTACAGAATAGCACAGACTTTCTCGCAGAAAAGTTTTCCAATTTCCTTGGTGTGGACTGGTATTGTAGTCCTTGCCTGATTCCATCTATTCGCCCCCACTCCAATTTTTTTTTAATTTCGCAACTTTTCGGCTTTTTAATAATATAACTTAAATTATATTTTAAGAATATTAAAGAAATTTATAACGTCGTCCTAAATAGCAATTTTCATTGAAAAATTTGAGGCTGTTTTTAAGAAAATGGAGATTAAGCATTACTGTAAATGCGAAATTTGAAGCTCTTTTTTCACACGAATCTATTGCGTTTTCGAAAAACTTCATTTGGCGTCATTTCAACTACTTCCACTAGCAAATGCAATAACGTATACAAATCGATGGTAATGTGCATATTAATGGCGTGAGAGGTATTTCAAAACATTTGTGTAATTTTTGAAAAAACAAAAGAATACAGCAGTACAAACTTAACGTCATATTACACAGTGCAATTAGCACTACCCATTGAAAAAAATTGGAGCAATTTTCGAAAAAATGGCGTTTGAGCGTTTTTGAAAATGCGGAATTTAGAGCCGTTTTTTTACAGAAAACTGTTTGAGTTTTTGAGAAATTTTATTTGACAATATTTAAAGCACATGTGCTCATAAATCTAAGAATGTGAAGAATTTGCCTCGAGTGTAAATATTTCCGACGTGAGAGACAAGTCAAACAACTTTGTAATTTTTGAAAAAAAACTAAAGAATAGAGCAATATGGTGTTCATGTCATCGGATAGGGTGCATTTGGTACTATCCCTGCCAAAAATTTAAAGAAAAAATTTAGAGCAGTTTATGAGAAAATCTTGTTTTTGTTATTTTTAAAAATTGCAAATATTGCATGGACTATTGCACGAAAACTACTAAAATTCCCAAACAAATCTCCATGACCTTAATGAAAGGGATATTTATGGTCAACAAATTTCCTTTGTAGGAAAAATCTCTATCTTCAATTTTATAGTTGTAGGAAGACGACGGAAAAAATTCAACTTTTGCAACATTCGAAAAGTCAGAGTTAACCGTGGAAATCGGACCTATGCCACTTTCGTAAGTGTTGTTTACTCTGTTCTCACAAGAAATTTAAAGAAAAAAATATGGAGCCGTTTTGAGAAAATTTTGAAAATGTCCGGGGGTCTCAAGTAAAGTACCCCCAAATTTTAAAGAATGTTTTTCAAAATTTCAAAGCATCAACTACAGCCAGGGGGGTTCTTCAATTTGGAAAAGATCGTACGTATGGTTTAGGCGCTAGGGTTGTTTACATACTTGTACGACAGATGGACGGACGTTAAGAAGAAGAAAATACCACTTTTTTTGGTATCAGGGGATCCCAAAACGTGTATTTCTGAAATCTCGAAATCGATTTTCTGCAGCATTACATAACTTTCTCTATACTACGTATAGAGTACTATGTATTTAATCCCGTATATACGAATATATACGAGAAAGTAACTAGAGGTGTCACAGAATGGCACAGACTTTCTCGTTCCATTTTTTTCTAATTTTCTTGGTGTAGTCTGGCTTTAAGGTCTTACTCCATTCTCTGACCAGCTGCCATCTGTCGTCGCCCAAAGTACATTTTTGACAATTTATCAACTCATTGCTTTCCTACACCGAATTATTACTTCAAGAATATTAAAGAAGAGTAAAAACTCGCCAAACGCGGCGACAATGATACTTTTCACACCTAAAGGTGAAAATGATCTGTCGCTGCCACGCTCTTCCAGCCACTGAGATAACTGTAACAGGCGCGCCGGATTGTGAGAACATCCGAGCGCGTCTTCACGTAGCGTACCTCGAATAGAGTATGCCGTAATAATGTAGGAAAAATTGCTGAAATTTTTGACAGTACTTCTTTTCATATAAATAAGCAAGAAAATTGACAAAATAAAAAAAGAGTTGTCGAAAATAGCGAAACACGTCAAATAGTACCGAATATGTAAAAATATGTAACGATAAAAATGGATATTATGTTAGGACGGCGACAATTCGCCAGGCTTAAAGTTTTGAGTGCGGAGTGAGTAAGTATAAAGACAACAATTATGTAATTACATAAAAATCCGGTCCCTAATTATCTAAGGTAATATCACGAGTGCTTTGGAAATTGGCGATAAATCCCCGACTCGCGAAGCGAGGAGATTTATCTGAGAATTTCCAAAGCACGAGTGGTATTTAATAGGACTATTCCATGAATGAAATTACATCCAACAGAGTTCCAAAATGTGCCAAATACTGAAAATAACTGAAAGCATGTAAAAATCAAAAGGGTTATGTGAGTACATACGGGGTTTACTGTACGTAAACACAGCTTGATAAATATGGCCTCTTAGATATAGATAAGTCGCAACTTATTTATATGTAGGAAGGAGTTTAGAAAAATCTGATAGAAAAAGCGATACATTTTTTAGACACACCGTCCTCAGCGGGGTATTTTATATGCATAGTTAAACACTTCACAAAGTCAGCAATCGCTCTTTAGAGTCCATTGTATGCGGAGATTTTACCATTGATTTTCTGGTCAAATCTTGCGAGAAAGGAAAGTTTCTTAATTTAATTAATTCCTTCAATTTAGATATTACAATTAATGTACATACATGGATCACACTAAATTCGATGAAGGCAATTGATCAAATTATATTTAACAAAACTACTACTCGATATGAAGTTAATAAATAGAATAAATACTCGATATAAGTTAAAACAAAATTTAGGTTTTCTATGCACAAATTCTTACCATTATAAGAAATGCGAACACTGACACAATAAATAATACATATATGACTAGATTGCTTACAAAAAGGAAAATAAAATTATTCACTGATTACTTGATGCAGGAGTCATGGGAAGTGGTTAATACTGTTGATACAAAGGACAAATATAATAATTTTTTTTCAACGCTTTCATTTCATTTTAACACTTGCTTTCCCCTTCAAAAACGAAAATTAAATATTTCACGGAAAAGCAATTCTTGGATAACACAAAGGAATAGGTCATCTTGCAAAAACAAGAGAATTCTTTCTTTCATTTCTAAACATCATAACATATCTCAAGATTTCCTCATCATCTTTAAAAAATACAAATCATTGTTAAGAAAAGTCATAAGGCAGGCTAAAATCATGAAACACGATCAGGAAATTTTAAACTCGAACAACAAAACAAAAGCAATGTGGAATATAATAAAAAATACGACCAAATCAACTAGAAACCTTGTAGAGAATGTTGTTTTAAAATATAACGATATAAATGTGAACGCTCCAACAACAGTGGCTAGTCTCTTAAACCATTACATTTCGAGAATTGCTGCCGATCTCACTAAGAGTCGTCAGCCACAAAATTCAATATCAGACATTTCTCACAAAAATGTTTGACACGATGATCGTTTCCGAAACTTCTTCCTACAAAATACTCAAAATAATCTGTACACTAAAAAATAAATATTTGTCCGGTTTAGATGAATTTCCGGATTCTGTGTTAAAGACCTGTGCAGTTGCAATTATACACCCATTAACTCACTTATTTAATGCATCCTTATGCACCAGAATGTTACCATATATTCAAAACAGCTAAAATTAAGCCGCTCTTCAAAAAAGGAAACAAAAATGAAATTCAAAATTATCGGCCCATTTATCTTCTATCATTTTTTTCAAAAATATAAGAGATACTTTTTTTTACGTACGAATGGAAACCTTTCTCAGTAAACACAACGCGCTTTCAGATTGCCAACATGAATTTAGAAAATCAAAATCAACCAAAACATCCATATTTTCTTTTCTTAAAGATGTTGTTTCATCATTGGACCAAAACGAAGCACCTATTGGATTATTTTTAGATCTTTCAAAAGCTTCTGATGTCATTGATCATGACATTCAAAATTACCTTCATATGGAATTCGCAGTATTGCTCTAGATTGGTTATGCTCGTACATTAAACAACGATCTCAGAGAGTAGAACTACCTTACTGGAATGATAGAACATTAAGCACACACCTTTCCGACTCTTTGCCAATTGCACGTGGAGTTCCTCAAGGATCGATTTTAGGCCCTATTCTGTTCTTACTAAACGTAAACGATATGCCCTTGACGATTCGAAACGGAAGAACAGTTCTCTTTGCGGATGATACGAACATTCTTTGCAATAAAGAAACCGTAAATAGTACAATATCAGATTTTCAAATTGGTTCCAAAATAACAAATTAATAGTAAATGACAAGAAAACGGTTTTAATGCAGTTTACCATTTCAAACAAACAATTCTGTGCTCCACTGAAAATGAACGATGTACCATCGACTGATGTCAAGGCAACAAGTTGTTTAGGTCTCTCAATTCAGTCAAACCTTAAGTGGAATGTCCATTTAAATGAAATGAACAAAGTTCATTATGCTACGCGTTCAGAATTCTTGCAAATTCAGTCAGCCTTCATACTGCTCGTTGTGTATACTTCGCGAATGTTTATTCCCGCCTGAGATATGGCATAATATTCTGGGGAAATACATCTTATAGCTCCCAGACTTTTAGATTACAACAAAGAATTGTACGAATAATAACCCAATCCCACCAACGTGATTCTTGTAAGCCTCTTTTCATTAATCTAGGAATTTTACCATTACCGTGTGTGTTGATTTACGAATCAGTGGTTTTGGTAAAAAATGACTTGCTTAAGGGCGAGAATATATTTTCAGAAAATGCCGATGTCTATTTCTATAACACTCGACACAGAAATCATATTCATCAAGTGACAGTATCAACAGCTCATTACAAAAAATTCACATACAATACATGTACATTATCATACAACACTTTGCCAGATGACATTAAATGATTAAATTTGATACAAAAGTTAAAATCCAAAGTGAAATCGTTTCTGCTGCATAACTGTTTCTATACAATTAGAGACTATACTGAGCATCACAAGGAAAGTAACATTAATTTTAACAGTGATATTTAAGGCATTATTTACCATGTGGACTATAATTCTAAACAACCTGTAACAAGTATTGTACAGCAGCTTCTGGGTCAATGACCCCCATCTCGATCAGGTTTTTCGTCCAGTTTCCCTGATCCATTGAGCAAATGCTGAGATGGCCCCTTGTTCTGGACATAAATGTAACTTCATTATCTGTGCATGACTTCTAGAATTCAGTGAGAAATATAGTTATTCAAATTATCGTTTCCATGATGTCGGAGGAGGAAGTATTATTCCTTGATGAAGGACAAAATGGATAAGAGCTCAAAATCTATTGCTGACTTATCCTTGAAAATAAATTTTATTACATCGGAGCGTTTCTTTTTTAAATATTTTTAAATAATTTTTTTAAATTTTATTTTATTATTTTTAATCCAATTTTTAAGTAGTATATGACTTAGTGTTGCGATCACAGAATTTTGAAAAGTGCACAAATTAATTTCTCCCCGTAGCACGTCATACACAGTTTTAACTGTTTTTTGATGTAAAATAAATAAATATAAATAAGGAGGTACCACTATTGGTTTTAATTTCACGAGTGGAATAGCTATTGACAAGATACTGTCAAAAGACAATATGGGTGTTAAAGAGGTTAATTTTAGTCCCAGTAATGAATATTTGACATTTTTTCAAATGAAGATGAAGGGTACTCGTTCATTATATTTTCTTGAAATTATTGTTCATTATTAATCTCGGCATATTCACTACAATTTAATTACCAAAACTGAAGGGAGAAGAAAAAAAAAATTGCAAACGAATAATCAAAATTTCATATATCCAAAATGACAGTTCATCTTCAATCAACATCAGAATTTTTGTGTAAAATGTCTCATTATTTTGTTGCAAAATATTTCATATTGAAGTCTAGTTTGTTTTGGAATATTATCCATAATATAGAATAGAATAGTGTTTAACATGTATGCTACCATGGCTCACAACCCTGAACCCCAATGGGTTAACCTCATACTGGAGTTAACTGAACCATTTTTTTCTCAATTCCTTTCTTGCGTCCCATGAATTTTAACCAAAAGCTAAAAAACTAATTTTTATTATTATATACAACTTTATACTACGTAAGAAAGGCTGGCTAGCTTAATAAAAAAATGTAAAAAAAAAAAAAAAAAATGCAAAACTGGCCCAATTAACCTAAATCTATCCTATTATGGCTGATAAGAGCTTTGAAAGACTGGTGAACGAGTCGGTTCGTTGCACCACGAGTTGAGGCCACGAGTATAGGCATGGATTGGATTGGATTTATTTTTGTCAAAAAACAAAACAGTATAAACAGTGTGTGACATATAGGGGAGAAGTTTAATACGCACAATTTTTCTTGAGCTTCAGAGTTTCAGCTCTTTACTATACGTATGTAGCTGAGTCACGATTAAGAGAAATACCTACACAACTCCAACATATAAAAATTAGAAATTTTTGCTCAATAATAGAAAACTTATTTGCATCTGTAAATGAACTACATATTTCATTTTATGATAATCTAACAAAATAGCAACTCTTACCTTTGGTTCTACTCCTCTACTACAAATAGCAAAACAAGAGCTCAAGAAAACATGTTCAATGAAGCTACATATATTTCCAGAAGCAAAACAAGAGGCCAACTCCACATTTGCTAAATGGATGACGATAAACTGTACCAAAAAATCTGCTGCTGCTGCTGCTGATGATGATGGGGATCCTTCACACAGAAGCTGAAGTACAATTTTTTGTTACAGCTACATTTAGTTTTAGAATTTTACAATATCAACGGTAATTAATGAGCTTTCAACATTCTTAAAATAAATAAGTTAATTTTTAGTGGTCAAATTTTTGTTGTGTAAATAATTGACTATAAATGCTAACTCATTATGTAGTGGAGAAGATTTTCCTTTCCACTTACATTTAGGTATCAATTAGAATTCTTTAATATCATTTCGCAATGAGTTGTAAAGGATGATACATTGATTTCTTGAGAGTTTATACTGTTTATACTGACACCTACAGAATTAAATTCGTATTGACTTGTAATTATCAATATCTGCATTGCAAGAAAATTCATTCCCACCCTTAAGTAAATCAGTTTTGACACAAAGTCCGGATTCGTAGACAGGCCAGACAATGGTAGGATTCTAAGCTCAATGAAGAGAAGCTTGCAGGAATCAGATGGATGACATTTCTTAATTGTTCCTACAATTCTTTTATCTGCAATCTAAAAGTGTGGGTACTATAGGCTGTGTTTCCCCAGAATATGACATATCTGTTCCGTCATATTCACAATCTTTCCTTCACATTCACTGTCCTATCTTTACTCTTTACTTACACAAACTTACATGCATTACACCACACATATCAGGAGCTAAGAGCATGTGAGGTGGGGAAGCGACTTGCTGGTGGGAGACACCTGGATAGGGAAAATGCTGTAAGCTGACATGTTGGTCAGTGCCAGTTTACACAATCCAGCAGGGGAAGAACATGGTCACTTCCCAATATATATTACACACACATTGGCTTTTAATGTCATTGATTTTATAAAAAATATAATACCACTATATTTCACTCACCTTTTGCAAATAATACATCATCTTAGGATTAGGGCGACTCATGAAATGAGTTGAGTCAGTAAAAGCAACAGCAACAACTCTCTTTCGAAACTCATCAAAGAATTGTTTTATCTGTCCAAACAAAAAATAAACAAAAATTACCAAGCACAAATGTTTTACTTCTGAATTAGAAAACATGAAAGAGATGATTCTATTCAGATCAACATTTCGATGTAGAAATTCTCAAATGCCACATATCAAAGAACACTGACTTTCAAAAATTTGTTTCTCCAAACAACATTCATTTATGAACATTAACATGTTCTTAAGGTAATATACAATCCACCCAATAGCTTGCCAATCAGTATTCTTTGGTAGACCAAAACTGGGATATCAAACGTCATGTATAATGTATAAAAAGATCTGACACACTTATTTACAAAAAAACAAAACTTACCAGCTCCATAACAACACTGCCCCCATAACTGTGAGCAACAATTGCCAAATGACGAGCTTTCGCTTTCTTTACATAATTTTCCCAAACATACTGGGCATGTTTGTGGGGATCTTCACTGTTCTGTGGAGGCCAACATTTTCAGAAAACATTCATTTGTCTCTTCTTTCATGCAAAATTGTCACCAACAGAAAACATCTTAATAAAATGACTTACTTTAATTTTATAATGTCTGCCCTCAATGGTTCGTGAGTTATCATTTGTATTCAGAACCATAATACCATAACCAAGTTCTCGTGCACGATGAATATAGGGAAGTTGCGATCCTGTTTTGAGGCTGTCATTAATAATAAGGCTGGAAAACATAATAAATTTATTAAAAGAATATAGCAATTGCTTGTGCCAATTGCACACTTTATAACCAACATTTCACACAAACCTCCTAGCCCACTGTCCTGCTCGTACAACTCCACTCCCATGAATGAGAATAAGCAAACGTTCTGAATTTGACAATGCATCCTTCGATACAAATATAAAACTTTTGATATTCTTGTCACCATCGCTACTTTTCACTTTATCATCAGACATAGGGACTTCTAACCGAAGAAGCTGGCCTTCTGTTTCAAGAAGCTCATACACGTATTTTGTTATAACCTAAAAAAAGAAAAAAGTATAATTCTACACTCATTGTAACTTCAGAAAGCATGGAATTTTGCAAACACTCACTTCTCCCAGAGCCTCATAGTGTCTCTGATTCTTCTCTTGATCATTAGCCACATTAAATTCAAATCCTTCTTCTCCAAGTTCATTAGTGTCCGGATGCAATTTTCGCAATTGTCCATCTACAAAGAATATCATTATTAAAAGGTTATGTTAGGGAACAGAGAATGCGTAACAGCATTTCAACAGGTACCTTTATTGAAACCATATCCAAAACCTTGCAAAGTATCAGGATATTCAGAACCACTTCGACCATCTGCCATTACAACAGTAATAACATACAATGAAAAAAACAAAATTATATCTGCAGGTTCCAGTTTTGGCAGAAGAGAAACTACAATGATATCAAAATGTTAAGTTAAAATATGCCTTGATGTACCATGCAAATTCCAGATAGTAAGTAAAAATAACAATTAAAAGGCTTTACAAACGTGACAGAGTTCGTAAGTTTATTCTCAACATTTATCACATGACATTTTCGCCACAGTATTTTTGACGTACTATCACACAATACAGCCACAACTTTCCGCGCTCTTTCAAGATTTCATCAACCACGCGAGATCTTGACTTTAGTACATTATCGCGACATCTAGTAGCAAAGAAGAAAATTATTTACTAGAAAATATCAAAATCGTGGAAAATATAATTTGCATTATCGACAAACTGTTTTTTATCAGAATACCACGCATTACTCGAGTAGGAAGTGCACAACTTAGCCCACAAATCATCATCTTCGTGTTCTTGAGAAGTTCGCAAAACGGAAGAAATTTGATCATTTTGAATGAGTAATTATAAAATGGCGGCCAGAGAGATACGGATGGGCGTGGAGAGCTCTGCATTTTTCCTTTAAAATGATTTAAATCTTTTTGACAGTGTGTGGATTTTATCGAAGAAATCGATATCGATACAGCTGTGAACAGTAGGTAAGAAAAGTTTGTTTTTGTCGATTCCGATCGCCTTCACGTCACCTAAGAACACGTTGACTTGTTCGTAGGTCAGTGACAGTTAATAAATTATCTTTCTGTCACGCCTTCAGTGCGCTTCAGTTCTCCCTTGCGAATGCGAAAGAAAAGCATGATTTCATGCTCAAACTATGAAAAAAGCTGTTAGAGTTACAATGAAAAAAGTGCAAAAACTTTTTGATCGACGTAAGCCTAAGAACACGAAAGATGGGGATTCGGTGGCACGTTCTTCCGAGGACAGTAGTTATACGAGTACACAAATAGAGAACGGACTTGAAGTAAATGAAGATAAACCTCCTTTCTCTCGAGGAAATAGTACGGAATCTTCTCTTGAGTCACTGTTTCATTCGTCAGAAGACGAAAATAGCGATTATTTTACTCATCCTCGGGAAACAAATCGTGGGCGAAAACGAGAAACGAAACCGAATAAAACATCAAGTCCAGTTATTCGCACCCACAACAGTGATCAAGAAGGAGCGTGTGGACCACTTGTTACGGACTACAAGAACGGAAAACAAGTTGTGCCGTACTGTGGGGTATCGGATAACGTGTGTCGAAGTGTCGTATTAACATCATGTGGAGAATTAGAAGAGACTTGTTTGCATCTTCCATTGGAACTTCAGGCGAAAATATCAGTAATTAAAGAGAATTTGTTACGTGAATATCCACCGTTTTATGATTTTTGTATAATAGCTAGTGATAACGATTATGATGAAGCTGTTCGGTTTAAAAACTATGTGGCATCAGCATTTGGATTAGCTGGATGCACTTTGGATGATGGTTTTATATCATTAGGTGCTGACTTGTTTGACTGTTACAAAATGATGATGGACCAGAGTACAAAAGTTTTCTTTTTTGTCACAGAAAATTTTACTAGTAGTGCCTTCTGTAAAAGACTGCAAAGTGGTGCTGTGTTTCTTAGCCTAATGTCAAAAGCACAAAAAGATAAAGAAAAATGTGTTCCTGTATTTCCTCATGGATTTTGCATGGCTCCTTTGGCTTTATCAGGAATTGCAGGCCTTAATCCAACACAACGTGATGTAACACGACGTAGTCTTGACAATACATATTCACCTATAATAAGGCAGCGGAGACTTGTTTCAGATCGGAAAAATTTTAAAAGAAGATGTCTTCAATTCCAAGAAGAAGTTACCAAATGCATAGAGGAAGCAAAATCTGAGACAAATGACTTAAATTCTGTGCAAAATAACCTTTCTGTAATAAATTTGCCTGATAATACCAATAGAGAAAATGTTCTTGCAGGTGAAGCCCCTCCTTCGCCAGTCATTCAAATGCCAGGGAACGATGAAGTTTGTAAAGAAAACTTAGATCAGTGTCATATAGTTGAATCTCATTATTGTGATTTAAAATCAGTTGAGAAACTGAAGGATGGAAATAAAAAAGTTGAATCTAATAGACTTGAGCCCACTCTTGCACAAAAAAAAGCTTCTACTGAAAACGAGACTAGGGGGGCAAAAAATGTTGCAAATGAAAATAAAAAAAATGATGATGATGAAGATGATGACGATCCTTTTTTGAAAACATCACCTATCCCTGATGAACTTCTTGAAGCCATACATAATTCAATGCCTGGAGTTTCTGTTAACGATTGTGCTACAGTGCATATTGGCCACAATATTCAAATTTTTATAAATCCAAATTCATCAACTGACTTCACCAATCTGGAGCAGCACATAAATGTCAAGTCCACAGCCTTTTCTGCAAAGGAAACACCAGAAAATCATACTGATAGCAGTGACTGATGGAAGTCAATTATATTGCTCGTTAATAAAATGATAATGGAAAGAAGTTCCTCAAAGTTCATTTGTGAAATGTGCCTTTTTTCTGCCTTTATAAACTGAATAACCAACATAACAAAGAGTAGTCATATGATTCAAAACTTTTAGTTTTGTAGTGATCAATTGTGTTGTTTAAAAGTAAGAATGGCAACTTGAGAGAAATCTTATGCAAAATAGTAGCAACTGTATGCTGTATTGTTACAACTTTGTTTTATTGAACTTCCTTTTCTGATTTCTATTCAGTAGTTTTAGATTGAAAGAAAAATATTATATAATCATATTACATATTTTTTATGAATTGTTATTTCATACAAATGTCACTTGAATATATTATTTTCTTGCCAACGTTTTCTTCTTTTGATTGTGACTTGAAATGTTGATGTGAAATAAATGGATGTATAGTCAGTGAGTAATACACAAATTAAATATTCAAATAATCTTAGTTCCACAAGATTGTAACTCTGATTTCTAAACCATACCAGCAATTTCTTTTGTAATTGTTTAATGTGAGGATTCATGTTTTTACTGCTAGTTCCTTTCCACAACTGATGTTGGCGATGCTAGTGATACTTTATTTTCTTCCTTTAATTCACTCTTTCATTTACAAAATATTTTAATGTCTGTGATAACACCAAATTCTACTGTCCCGAAATAAATAAGGAAGAAATTGTGAAAATACTTGTTGACTAAGGCATAATAGGAGTTAGTGATGATCTTTCTGCTACAAAATTATTGGTGGTTTCACATCAAATTCATATGTATTACAATTTTTCTTGTAGCAAATTAATTTGAGGTAACACAATTTGGTAAATTATTTTCAGTTAATATGAAATTACCTTTTGCAGTGTGATACCTTTCTGTTCACAATGAATTTGGACATAAGGCTTTTTGGATAGAATCATGTTGGGTAGTGCAATGTGCCTAGTATTGTATCAAGTAAACAAACACTAGATTAAAAATACTTAGATTTAAAAAAAATATAATTCTGTTAGCATCCTTTCAAATACAGAAGGCATTGTTCACATCAAATGAGAACAATGGTATTGACAAGCATGTTGAACTTGAAGTTCCTTTAATTGAGTTATGAACAGTTTTTGCATGTTGCAAAAATGTAAGAAAAAATAATTGTTGTACATAGTGTCTGACCTAATTCTACTATGCATTATACCATTATAGTGTTTCACAAGATAAATACTTTATCAACTAAATATTGGCAAACAAATGTATTGTTTTATTATGTAAACAGATAATTTATTCAAAAATTGATTGTGTTCATGTTTGTAGACAAATAAATTACGAGCAGGAAAGATATTTAACTGTATTGTCACTTGAAAATCGTAAGTAAGCATTATTGAAAGTAATTACAATTATTTTAATCTATAAAAAATTACCAATGTTTATATAGGTTGGTTTGAAGTACTAGAGTAACTTTCTACGATATTCTTGTAAAATAATTCAATGAAATTCCAAGAATTTGTATTTAACTCCTTTTAATTAATTAAAAAGTGAAATGGTCATTAAATGAAGCAAATTGTATTTTCTTATTTATTGTATTTGTACATGTGTTATTCTATCAGATTGATTGAATTGATTAGCATTATCTGACTTTCAGATGGCAATATTTTGTTTCACTGAGGAAGGAAAATGGCACAAAATGGTTCTGTATGGAAGAAGTCACTTCTAAGTCAAATATCAGAAATGCTACAAAAATCTTTTTACAAATTACGGAAATCTGGGACAGAGTGTGTCAAAGCAACTCAAAATTTAGAAGATGACTTTGATACATCTAATACTTATGCTACCTGGCCTTCGTCTAATCTCCGAGCAACCATTGAAGACATGGTCAAGGAAATTCTAAATAAAAATTCAAAGGCTGTTTGTAACATAATTGACGATGTAGAGTGTGAGCTGAATAATGAAATTCCAGCAAATGTTGAAGAACAATTAGATTTTTGCATGATATGTTCTCAAGAGGACCAAATGGAAGCAACTGAACTGCAAAGAAACCTCTGTTCTCAATATGACCTTGTGGGGAAAGTGTTTTGGGAATGTATACCGTTAGGGCGAGACTTATTTAGTGCCTTGGAAGATATAATTGAAAACAGTTCAAGATTACTATTCTATATTTCAGAGAGATTTAATGATAGTGATGCTTGTGCTTATATTGCAAGAAATTTACTTGTGGAACAAGACAAATACGGTGCTAACAGGAAAGTGATTCCTCTAGTCACTCAGTTTGAAACCCCTATTCCTGAAACATTTCAGTTAATTGATAAGTTATACCTTTCCAGCAATTTACAATTTCATTTCAGATTTCCAGCTCTATTTACAACCGAGGTAAAGCTAGAAAAAGTATTAAGAACGGAAAGGTTAAAGAAAAAGTTGGACAATGAAAGAAAGGCAATTTTACAGACCTTAATAGAAAAAAAAATAGGAATTTAGTATGGTGTAGGTATCTTACACTTCAATTTTTATGTAAATATTTATTGAAAATTTGTATAGCTTTCGTTGAAAAAAGTATATACAAACAACACTCTGAAAACACTGTAAGAATTTACAAAAATAGGTCATTTTAAAGAAAGCTTAATGCAATGTTCCAACATATTCCTATTTTTATTACATAGTGTACTGTTCAAATAACAGAATGAATGTGAACTGTTGTAATTAATTCAAAAAAATTGAAAAATATCTGGAAAGTGCCTTTAAAAATCTGGCCTTCTTTAAACATTTTTACTTTTTGTTGCCTGCTGTTGAATGCTATTCAACTTTCATTTAAGGTTATCTAGATTGAATAAATTGGGATGGACCCAGTGGAGAGACCACAGACCAACTTTGTATGTTTGTTACTTTCTTTTGCTAATGTGATAAATGGACAAGCTTAAGAACGCAATTTTGTTAGTCATTGATATTAATGTTTAACATTCCATCACTGATGTAAAACAAGAATTTGATTCTTAATTACAAAAATCATGCTTTTGTATCTGAGAGAATTTATTTGTATGACTACAATTGATATAAAAATATATTGTTTGGAGTATTTATTTTTGTATATATCTTATGTGAAACAATCCCTTTGAATATTTGAAATCAACATATACAATAACCACAGCTACACATCACATATCACAGCAATGGAGCTTAACATTAGTAGCTTAAAAGCAAAATTCAATTAATGACTTTATTATTTTAAGTAATATAAAATGTAAACAAAAGTACAATTGTTAAAAGCAGGGAGATTCCACCTAAAAGACAGCAAAAAACTGAAGTGCACTCAGGATCTTTGTAAGATAACTAATTCTGAACAGGGGGGGGGGGGAGTGAAAAATTTCACATTCATTTTGATTTAAAATTATCTTTAAAAGTATTATAAAGAATTTTGTTTTCTATGTATGGAAGGTTTCCAACTTATTTGTTCACTTAGAACCTCCATTTTCATTAAGTCCTTTCGAGTTCAGGAATTGGACTTGTCATGACTAACATTTTTTCTGTGAATTATTATAAAATATTCAAGCCACCTCCAGTTGCTTAACACTGCTTTCAGTTACAACTAATATACATCAAGTGTACTGAAATGTTATTGTGCAACAAACATTTGGAGAGGATTTTTGGGTTTTGCTATGAAAATGACAAGATATTTGTTTACTGTTACAACTATAATGCTAGTTGTTTTGAATGAGTACTGATTGTGTCAAGATGTCATGTATTTCTATCATAAGAAAATGTAAAATTATGAAAATAAATTAATTTGAAATTTGCTGATTGTTTACATTTCTAATGTGTGCACAAGTTACACATGTAATAATGGAATCCCCCTGCATTCAAGAATCACAGTAACATGGACAAGCAATAACAGCTTTTCGGTAACTCTTCCTATAGCTGCCTGCAATGTGAATGTGCGAGCATAATGAAGCAATTTGAGATTCAAAATACATACTACATCCCAAAACCCTTTTCATTATCAATAAATTTCTATGCAGAGTGAATGTGAAATTTTTAATAATATTCAGATCTCAAGATCACAGAACTATTTTCTTACTCATGTAATAATAGTAGAAGTACAGTACAAGGAGTAATATTCCCTTGGGTAATATAATAATTCAATATCAAGCTTAGGAAAATCCTGGTGGTTCATGTAATTTACTATTGACCACCTATCCATCAAAACAAATATTTTTTTCCTTTCAAATTCCTACTGTGGTTGTGAAGATTGCTGTGAATTTGTATTGTAGTTGTACACAGGATATCTTGGAGCAAATTGCATATTTCCATGAGTATGTTGATTGTCAGTTGAATCTTGAATATTCTTGGGCCCAAAAGCACTTTCAGCAAATGCAGGTGGTGCTATATAGCAAAAACAAAGTGAAAATACATTAGATCATAATTTGTTTCATTCAATAATTTGGTAAAATACATTTACTGAAGTAACTAACATAATAATTATTTTCTTAAATGCTATAATTATTACACCCTTTATAAAAAATTATATGAATATTCAAGTATTTGTAGTTATAATTATTCCATGTGATGTTCTTCTCTCTCACATTTAAGAGAAAACTGGAAACAACAACATGGTATCATGACTTAATTTTGAAGAAGACTGGTAATTAAAAGAATTTTCTAAAAATACATATCTGAATGGCCACATAATTGTTGCAATATTTTACTATAACAGCAAAAGCACAGATTATTTATGTACTGATGTAATATTTGTGTTGTAAAGTAAAAATATTTGACAAAGAACTAGCTTGTTTGCAATTGTTAGCTAGCTCACTCTCTAGGAAGACCAGACTATTTTAGTTCTTGCAGGATTAAAAATCATAATACAGAACATAAAGAGTTTATAGATTTTACTGGAAAGATATCAATGAACAAATTTGAAAAAAAAAAAAAAAAATTTGCTTGATAAGCCATTAGTTCTGGCATGTTTAAGGATTGATTACACCAATAAATTCTTAATTGGTAATATTTGAAGACTTATTGTTCACATTATGCTATGCCAATAATGAGTTGTTTTTACTTATATCTTTAATTTAGAAAAATAAATGACAGCTCTAATTTGACAATATTTAGAATGTCCTAAATAATTCTTAAATTGGTTAGAACACTAATTCCAAAATTTTGAACATATATTTCAAAGTTCTAAAGTTTCTCTATTATGATGGGATCAGCACTTACAATTGTTTTTTCTCTGTGACCTTTCACGCATTCATTTCCTGAAGATTCACAAAGCTCTTTTTGAAAGAGTCTTACTTTGGATCTGAACTAAGATGTATCTTCCCCTATACCCATCTTAAATAAATTAACTGAGTAATCATTAAAAGATTTCTTCACTAATCTTGGAAAAATACACTAAACACCACATCTAAAGTAAAAGCCCTACAATTCTCTCTCTCTCTTCTCCCCTCTCCCTCCCCCTCTACACACACGCTCACTCTCTCACACACACTCACTCCCTCTCTCTCACACACACACACACTCACACACACTCTCTCTCACACACTACACTCTCTCTCACACACACCACTCTCTCCACACACACACTCTCTCTACACACACACACTCTCTCTCACACACACACACTCTCTCTCTCTCACACACACACTCTCTCTCTCTCTCTCACACACACACTCTGTCTCTCTCTCTCTCACACACACACTCTGCCCTCCTCTCTCACACACACACTCCTCTCTCTCACACACACTCACTCTCTCTCTCACACACACACCACTCTCTCTCACACACACACTCACTCTCTCTCTCACACACACACACTCACCTCTCTCTCACACACACACTCACTCTCTCCACACACACACTCACTCTCTCTCACACACACACTCACTCTCTCTCCTCACACACACACTCACTCTCTCTCTCACACACACACTCACCTCTCTCTCACACACACACTCACTCTCTCTCTCACACACACACACTCACTCTCTCTACACACACACACTCACTCTCTCTCACACACACACTCACTCTCTCTCACACACCACTCACTCTCTCTCTCTCTCACACACTCACTCTCTCTCTCTCACACTCACTCTCTCTCACACACACACTCACTCTCTCTCTCACACACACACTCACTCAACCCCTCTCTCTCCACACACTCACTCTCTCTCTCCCACACACTCTCTCTCCACACACACACTCACTCCTCTCTCTCTCACACACACTCACTCTCTCCACACACACACTCCTCTCTCACACACACACTCACTCTCTCTCTCACACACACACACTCACTCTCTCCACACACACACCCTCCTCTCTCTCTCACACACTCACTCTCTCTCTCTCACACACTCTCTCTCACACACACACCCTCTCTCTCACCACACACACACTCCTCTCTCTCACACACACACTCCCTCTCTCTCCCACACACACTCACTCTCCTCTCACACGCACACACACTCACTCCTCTCTCACACGCACACACACTCACTCTCTCTCACACACACACACTCCACTCTCTATCTCCACACCACACACTCACTCTCTATCTCACACACACTCACTCACCTCTCTCTCCACACACACCTCACTCTCTCTCTCACACACACACTCACTCTCTCTCTCCACACACCACTCACTCTCTCTCTCACACACACCCCTACCACCTCCTCTCCCACACACACACACTCACTCTCCTCTCACACACACACCTCACTCTCTCCCACACACACACACCACTCCTCTCTCACACACACACTCTCACTCCTCTCACACCTCTCCCCACTCCTCTCTCACACACACACTCTCACTCTCTCTCACACACACACTCACTCTCTCTCTCACACACACTCACTCACTCTCTCTCTCTCTCACACACACTCACTCACCTCTCTCTCACACACTCACTCTCTCTCTCTCACACACTCACTCTCTCTCCACCACTACTCTCTCTCACCACACTCTCTCTCACACACTCACTCTCTCTCACACACTCACTCTCTCTCACACACTCACTCCTCTACCCCTCTCTCACACACTCCTCTCTCTACCTCTCTCTCACACACTCACTCTCTCTCCTACACACCACTTCTCCACTCTCCTCCACACCACTCTCCCTCACACACACTCTCTCTCTCTCACACACACACTCCTCTCTCTCACACACACTCTACACCACCTCTCTCCCCACACATCACTCTCTCTCACACACACCATCTCTCTCCACACCACTCTCTCTCTCACACACACACACTCCTCTCTCACACACACTCACTCTCACACACACATCTACCCTCTCTCTACACACACTCACTCTCTCACTACACACTACACACTCTCTCTCACCACACCACATCTCTCACACACACACTCTCTCACACACACTCTCTCTTCACACACCACTCCTCACACACAAGCACTCACTCTGCTCCACACACCACACTCACTCTCCTCCACACACTACTCTCCAGCACACTCACCTCTCACTCACACACACACCTCTCTCCACACACACCACTCTCTCATACACACTCACTCTCTCCACACACACACACTCACTCTCACTACACACCACACTCACTCTCTGCACAGCACACACACACTCTCCACACCACACACTACTCTCTCCGCACACCACTCTCTCCCAACACACACTCACTCTGCACACTACACACCTAGTCTTCACGATACACACTCTCTACCACCACTCTCTCTACACCACTCTTCCACCACACTCCTTTCTCACACACTCATCACACTCTCTCACACAGCCACAGCACTACCTCTGCTCAGACACTGCAAGTCTGGGATGGACACTGGACTCAGGTTCTACATACTTTCTACTCATTGCTGCACACCAGCTCTCTCTATATCTCAAGGCATTACTCGATGAATTGTTGCGAGAGAGCGAGGGTCTCTTGTTGTTTCTGGAGACTTTAATGCTTGGGCCAGTGAGTGGGGCAGCGGGGTAGCGAACCAACGTGGGATGACTCTCCTGGACAGCCTTGCCCGTTTTGACGTCTACCTCTGCAACACGGGTAACAGTCCGGCTTTTGCCAGGAATGGCCGCAGCTCCATCGTTGACTTGACATTCGCATGTGACAGCCTTGTCAGTGGAATTGCGGCGTGGGAGGTTGGCGATCATTGTACACTTAGCGACCGCCAAGCTATTGTATATGAAGTCAGGGGGAAGTGTAAGGGATGGGAGGAGAGAGGCTTGGAACCACGGGATGTTCGATCGCGATTCTTTCGCTTCCATGATGGAGGGCAGCGTTGTACTATACTCTGAGGATATGGTGCGAACTGTAGTGAACCGGATCTTTGACGCTTGTGATGCTTCAATGCGGTTAAGCCTCAAGAAAGAACGCTGTCCTCCAGTGTACTGGTGGACCGACGAGATTGCGGAACTTCGCAAAGAATGCCACCGCACACGTAGGTTGACGCAACGCGGGTGGGGCCGCCTAAATTATGACACTCAAGGAAAATCACGTGGCTGCCAGAAGAGCTTTCACAAAAATTATTAAAATCAACAAGGATTGCTGCTGGAATGAGTTAAGCAATGAGGTGGATGCTGCCCCCTGGGGTCGTCCGTAAAAGGTGGTAACAGCCAGGCTCAAGGCTCTGTTCAGGCCACCCCCAACTTGTCCGGTCTTCTTGGAGGCAACCTTGTTTCCTCATCAGAGGGATGTGTTGCCGCCTATAGATCCGCTTGAAGATCTACTCGAGGCACCGGCGATTTCATTAGACGAACTCTCAAAGGATTGCGATAAGTTCCAAGATTGCAAAGCTCCCGGCTTGGATTGGGTGCCTAATGTTATTAAGACCGCTATGAAGACTTATTCTTAGAGGCATACAATGCATGCGTGCGAGAGGGGAATTTTTCTCTTCGTTGGAAGAAACAACGGCCGGTCCTTCTTCCGAAGGGCGATAAGCTACCTAGCGACCCGTCAGCATTATGGCCTATGTTTACTGGATACTGCTGGCAAGGTGTTAGAGCGGATCAACTGCAAACGGCCTATTGATTGAAGCCTACACCGGGGGACCATTGCGACTGTCTGAAGGCGGAATCAGGAAGGCGAGATCCACAGTGGACGCAATTAGGGTCGTCATCGACATCGCACGCAAGGCTATTGGGGGTAAGCGATGGAGAAGATGCGCAAAGAAGTACGAGGGTGGTCCCAGAAGTACCCTGCCTGACCTAGAGATCGCGGTAATTTTTCGAAAAATATTACTGTATTAGAAAGTAGACAATCTACGAAGCATATGTTTCAAGTTTGAAGACGCTACGTTGTTTAGTATTTGTTTTGCAACAATCAATAGTGAACGTTGTGAGTGAATTTGTAAAAATGGAGAAAATTGGTCATCGTTATGTGATCCAATACTTTAATTTGAAAGGCCTCAGCCCAACCAGTATAAAAACTGAACTAGATTCTACTCTGGGTGAGTCTGCGCCTTCGTTTACTACAGTAAAATATTGGGTAGCAGAGTTTAAACGAGGCCGTACGAGCTGCCAAGACGAGCATCGCAGTGGTCGACCAAATCAGGTGACTACTCCAGAAATGGTAAAGAAAATCCACAAAGCGGTACTGGGTGATCGTCGACTGAAAGTGTGCGAGCTAGCAGACATAGTAGGCATTTCGAAAAGTGCGGTACATCGCATATTATCTGAAAATTTAGACATGAGAAAGCTGTGTGCATGATGGGTGCCGCGTTTGCCACACTCGAGCAAAAACAGTGTCGTGAAGATGTTTCAATTGAGTGTTTAGCGAAGTTTCACCGCAACAAAGCAGAATTTTTGCGCCGTTTCATAACCATGGATGAAACATGGGTCCACCACTTCACCCCAGAGAGAAAACAACAATCAAAACAATGGACTGAAAAGGGAGAACGCGCGACAAGAAGGCGAAGACCGTTCCATCTCAAGGCAAGGTCATGGCGTCGGTTTCTTGGGATGCGCGTGGGATAATTTTCATTGACTATCTTGAAAAAGGAAAAACTATCAACGGCGAGTATTATGCGAACTTATTGCAACGTTTGAGCGAAGAAATGAAGCAAAAACGGACACACTTGGCTGAGAAGAAAGTGTTGTTTCATCAGGACAATGCACCAGCTCACAAATCCGTTATTGCAATGGCCAAAATTAATGAATTAAAATTTGAATTGCTACCTCATGCACCCTATTCGCCAGATTTAGCCCCCTCTGATTATTTTCTGTTCCCAAACTTGAAAAAATGGCTCAGTGGTCAAAGATTTTCCAAGAATGAAGAAGTGATGTCGGTAGTTAATGGCTATTTTGAGGAGCAAGACAGTTCTTATTATAAAAAGGGTATCGAACTTACTGAACATCGCTGAGAAAAGAGTATAGAGCTAAAAGGAGATTATGTTAAAAAATAAACATATTTTTTTCCAAATTTTTTGTTTTTTCTTTGTTGGTTCGGGTACTTCTGGGACCACTTCCGTATTGCGCTATTGTTACCCTCGACATTAGGAACGTATTCAATACGGCAAGGTGGAATTCCATCCATACTTGCGTTAAAAAAAACTGGAGTTCCGAATTACATTATGAAAATAGTCAGAAGCTAATTTGAGGAAAGGACTTTACTATACGAAACTGAGACCTAAATAAAGACGTATGGTATCTCGGGTGGTGTTCCACCGAGGCTCGGTACTTGACCCGCTGTTATGGAATATTATGTATGACTCCGTTTTGAAGCTCCAGCTGCCAGAAGGCGCTAGGGCTATTGAATTTGCTGACGATGTTGCCGTGGTAGTGGTCGGCAAATATACTAAAGAGGTCACGCAGGTTGCCAACGAGGCTGTAGCTACAATTCGGCGGTGGCTAACGTCGGTGGGGCTCCAGATATGGCCGAGCATAAAACGGAGGCTGTCGTGGTGACAGGCAGGAAAGCGAAAGAGGGTTTTACTCTCTATGTTGGTGGTAGTAAAATTGCCTCCCAGCCGTCTGTTAAGATACGATTGGCGCGAGACTCCATTTCGACGAGCACTTGCGTATAGTCAGCGAGAAAGCGACTCGCATGGCTTCCGCCTAGGCACGAATTATGCATAACGTCAGGGGTCCAAGGTAAAGTAGCCGGAGTCTGTCTAGCGCAGTTAACTCCATGCTGCTCTACGCAGTCCCCATTTGGGCTGATGCCTTTGGGATCCAGTCGTACGCCCGCAGTGCGAAGTCATTGTGCAGAAGGTCCGCCTTGAGAATGACCCGGGCGTTTCGCACGGTTTCGTATGACGCTGTTTGTGATAGCCGTCATGCCCCCTATAGAAATCGTGGCACACGGGCCAAGCTGTACAGACGTAAGCGAGAGGGAGCTACAAATAGCGTCAAAATGAAAGAAGAGAGAGAGAGGGAGGGTGATAATGGCTCAGTGGCAAAGGCGATGGACTATCATCTACTGGTGGATGGGCATTTCGTTAGGGTGACCAGCGATCTGGCTTTTTCGAATTCAAGATGGGCAATTCGTTTTTCTCCGGTTTTCCAGATCTGACAATATAAATTTTCCAGGTTCTTTTTCACCCATTACAACATATTTTTACATTCTGCCGCTTACACTATAGAGAGAAAGTTATGAAATGATGCAGGTAAACGCGGAGAATTTTCGGCAGAAAAACTCTTATTGCCCTGGTAACGAAATAGTGAATAAATCCAGTAGCTAAATTAGAAAAGAAATCCTCTAATACGTGATGCAGCCAGAATCCAAGTTTATTGGGTTCTCGATACCGAAGTCTGGGTTGTCGGCAAAGGTCCGTCCGTCTAACTGAATAACGCTAGCGGGTAAACCGTCCAGTCAATTTTCTTGACAATTGATATTCCTTAATCGATCTGGCGATATCGCGGCCCCTTAAATTTGAAACCGATATTTTAATTTTGGAGGTACTATGCATGAATCCCTGGGACGTTTTAAAAAATTTCAAAGAATGCTCCATTGTTGTTTTTTTTTATTAAATTTTGTAGTTGAATAGTGTGAAGGCCGCTTAAGAGAACAGTGCAGGTCTCATGTTAGTTGAAAACCCTAATTTTTCGAAAAAGCAAAAATTCAACATCTTTCGGTGTCTTCCTACAACTACAATTATAGAGATTTTTCCCTTAATGAAATCTGTTCCTTAAAAATAAGATTTTGAAATAAGGTCATATACAATTTTTCGACAATTTGAGTACTTTTCGCGTAATTTTGTGTAAAATATAGGCAACTTTTAATTTTATTTAAACTATTTTTTTCTCAAAGACGGCATCAACATTTTTTATTCAATTTTCACCTCGGATAGCGAATAGAACGTTTAAGAGTGTAGGTCTCATGTTCGTTGAAAATTTTGAGTTTTGAAAATTGCAATTTTTTCTCCCGTCTTCTTACAACTACAATTATGAAAATATTTTTCTGTTAGTGAAATGTGTTCATCAAAAACAGATGTTTAAATAATGTCATGTTCAATTGTTCGAAAATATGAATATTTTTTGCGAAATTTTGTGTCAAAACTTGATATTTTTAAACAATTTTTCTTAAAAAACGGCACAATTTGTTTTGATTAAATTTAGACTTTTGTTAGCGTAATGGGAGCTTAAGGGAATGGTGCAGGTTTTACGTTGGTTGATTTTTTCGAAAACTGAAAGAAATAAAAAAAAATTGCGTCTTCTTACAACTTCAATTGTGAAGATTCATTTTTTTAAAAGGAACCATGTTCATCAAAAACAGATTTTCAAGAAAGATCATGTTGAATTTTTCGAACAATTTGAGTATTTGTGTTAATTGTTAATAACATAGTCGCCCACCTTGAATTTACTACGCTTCGTGAACATGTTACCTCCCGTGATGTAATGCCTGACGGCGATTCCGCGGGAAGGGAACCGGAAGAATGGTAGAGTTTTTTAGTGGGCAGGCACAGGCTAGCTGTGGATCGTACATGCTGCGAAATGCGGGTTCCGCAGTGTCTTTCGAAGACTTTTCCCTGCCCTCGTAAAAAAACACACTCTTCTCTCTCTCACACACACACAATGCAGACCGTCTCTCTCTCTCACACACATACACACTCTTCTCTCCCAACCTCTTGGCATTCCTACCCTTTTTTATTGGGTGATTTTCACCCAATTTAAATTTTGTGCCAACTTTCCAAAATCCTGGAATCGGTAGAGTTCGCGTAACTGAATGAAAATTTGAATAGAAATAATCTTCTCACTCCTGGATGTCACTATATAGTGGTGTTCCCAAGGGATCTGTCCTGGATCTGATACTATTGTTGGCTATGATATGTTACATACATATAACACACGTGTTAGTACACTGTAAATATATCGTATATGCCCTTATTCTGGAAACTTTACTTGGATTGCCTAAAAAAATCCATCACTTTATCAAAGCTACAGAGAGGTCAGACAATTTATAAGTGCTGTTTTGCAATAAATTGGCTTTGAATGCAGATAAGACCAAAATTATGATACTGGGTTCTTGAAGATATGTAAGGGCGTTGCTTGATTTCTGGCAGAATGCGACGAAATGGCATTTTGGTACCTCGGGAATAATTATTAAATTATATTATAAATATATAACCGATTCTATTAAATTAATAGTTAATTTGGGGCACGTGCTGGGATCTAAAATTTTAGATATCTAGCACTATGTAAGGGCATTGCCACTGGATTTACAAAGAATATTCACTGTATAAATGCATATTCCATTCATTACCTCTGCACAAATTTTATGTTATAATATTTAAATGGGTTATATTGTGTATTTAAGGTGATGTGTGTTATGTAAATTTATTCGGCCAAACAGGTTTTGAACCTTTGCCACATATAAAGGTTAACAATCAATGAATCTCTCTTCTCTCCTTCTGTTAAATTCCGAACCATAATTGCAGATGCTCTATATGATTGACATAAATGACAGTTACAAATTAATAATAATAATAATAATAATAATAATAATAATAACAACAACAACAATTATTATTATTATTATTGTTATTATTATTATTATTGTTATTATTAGCCTAACTGAGCTCATCTTGCAGTGTTGTATGCATATTGTAACACACATGAATACTTACGCAATGTAGGATAGAGTGCTCCTCCCTCAGGAGCCCCATCTTGAGATGGAGGACCTCCCTGAGGTGGTTGATAAGGGCCAGCAGGAGGTGCCCATTGGGGCTGCTGAGGGTACCCAGCAGAGGCAGGGTTTGGCCCAGGCTGAGAAGATCCATCTGGTGGTATAACGGGAGCTACTGGAGAAGGACCCCACTGTGGCTGTTGGGGATATGCAGGTGGAGGAGCATCGGGGTCTTGAGGAGCCCCAGGTGCATGTCCCCATTGCGGTGCAGCAGGTGCATTTGGATCTTGCTGAGGTACAGAGTTCCATCCTGCACCAGCAGCAACACCAGTTGGACCAGCAGGTTCAACACCTTCACTTCCTCCAGTATTTAAGTGTCCTTCTCCCTCTTTTGCAATAGGGGGAGGTGGCTGATAATTGATGAGTGGTATAGTACCTAATATAATTGGTGTCTTCAGCTCAGCATTAGGGTAAATGCCAGGAAGTTTTGCTTCAACCTAACAACAATAGGCATAGTTCTGAGATAAATATTGAATTTGATTCTGTTTATTTTCAACATTACTGAATTTTGAAAATAGAAAACTAACTTTCATGTCATAGGACAAATCAATAATATTGCAATTCATTAAATTTGACGGAGGTAAAGGTGGAATAACAATCTGTTCAGTCCATGTTTTAGAAGAATTTCCCGTCACTCCACCAAATTTGTGATCAACAATAGTTATTTTATCCTTTTTGACAGTGTTGGAAGGAGATGTGGCTTTGAAGGAAACTATCTGCAACAAACAGGTACACTTATAAACTCTTACCTTTCCTGAAAGTAATAAACTCATTGGCTCAAACTGAACATACCTTTCGCAGTGTACAGATTACGTTAGCTACATTTGTGCCACTGTTATTATCTAATTCAACAGTTACAGGTATTGCCTGCCCGGGGACATAGCCCCCAACAGGTAGAGACAGAACAAGAGTCAGAGGTCCTGATTTACAACAACAACAACAGAAGTACTTTTCCTTTTCCAACTTAACTGGATTCTGTGAAGAAAAAAAATTAACTCTAGCAAAAGACAGTTCATTGATAATTTCTTATCAAGTTAAAATTGTTACAATACCTTTGCAGTCTCTTGAGCATTTAAATCCAAAGGAGATATCACAGTAAATGCTGCTTTAACATCTTGATCAAATTTCCATGGGCGATCAAGAGTAGCCTTCACAGTGTAGCGAACATGACCAAACTCGCCCTCAAAAGATGATGGAAGATTAGGTGGAAGGTAAGTCATGAAAGGATAACTGTGTTCACCTGGCTCAATAAATACTTCATTTCCTACAACAAATTATAAAAAATAAATAATTCCTTGGTGAAAAAAAAATCCAGCTAAAAAATGGCACCATTTTAGATCAGGCAGGTGCATTTAAAAACCTACAACAATCAGGCTGCACATTTTCTAATTTCATTGGCTCCTGAAACTCAGCATATTCGGTAAGTAATTTTAAAACATATGATAATCATCGTGACACCTGAAATACCTACCTCCTCCCCCTAGAATATTAAATTTGTTCTCAAAATATTGCTCATGTCCAGTAAATACTGTGGTCTCCTGCACTGCACTGCCAGCTTCATTTTTCTTCGTTTCTGTTACATCCCATTTCACAGAGGCTTCACCTTTAAAATGTACAACCAGGCCTACAAAAGGATGAAATGTTTAACATGAACCTTGAAAATACAACTTGAAGAGCACCATCTCCAATGCTAGTAGTTCACTTACCGCGAATTTTCTTTTGTGTGTCAACTGCAATGATTATTCTACCTGATACTGGCTGACCGCAATAGTATGTGCTCCAGGGATTATCAAAAACAACTTGGAATTTCTTGAGTCCCATTTTTTCCTCCTAAATAAACTTTTAACTTCCTCTAAATTTCATTCAAGGTAATTCATAACACTCAACGATTATTCTGCCTTGACAACGTTCGTATATAGCTGTTTCCCTTGCCCTCGCCTGCCTTTGCTCGGCTCGGCTCGAGCTCTGCCCGCAGTCCAACTTTGACACAGACCGCCGACGTGGGAGCGGTGGGCGGGGTCTTCAGCAAGTATATAGGCGACTGTGGGATTCATCCACCACTTTTGACGATGACGTAGTTACGTTTCATTCGTGATTGCCCTTCTGACCGTCTAAAACAGTTGATTGTCACCTATTGCCATTTATGATAATAATCACATTTCCGTAGAGAGATTGCAACATATTTTGGAGCGATTTTAATTCCATTTACATTTGGAGCATGAAACGAATATGAATGAATTCCTGAATGTTGTATTTTTTTATGGTTATAATTTACGCTCAAAGGCATAATGGGAATGATACAAAGTTGTCAAGTTCATCGATTACAAAATAAAGGCTGTAGACATAAATTACCGAACGCGAAGAAAAAAACAGCATGCGGTCATTACAATTATAGATAAAATCCTTTTAGTTGGTATCGGTAAACGTCATCTAATATTGGCAGACCTGCTGCGAAATTGCAACTCGACCCGCAGTGGTTGCTGGGAAGTATATTGCAGGCCAGCAAACCTACAAGTGGCAATCATAGTGGTGGTGGTTAGCATCTGTTAAGGCATCGTTACTATACGAGGATGTTTCTCTTCGATTACTATTCATTGTAATAGACAAGTTTAACTCGGGTGAAAACCTGAAGAAAGGTGTGCATTTCCGTATGAAGTGAAAAAATAAAGGGAAGTTAGTTCATAACCATGTATACTGCTTATTAAATTCTATCACTGCTTTGAGTAGTCCATTATAAAAGGATATCAAGAAGAGACGAAGCTTCATGAATAAAATTACATTTTCGTGATGCGATTCTGTTATTACTTTGTAACATAAATCTGTTCGTATTTCAAGTCCTAAAGTAATTGTCGATACAGAACTGGCAACATGGACATTACTTCATTATTTAAAGCTTGCGTGAAAACCATACGAACGCGAAATAAAGCGTTTGGTCTTGTTGGTGATGCAGACAGAAGCAGAATATTCCCCCAAAGACCTCAAAAGAATGATTTCACCATAAGGGCCAAAGAAGTAGTGGCCCAAATAACTCGATTACGGGATTTTTTGTTGGAACATAGAAAAGCCTACTTGAATTTTGCTAGTCATTTGCCTGACACCCCTCAAATGACTGACTTGGAACGGGATAAAATAGATTCTGGTGCTCAACGCATTATGAATACCTGCTCCCATTTAATTCAGGATTTTAAGAGGGAATCTGTGAATATTGATGGATCTCCTCAACTATTAGAACACCGACAGGCTGTCCTGGATCTTGTCGAATGTTATTTAAAATCAGTCTGTAAAATTTATTCAGAACAAAGAGCGATTCGTGTCAAAAGGTCCCTGGAAATACAGAAAATATCAAAACTTGGTGATTTAGATCCACTAAAATCGTATTCTAATGATGCTGGGGGATTGAAACATCGTAAAGAGCCTTCCATTGGATTAGAAAGTATTGAAACTACAGTCGAGTTTGATAAGGACTCTAGCACTAAGAATAAAAGTAGTGTTCCTGCTTATGATCAGTCTCTGATTTCAGAAGATGATCAGTTAACTGCAGAAGAATTGCAGATGTTTGAATTGGAAAATGCTCAATTATATAATGAACTAAATAATTTGACAGAAGAAGTTCGTCAAATTGAAAGCAAAGTTGTACGAATTGCAGAACTTCAAGAAATTTTTACCGAGAAAGTTCTTCAGCAAGATAAAGACATTGATCGAATAGTGACAACTGTTGTTGGAGCAACGGAGAATGTGAAGGATGCCAATGACCAGATTCGTCAGGCAATACAAAGAAACGCAGGTCTACGGGTGTATATTTTATTCTTTTTACTTGTTATGTCCTTTTCATTACTTTTCTTGGACTGGTATAATGATTGACTGTTAATTTTTGGAGAAGAATCTGATTGGGAATTGTGTTCTAAAATGACAAAAATTAATTTTTGGAAAAAATTTGGTTTTGGCCTTATTCCCTAATTTCCCTAGTGTTTCAACTTCTCATACATAGAATTTTAGGTGTAACTATATATAAAGTATACAGAGTTACAGTAGTTAGTGTTCAATATCTTTATGCGAAATGCAATTTCCAGAAATTGAATCTTTTCAAATCCTTTTAACTTCACTTACAAGCTCAGAGCTTTTTATCAAAGAACAAACCTTTATAAACTTACCCTTTATCATTATAATGATAGACTTTGTAATTTGCAGAAAAAGATAATGTGCTGAACATTGTCCAACTAGGGTAAAAAGATTATTCAAGGGACTTACTAGAATTAATTAGTTCTGAGACAAGTAAATGATACATAATGAAACTGGCTACTCTGAACTTTTCTACAAATTTATTTTTCAATCCTTGGTGAAATATTAAAAACAGCTTAACATCAATATTTGAAAAGAATTAAGCGTTTACTTTCAATAAATGACATGCGAAAAATTAAAAGAATCAAGCTGTTGTGTTCAACTAATTTCTAGTGGGTCATGTGTAAATGTTACTTGGATTTCAAAGAAAATTCTCAAAATTTATTTCAGAAAATGTGCAATTTTGAATGTACAATAATGAAATCATTGTCTAATTACTGCGCTGTAATAAATTTTTCTTTTATTACAAATCACGGAATGCTCAAGTCAGTTGAGTTTACAATTGACAGTAGTTAAAACAACCTGATTTGTTAGAACAATTGACAACTTGCCTGTTTTTCTTTTTTACTTGAGAGTTATGCATGAATTAAAATTATAAAAAAAGGATTTTTGAAAACCCTGAAGAAAAATTCTTTCCTGTAGTGAAAAATTCTTTCCTATTATTAATTATTCCTTAGATTTCTAATTCATAAAGTGTGCCAGCCTAACATTTTAATTTGTTCAAACATTGCCTGTATTCATGAAGCTAATCTTAAATGAATAAATTAAAAGACCTAGAATTTTATTTCTTACAAAATATACTTCAATGTGTATAATTTGTTGAAAGGAATATCTCAATTCAACAAGCTTGGCAAGTCATTTAGAATTTTCGAAAATCTTACAATATTTCCTATTTACTTGACGAAGAATAATTTAAATAATTATAAATGAATGGAAAATTTTTGGTTCACAGGACAAGAATGATGGGCTACTAATATACATTATCAAATCATTTTCCTTAATTAAAAAATATCTCTTCACAGTAAAGGATTAATAAGTATCACCTAAATTTATTTAACAAGTCTGAAATTAAAACACTTATATCACTTCAAACAGTAATGTTTCAGAGGTTTGAAATAAATAAAATAACTGCTTATGTTTACAGAATTTCTCACAGAAACACTAACAGCAGCAGCAGAGAATACATCAGGCACTCTTAAATACAAAATGAAGTGTCATGTCGATGTTCTTGTGAAGCAGCGCAAAACCCCAACCGAAACAAAAAATCAAATTAATTTACCAACTCAAAGGAAACAATGTTACAGGCTGATAATAAACATGACTATTCTAAATGAAAACTGAATACCTTTTAAGTCGAGACAAAACTACAGAAGCACATGATATATTTATGAAATAAAAAAAGTAGTAAAAGACTTTTTAAAATTTACAAGTGGGGAAGAAAGCAAATTAATACTTCAATTTCTAAGTATAAAATGTGTTTGTAATTCCTAAAGGTAGGGTTACAAAGTATTCACAATAAATGTAAAGAGCATCATTCAAACAGATAAAGATGAGAACTTGACACTATCAGTTTCTTTCGAACAATTTTAACACACAAATGCTGGCTAATCTGATAACATACATTGTTATATTATATAACAAATCACCTAGTTAAATTAAGCAATCAAAATGCAAATTAAAACAACTCTCTCAGATGCACGAAATATATTAGAATATGGCGACGTCAAATGCACTTCACAATAAAGTTTCAACTCCAGAAACATCTCAATATTCAGAATCAATAGAGCGAAATAGGGAAACACACCCCCTTGTCTTGTAGGATGATATGTGTATCAGAAGAGATTGAAAGATAGTACAACACATCCTTTTGTTCTGAAGAATAGAAATATTTCTAGGAGCATATTTCCATCTTCATTTTGTGATAAAAATACTGTGAGAAAATTTCTCTTACTCGTCATGTTTAAAATATGATGCAACAGAGGGAATGTATTTGAAGGCAAGGAAGTTCCAAGTTCAGAATTTTCCTATGAACACAATTTTGGATTTTCTAAACCCTCTGGAATCACTTTTCTTCTTGTCATATACTGGAAGTCCACATACTAACCTGTGTAAGATGTTACAAAACTAGATATTAAGATGCCAAGTGAAGTGTATTATTTATTTAAAAAATGATTAATGCATTTCTTTATATTAGGTGTTCAAGATTTTCTGTATATTGCATTACTAACTTCACTGATACACATGAGTTATAGGTATTAGTGTTTTTAAACTAGATTCCAGCATAACCAAAAGTTTGTTTAACTATGGTACTTTATCACAATCGATGATCCATACATCCTAATGTATATATTGGTAACACTGTCACAAACACACCTATGAACAAATATCATTTGCCTATGAATCCCTGATGATTTGTACTTTGGCTCACACACACAATACCAACACTTGGTCCCAGGTAATAACCTTCATCTTGCATAATGAATCACAACACCTTTAATTCATACAAGTAAATGTCCTTGAATTTTCTGTATCCACAGCATACTTTAAACTTCTTAAAATTTCCACACCGAAAAATTAAGTATAAATGGTAAAAAATGTTCAAAAACAACACATTCAGATCAACATAAACCGATATTAAATAATTTGTTGGAAATAGTGTGTACTGGCACATACAAAGAAAGAGTTAAATGTATCCAAATGCTGTTTGTTAACAATTTATCACAAATTCACAGCAGTTAAGATGTTGAAAATACATTTTCTACGTATTTTGAATATTTCTAAATGATTCACAATATTTTCTTGCACAAAATTATGAATAAATAATGCACATAAATCACAAAAACAAGTTATAAACTCACATAGAGTTCAATTATTCTGTTTGATTTCTGATCATGAAATGAACTTCACAATTATGCATATTAAAAATTAAATAAAACTATATTATCTTACACAACCAATGACTAAATACAAAATTAATATTTAAATGTAAAATAAATATCAACTTTTAGGTCCAATTTCAAAGAAGAAATGATAATGTTGGAAGTCTCTTCTTCAAATTTATGTATTAAAACTAGAAAATCCACAAGGTTTCTTCATAATCACATCAGCTCACCATAACTGCACTTGCCACCAACAAGATACTGTTTCTTAAAACATACAAAATGGAGTGAGGCTGATATAAACTGCAAGTCTCCAGCCAATTAAAAATGCTCTTAACACAAAATCCATCAGTCAGTATTCGTAAACTTTTTGAACCAAAATTGTAATAACCACTGTAATGTGTTTCAACTCTAAGTTTAGTAAAATTATACTGATTATACCTCAGTAGTCACCACACTTAAAGATTTTCAGCATTGCCTGTCAGTCAGAGGCACAGTAGTCATAGCGATAATGAGGATGTCCAGTGTAAGGGCGTATCCTCCAATTGATGAGCGACTGTGTCACCCAAACTGTTGACACTAAAGGAATGCTCCACTCACGGGCTCGATCCTGAACTTCTGGTGGACATGTACCATCAGTCAGAATAACATCCACGCCAGAGAATTGACGATCTGTGGGAACCAACAATACACATTTAGAATGATGAAAATTAAAACCACAAATTAATTCATTTCAATTTCTTATCTGTGAGAGATTTTGCAAAACAGTTTTCTGAAAACAAGGCATGCCGAGGGTGGCGAAGATTAGGAGGGTAGCAAATTTGAAATGGTCAAGTGCAATAGTTTTGATATATTATTGGCATGTTGCAGAATTAACTTAATTCTTTTGGAAGCACTATAAAAAATAACACAAAATATACTTGATTGTAGTGTTACAGAAAAATTCTGAAAATAAATTATTTTTTGTATATATATATATATATATATATATATATATAATTTTAATAATAAATATATTTATATAATTGTATATTATATATATATAATATATATATATAAATATATATATATTATATTTTGTAGTCACTATGTAAGGGCATTTTATTGGAGAAACTGGTTTAAAATGTCTAAAATTGTGATTAATAAATTCTTTACATTGACAATACATTTCAGATACATGGTTCACTTTATGCTTCTGCAGCATTGCAGTCTGTAGGATTCATGTACTGTTTATTAAATACTTAATCTTGACAAATATTTTCTTCTTAGTATTATAAAAATAGAGTACACACATGATGTAAAAGTTCTTGGACACCTTAAATATTTAAATGTTTTTGTGGAATAGTAGTCAATATAATTATCAAATTAATTAAACAACTGTTGGCTAAATAATGACTATATTAAAATATTTGCAAATCATTTTTTCATGGAATAATGGGCGAAGTGTTGGGTTAAAAAAAATTTTTTCGTGGAATTAGTCTTCATCAATTTTGTTTTTCAAAATACTCACCAGAGATGCTGCTAGATCAGTTCTTATGGAACAAAAATAGGCATTTGTCAGTTGGAACAATGGTCCATGTCAATAATCATATACAGTGCACATTAGTGTTTTCATGGAAGTTTACCCTTTCAAGTTATATCACAAGTCCTTAACAACTATCAAATTCTTTCCAAAAAAAGTTCAAAATTGAAGATTACAGAACATTTATGGAGGAATTATCATCTTGAAGATCCCTGCAATATTCATATTCAAACCAGCTGTTGTGATACTTTGGGAAATGATCAATATTCAAAATAACTATGAACATCTAAATATGCCTCAGGATCTATTACCAGTCACTGGCGTGTTCCATGTAATCCCAAAAAATTAAGGGGGAAAAAAAGGAGGAGCTTATGCTGCCTCATTTATAGTATGTGATAACAAACAAAACATTATAGTGTATTTGATAACAAACAAAACATTCAGAGAATAATGGTCTATGCTACCCATCTACTAATAAAATTCATGAGAATTAAGATGTAGCATTTCTGCTTATCCTGTAAAAGTTCATAAATCGTAACTCAATTTCATAAGACTGGTATTCAATCCTAAACACCTAACGGTGTATGATTCAAATTACACTTTAGTTTATCACAAAACATTGAAATATAAAATTCAGAAATATTTGGGTGGTTTGTGGTTTGAAAAGGTCAGTTGAAATGATTGAAGGCGTTGTCATTGTCAACAATAGTACTATGACAATGACGACGCCTTCAATCATTTCAATTATGTAAATGTCAACTACACCTCACCACTGAATCAATATTGAAAAGGTCAGGCCAGCCAAAAGAAGATTTACATCAAGAAACTAAAATATTAAGAATTTTGATTTGCTTAAAGCTTTTGGAAGAAATATTTTTTATAAAAGTTATAAAATTATTTGTACAAAAAGAAACTAATTTAGTAAATAATTAATTCTAACCTAATGCTACCATACTAATTCAAAATAAATTGAAATTTGAACAAAAGTTGTAATAACATGAAAGCAAAAGACCACTTTGTAAATAATCATTTTCAATTTATGTACATGTCGGGTGTTTTGCCAGGAAGAATGAAAGTGATCATATAAGCAAAAAGACTGCTAATAAATAATGGTCAAGTTCAGGCCTAACTGTTACTAAAATATACATGAAATGTTCAGTTGTTTGAAACTCTCAAGTTTAAGTGGCCTTAGCACTATTTTATTCAGCATTTACACTAAGTGGTCATAACGATTTAGCATTTACCATTCATGTCAATACTTAATAGATATCAGTGCTTTGCACAAAATATTTCTACCTAAACATTACAAAGTATAATAATTTTATTACCTTGTTCAGGGGATCCAGGTGATATGTGTCTCACATTTGCCCCCATCAATTCCAAGATGCGCTCCCAGAACTTGACAAATGTTTGAGATTCATTTACTATTCCCACTTCTTTCTTGTTTAATGGTTTCTGTTTCCTTGTGCGAACAGTAGCTTCTGGAGGTACATAACTTTTCCCTTCCAAGTCCCAGCCTGCAGCGCATCGAGCACTCGCTAACGATACACTTGAACCCTGGTAAGCACAATCTTGTTATCATATTCAGCATTGTATCCAATGCAACTATTAGAAATTGTCAGGTTACTCACCCTAGCTTCCTCAATAACCCAACGGTGTTGAATTATCTTTATACCGTTGGCCAAACTGAGAATATACTTTGCAGTTAAACTAGGTCGGTTGGTAACCAAAAAACAATTTTGATACTGATCTTCAGGCACATCTTCAAAACTTTCATATACAATACCACCTCCAGCTTCCAATTGTTGTTTCAAATGCTCTTTCACAAAAGGAATTTTGGAATCGAATCCATCATCAGAAAAGGCTGATTCTGCAGAAATAAGATTTTAAATGGTTTATGTCTACTGTGAGACCACTCTAGGTAGATGTTAAAAAAAATGCAGTATCAGAATTAATACTACCTTCTGAGGACGATTTTTGATCAGATTTCCTGCCTGATTTCAATGAAGGATTTATCTTTAAGTTATCAATAGGTTTGTATACTGAATGAGTTAAGAGAAAACATTTTCCACTAAACATCTTGCTACCTTTTTCAGGAATAGGTCCCAAAGTCTCATGGAGCTTATTTAATTCTAGAAAAAAGGAAGATTCGAATAAAATTCAAAATTTCGATAAAAATATTTAGTTATTATCATATTAGGATCTCACGTTGAATATACCTTGAGTGTCAGCAATGGTATGGTTTGCTGGGGTATTTCTTCTTGGAGTCCGAGACTTGCTTTTGATACGCCCCGGACCTTTCCCTCTTCCACTAGGTGAGTGAAGAGATTCTGGGAAGCTACTGGGAACTTCTGGGTCAACACCAACCACTTCATCGAGCACTAGTGTCGGTCCCTTATCATTGCTATCACTCACTGAGGATGAACTGCCAACAGGTAAAGCTCAACTTGAGTATGACACACTATGTGCTTTAATGTTTACTTCTAGTGGGGTAGATAACTCAAACGACTGAGGAATTACAAAATACCATGTTTATTTCCATGTGAAGTATTAGTTTCATTTTAATACTTTATTTTTTACAATAGTCAGCTACATAAACTTTAGACAAAATATGCGAGAAAAACACAAAATAAAGTAATTTTTATAACACATACACACAATTTTACATTTTTCCAATTGTAATAAAACAAATAAGAAAGTGTTGTGTGAGGAACAATAGGAGAAGAAAGAAAGTATGAAACAAAAGAAGCAAAACTATTAACCCAATTATGGAGAATGAAGTGAATAAGGCATGTGAACAATTTTCAATCGGATAAGAAGCACCTCATTCTAAGTTTCATACACCACAGAAAACAAATAGATATATCAACTTTTCTAATGACAATTCCCAGCAGTAGCACTGACCCACAATTTTAGTGTAAAATGAGCATTTTCACAAATAGATGTTGGAGCCTTACATATGATTGTGCAATTTAAATATTTGTGATAATGAAAGCATGTGAAAATAAAATTTTCATTGTACTTGTAATAGTAGTAATAGTGTAGATAATAATTACGAATGTTAAGGCATGTTTGTTTTCTACAATTGTGTAACATTTCCTCCAAGGAGGTACTATAGACAAAAAAGCAAATAAAGTACACAACATAGGACAATGTACAACCTCAGACTAAAGTATTAAGCATTATAAGACTTAGATGGGTATGTTTATAATACTATGAGTTCCTGCTGCACACCAGCACAAATAATTTTAATAACTCATGATGCAGTAATGACATTTAGTATATGTTGTCTACAGATAATTAACAACTAATCCAAGTTCTGAACAATAAAGAATACTAAATGTCATACCAGTAAATGATTACGAATGGAGGCTTTCAGGAACTTAAATAACTATTATAAAATACTAAGAAATAGCTTTTGTTTACAAATTTTTATCTCTATGTAGGAAAAATGTATAATGACCAAGCCATTATTACGGGGAAATATTACAAAATATTACACCTTAATTCACAAAGGTGACTGAATGAATCATTAAAAGAGAATAAACATAGAATTAATTTTTAAAACTCTTTAACTACAAAGATGATCCATTGAACACTAACCTACAGGATAATTCCAATACATAATCCAGCTTGCCCCACTACAAAATTTGTTAAGGCTGAAAAAATCCTGAATAAGATTATTACTATTTTCTTTATTTCTAGGCCCTATTCTCAAATATTCCTTTTTTAAGGACACATATTACAATACTTTCGTGTCAACTTGTAACCTCATATTTAACATTACTTAATATTGTTTTACTCATAATGTTTTTATAATGTCCATTCATTCATCCTTATATGATTAATTAGATATACATAATCACAGTTTATATAAATGCACTTCTGAAAGAATATGGACCACAAATGAATGTAAAACCAAATATTAAAAATACATATAATAATAGTAGAACACACAATTTATGTAAAACAAATAAATTGTTCAATTTATTAATTACTGATATATCTAGCATATTTTTATGTTGTGCCTCGGCTACATTTAAGAGGCAAGTTACAGTAAAATCCTATTTACCATGAAGTATCGTGTGAAGGGCGCTTGGTAGTCTTCCCAACACCAGATACACTTGGACTTGCATTTCCGAAGAGAACACGTGTTGATCTAGGACGTTTATGGTGAACAATGTTATCTGGAAATCAAGAAAATCAACAACACATTTTTAGATGACAAGTCTTGTGATATATTCTTAATATAAACCTACTTCATTTTTTCTACAGGTTAACTCACCACAGCTCACAGTTGTAAGAGCAGGTGAACTTGTAGTAGGAGATTTGGGATCCATGCCTTCTTGAAGGAGGCGAGCCTGATCCTCAGACATAAATAGTCGTGACCGTGAAACAAACAACTTTCTCCCACTATCTAAATCTACACCATAATGTACTTCTCCATCTTTCCTGAAAATAAAAATATTATTATCGGCAAAATCAATCTATGAATAAAAAAAAATCATGCAAATGAGCATACTAACAATTTAAATTCAACAATAATTCCTTGTTCATATTCATCACCATCATAAGCAAAGACTATTTGCCCTTTGGTAAGAATATTTATAGGAATTATAAATTCTTCTTTCAGTGGTTTCACTGTCTTGTCATCAAATTCTATTACCCAACGACCATCTTTTAGTTTTTCTTTTATCCTTCCTGGATAGTACTTCTTGTCAGACCAACGGGCAAAAACTGGAGCTTCTAAAGAAAAAAGAATTTTTTTTTAAAAAAACTTAAAAAATGAAACCAAAATTGTAATTTAAATTGCTTACTTATCAAATTTCTGTTGAAGACGTACAATGATTTACAATACGTATTGTAATATAAATACAATTGTTAGTAGAAGTTCCATATTAAGAGTTAATGCCATAAAAGGAAACACCTCATGGTGTTCGCAACTAATACAATACTGATACAACTGGTATAATACATATGAGATAATTCATCTTCCTCACCTGGCACAAGTTTAGTAAAACAACCTCCTGAATTCCATTCATAGACATGAGATGATTCTTGAGAACTTGAGTCAGTTTTCTCAGGCTGAGCCTGATCAGCACGATTTCGACGTGACCTACCAGTAGAAGGAGCAGTGGGAGTACAACTTTTTGTCTCTTCATTTGTAACTGGTGTACTTGGTGTACTTCTACCAGTTCGTTTACTAGCTCTTGCAGGAGGTTTACGAGGTTTCTTTTGACTATTAGAAGATTCTCCAGCATCTGGTGTATCCTAATCAAAAGAATATACATTATTATGCACTCAAGTGCACAGAACAGAAAATTGAAAGCAATATAAATATAATTACTTTCTCTGGTGTTGACTGAAATGAATTTTCCTCTTCTGTTACTTCCTTTATAGTTTTTGATACAAGAGTACGATTTCTGGTGTTTCTACTCCCTCGGGATAATTTTTTTGTACTCTTTGGTGTTTCCACAACAGTTTCTTGACTTTCTGTTTTAGTATGAGGTAGATCTTTCATCTCATCAAGTACTTCGGTTGTGGTGGGAGCACCAGAATGAACTGGAGGGACTACGGGCTTGGTAAGAAAGCTTGATAACTTTGATTCTGTATCTTCAATGTGTATTGTCCTTTCTGCTAATTCAAATAGGTCACGTTCAAACTCTGAAGAGTACTGTATATTTCGTAATCTATTATTTCGACTTGAAGCAGGCTTCATTGGAGCAGTAAAATGCCAATCATCACTTTTTGATTTCACTCCTATTTGAAAAAAGAAAATTACGTAAAAGCACAAAAAATATTAAACTTAATTTCCCATAACAAAAATATTACCTAAGTTACTATGGCTAGACGAAGTAGTAGATGTAGAGCTAGTTGACAACCGCCATGACTGTGTTTTCAGAGGAAATGGTCCCAAACTACAACAAAAAGAGCATGTAAAAGAAACACTTTAAGACCTACCCATAAATTAAATATATGAATCCACTAACCTCATAACACTAGACGGGGAAGAATTTCTTGATATATCAGCTGCTGACCCTCCAGAAGTATCACGAGCAAGTGCATTTGTTAACATATAATCTTCCATATTTTGACACTGAACAAAAAAATTTGAAATCAAATTTCATTTGCAATTCCATTAGATACTTTTTTTTCCATTCTTTACCAAATCTGATATTACCATTAGATTTGAGCTTACCTGCACCATTTCAATTGCCTGCACTTGCTGTAAATCATCATGAACATGTAACTTTACATGAAGAGCATAGGTACGTTTGACCACTCGCAAAGGGAATGAAGAGTCCTGAAAAATTAAGTTGTATCATACGAAAGCAAATTCTGAAAATTTCAATTACACTACATTATAAACTGATCAACAAATAAAATTCACAAGATTTAGCACTTCCCCCCCAAAACGTATTAAAACTAAATCCTTAATAAGAATCTTTGAAAACATCAAAAGAGCAAAATATAGTTACAATAATGATTTTTTTTTTTTTTCAAATGTCGTGGTAGATCATCTAAATCCTGGGCTTAGCTATAACTTTTGCTTTTCAAGACATCTCCATATCAGTTCCCATTCTTTTAATACTAAGCTTTAAAAGATGAACTTTATTCAAATAAATTAGAAAAACAAATTGTATGTTTCCCATTATGTCTATTAAAATATAATCGCATGAAATACAAAACCACATAATAGCAACTAACTGCATTCTCTGTTTTATAGAACTCAACATCCAGAAAAAAAGAAAGAAGCTAACAGCAAGAGATGTATGAAGTAAGAAATATAAAACATGGCACAGATTACGGCAGATAACAGTTCAAGTAGATTTTGCTATGAAGACAAGGAACAGACATGACGACAATACATGAAAAGATATTTGGGGTGAAATAGGTGATGTTTAATTCAAATTTTGGCTTTATTTTTTTCTCATTAATACCTTATATCACAAAATAGCACACTTGAATGCAGAAAATCATTAACACTATCATTTGAAAATTGAAAAAATTCCATAGAATTAAAATTTTCTTGGTATTTTTAACTCTTACATCTGACAACAAACCCAATTATGAACTTATTTCGACATTACAATGAAACGTTTTCTCTATAGATTTCTATAGAAAATCTATATTCTCCATAGATAGTTGTTCTTTATGGTAATATTCCACCTTCAATTTCGTAAGGCCTAATCTCTGAGAAGCTACAAATGAATTAATGTAATCATAAATCATCATAAATTATTGTATTCTTTTTAATGGAAACAAATTCGTACTGACTTTAATTTTATATGCCACAAAAATAAGAAAAATTGAATAATGGACAGAAGACTGAGAATTAGTCTAGAAGTTTTATGTAAACATATTTTTGCTTATCCTGCTATTGCAAAGCAGGGAATAGAAATGTTGTAATTAGTGTACTAAATTCCTTTTAACTGAATTTTATTTCACTTGTGTGTCTTTTACATTCCCTAGCATTTAACATAAAATTTAATGTTTTCACACTTTTTTCTCTGAGGGTATATAAAAATGAAATTTCACTTTTTCAACTGAATTTTATTTAGAAGTATTTTAAAGTATAATTTTCATTTTAACGAATATTTTCTTACTGAATATGTACTAACTTTGAAAACTTTTCATCACCAACGAACTCCACTGCACCCTTAACATCACCACTCCAAAGTAAAGACGAGCAGCAGAGCTGTGTGGACATCAGAGTGAATCTGCTCTGCTCTGTTAAGTTAAAATCTGTCATTATTACAAATCTACACAAACCCTTTTAAGTGACCATTCAAATCAGTATGAAACTGTAGAAGGTGTAACTTCATTAAAAATCCCTTAGCCTATTAAATATTTATACAAAATATGTGATAATGCAGACTTTTAGAATTTTATATATTTCAATATATATCCCTAATTTTCACTACATATTTAATTACAAATTTTCCTCTTTGATGGTTCCCCTCTAGTGATAAATTTCCTACAACTGATCGGTGCCCAGCGAATTCAAGATGAAATGTTGTCTGTTAAAGTAACAAGCGACCATTCTTTGACACTGTTGAGGTTGAAAAGAATTTCCAAACTAATCATATATTCCTTACAAATATGGAAGACCATAACTGATGAAGATACTGCCATAAAGAACAAAGAGATGCATTTTAAATCCTAGAAGATAGATGAACAATCATTTAAATGATCACGAGCAGGAGCGGATTTACACATGGCCATAGATCAGGGTGTCATATTTTCCCAAAATTATAATATTTTGTATTTTAATGTCATGTTCATTTGAAACAAAAACTGAAATTAATCCATATATTTATCTTTTTCTTTCTTAGACTTATCCCATTTATGAAAGAGTGAGAAATCAGTTTCGGTATTAGTTACAATATACATTTTTTAAATGTAAAAAATGTGTAGAAAATATTTGTTCCCAAACAGTGTAGAGGAATAAATCAACAATATACGAACTTCTCTGTGTGGATCTCTTCTTTTATAAATAATATAAATTCTCAAGGTGTGGCAAAATTAATGAAGTGCATGGCAGCAACGTGTATAAATCTGATCCTGATACAGGAAGCTTTTCCTTTTTTTTTACTTTAGAACAATGCTGTTTAGTATACAAATTCATTTTATGTTATGACAAAAGGAAATGGCCCATTTTTATAGGCCTTCCCCCCCCCCCTTCATTCTTCATTGATTTTCATTAATAAGTCATTTTTTACCTTTTTTTGTAATTTTTAGTGCATTCTTCATTGATTTCATCAATTTTAATATCATTTTAATGGTACTTGCTTCAAATAATATTTACGAGATGCAACAAATGTTCTCCACAAAATTCCTGAGTAGCCTATTCGATTTCTTTGCTCAGAAATTGTTATGTCAGCCATTGTATGTGACACCTATCAGCACCTTTGCCAGTTCAGCGAAAATTTGGATAACTGAAGACAGAGATTTCCTGATAAAGAATAGTCCAAACTGAAAGTTTGAAAGCTGAGTTCACTTGAACGAATAGAAGCCTCGATTACATCAGCAACGAATCCAACAGCTTGAGTTGTTCATCCAAATGGTTTCTGACCACATTTTTTGTGTCGTATTTCTTTGCTTTTAGGGCGTTTTAAATACCTTTTAAGAGAATTTTATTGATAATTTTTGGCGATGTTTTAGGTCATCAAAATCCGCCCCCTAATCATGAGTATAACTGGTATGATAGGGTATGGAAAATTGTATTTGATGAACGGAACATTTTAATGACGCATGCTAAATGGCATGTAAGTGTCTCAGGCTGGACTTCACAATTGGTCATGTTTTTTTTAAACAAAAATCTTGATTTGCATTTGGTAAAGCATAGAAATATGGTAATGAGATTTTGCAGTATTTGCTCTATTCTATCTTGAACATTTTTTTGTTCCCAGTAATGTAGAAATTAGATTAAATTGTCAATTTATGACACAATTAATGAAGAGGAATGATAATTTAAGATGCAATATGTAGGCTGTTTTATTAAAAACATTACAAAGGTCAAGATGGACTGCGCAACTACTTGGCAACTATGTAGAGAAGAATTAAAGACCACAAAGTAAAAACAATTGTCTCATTTTTTAATGATGATAATTAAAAATTATGATATCTCTCAACAAGTGTAACTATTAAGATTGTTTGCAACTTGCCTCATGATCATGCACCTTGCCTGCTGACAAAGACATTGGTTCTACTGTACTTATACTCGCATTCATAGGAGTTGCTCTATTGCTGTCATTTGGAGTAGATTGGAACTTCCCCTGAAGAAAGATTTTTCCAAACAATAAAATAATATTAGCATTCATACACAATGCTACAATTAGAGCTGATGATTCTTAGTTTTCTTTGTGAGAAGCAAGAATGTGCAACAATTTGTGGAATTGAAAATCACAAATTATTATCATGTTCTTGTATTTCGAGAACAGTACTTTACCGCAGATATATTGGAAAGAGAAGAAAAAGAATCTCCAAATATATGTAATATTACAAGGAAACACAAAGTTCCATCGGCTTATAAAATAAGAAAGGTAACAAGCACAGAGACATGAATGAGGAGGGGGATAGTAAACATCAACTGGATGTATTAGTATTAGAAATGAATGTGTGTTAAGAAAGGGTAAAAGAGAAATGAAGCTTGACAACACTGGGAAGAGTAAGAAGCATTGGACTAGTTCGGTGTAAGATGAGACACTTTAATGAAGAAGATTTTGGAAAGCAAGGTGGAGGGAGAACACAAGAGCGGTTCTTAACTTGAAGAAGATGGATAAATATCTTGGAGTGAAGAGAAGGCCCCAAAATAGATGGAAGGAGAGAGAACCATGAGGAATGATATGCTACCTGTACATGGAGCACGGGGAGGGGGAGGAGGAAGAGGAGAAAATAGAAATTTATCCACAGTGACAATTATTTCTCACGGTAATTTTAAGAGATGGTTCAATGAGAAATAATTAGAAGAATAATTCAGGAAAGAAGTATTAAAAGAATATATTAAAATTTTCAAAGAATGCGACCTGACTCTTCTAAATTTAGTAGTTATTATTCTACTATTATGAACCACAGCAAAAAGGAATCAAGTTAAAAGAATTTCCTCTCAATACAGCATGATTTTATTTTTGTAATTTTCTTAAATTGAAATAAATAATTAATCCCCATATTAAACAGAAACTACTTACTATTTTGTTTTTTCTCCTTGAGTTCTTTAACTTAAGTACCATATGTGTAGTGTTACAACCAAGGTGACACAGTATTCATTAAGCAATTTTTCATTCAAGTAAACACAATGATTCAATTCATTTGGAAAATACAGGGAGAGAATTTTGAAACTAATTTTCTATAACTATGAAATTTTGAAATAAAATTTTGAAGAAACAATTAATATACAAATACAAACCCTTGAAAACTCAGATTAATTTAAATTCATTAATCACAACCTACAATTAACACCAAAATCCTTTTACTGCATTGTTATGAAAATAAATAAAAACTTACCTTGTTTGACACAAGCAAAGCAATGTCAGGTGTGCTTTTCTCATCTGTGGGATGGCTTACAAAACGCGAACGTTTCCGACTGTCTCCTTCAGAAAGGGTATCATTTCGTTCAACTTCATCAAGAACAACGAGATTTTCAGCATCCTCGTCAGACTCTGGACGTTTTCTCTTCAGTAGAGTTCCATTCATGTCTTTGTGCTTTGTACTTTCTGAATTTGTGGATTTATCACAATCTTCAGTTTTATCAAGTACAACAGTTACATCAACCACATCTGAATCATCTGATTTTGATGTTGAACAGTTTTCCACAGTTTTCAATACAACTATATCATTTGAATTTTTTCCGTCTGGAGATGAAACTTGCACATCCACTGTGTCATCAACTGTTACTGTATCATGAGTTTTCTGAGAGGTTTCCTTCAAAGAATAACAATTCAACTCTGAAGTGAGTTTTGAAATGTGATGAGAATTACTCAAATTGTCAGAAGAACTTGTATCACCATTACTAGTTCTTTTAGAAGCATCTAGCTTTGCTACAACTTCTTTATCATCATTAGAAACATCTGGCTCAGTGAAAGATTGTGTGATTTGACTAGGTGACAAAGACATTTGCAAATGAAAATTTTCCATCTCTGAGTCTTCTTCATACTCCTCACCATTTTCTTCTGGAACAACAGGAAGATTTTGTGGCTTAACAAATTTCTCCTGCTTGTCAGCACTCTCAAAAGAAGAGAAGATTATTTCCACACTTTTTCGTGAATCTTTTGGTGTCATTATGCCATTTGATGATTCTACTTGACTTATCAATTCATTTTCATCTTCATTAACTGGATCATCATCTTCCTTATCCACTTTTTCATTAGTGTGAAGTCCTTTTCATGTCACTTTCTCATCAATATGAAGGTCCTTTTCCATGATCCACTTTCTCATCAATATCAAGGTCCTTTCCATGATCCACTTTCTCATCAATATCAAGGTCCTTTCCATGATTCACTTTCTCATCAATATCAAGGTCCTTTCCATGATCCACTTTCTCATCAATATCAAGGTCCTTTCCATGATCCACTTTCTCATCAATATCAAGGTCCTTTCCATGATTCACTTTCTCATCAATATAAGTCTTTTAGATCACTTTTCATATATAAGTCCTCCTGATCATTTCTTAGTATGAAGATCCAATCCTTGATTCAATTTCTCATTATTAAGATCTTTTTCTTTATCCATTTCCTCATTAATAAGGAGTTCCTTTTCTTTGTCTACTTGCTTATTAGAAAGTTCTTTTTCTTTGTCCACTTTTTCAGAGATCCTTTTCTTTGTCCACTTTTTCATTACTAGAGAGATCCTTTTCTTGGCCTGAAGATTTTTCAACCTTCTGGTCTGTTTTTATAATTTCTCTTGAACAAACAGTTGCTTCTGCTTCATTATTCTCTATTAATACTATTTCCTTTTGCCCCGTGCCAACTGTTTTGTTATCTGTTGTTTCTTTAGAAGTAGTACCTAAAGGAAGTTCCAATCTAGGAACCTTGGCTTCATTGCTTTCTTCATCATCTTCCTCTATTTTACGTTTCTGTGGTGTTGATATACTCACAGATTGTACAGGATTCACTTCATCATTTCCCTCTTTTTCTCTGAAAAAACAAACAAACAAACAAACAGAGAAATGAGTTTAATTTCAATAAATATTATCAATACTTCAATTCATTAATCTTGGATATTATGTTTTTTTCTTTACAATTATGTACCTCTGGGATGGTAAAGATGAAGGGATAAAATCTTCATACTCTACAAGACTGTTTTCTGTGTTTTGCTTTACTGTATCTCCTGGAGACTGACTTGCAAATAAATCTTCAGGAGAATTGGGAATCTTGGTCTCTGCAAGAAGGATAGATAAGTTTTATACATGTTAATAAAACAATTGTACAAAAAGTCACAATGAGAAAATCTCACCTATTTCCATGAAGTCCATTGTTGTAGCTTGACTTTCATTACCTAGGACCGAAAAAAATAATCATTCTGAAGCAAATCATAAATTAAAAATTCAGTGTAAAATAATTAAGGGAAGTACTTTCTTTTTTTTTAGAAGCATAGGTTCTAAGATAAATCAACCAAATTCAAATAATCCTTACAGGAAGATTTTTCACTATGAAAAAGTTCCTTACATTGTGTTTACATTATAATTAGTGGCAAAGATAACATGGAATTACATTAAATATAAAATGCTGGCAATATTCTTGTACATATGCATGCAACTGCATCACTATGAAACATTCTATTACCATAATTTATCAAATTTGTAACATGCTACCAACATAATTTGGGTTAAATCTCTCTCGCCAGCAAGGTGCCACTGCAGAGTAACCCAGCCTGATAGTAGATTATTAGACCCTTTATTGCATAGTATAACTCAGATGTAACATAATGATTTTCAGGGCATAAACACATTCTAACGATTTAATTATGAACTATTTTATATTACTCATGATGTATATAATGCGTTTATGTAACCCCATGCATTGTTAGGCGGTAAATGTGATAAGGTAACGAGTATAGTGATAGTAATCTAGTAGCGTTGTGAATCGGAACTTCCTGGTAACATGCACTGTTTCCGTATATGAGAAACGAAACGTTTTTAGGAAAATAATCAAACTAAAATACGAATGATCCTTATTTTATCACATAAAACTATAGTAATTTTTTTTTTAAATTGTGAAATATAGCACATTTTGTCGGAGAAGTAACATAATTTAGTTGTTTTCTTTAATCAAGTAATATTTACTTCTGATTTTTTACATTATTTTTCCCTTAATTAAAATAAATAAATGTAATGAAAAAGAATTATTGCAAGTAAAAATAAAAATTCATGCAATAAAGAGTTAAACAACATAAAGAAAAAAGCCAGGGCAGGGGATTGGACAAATTTATTGACTTTTGGGGGCAAAGAATTAACTAAAGATAATAATTGAGAAAATTATTCACACTCAATAGTGCATGTTTATGTAATTACATACGTGAATGTTCAGAGTTATCTAATTTTTAAATATTTGTGTTTGGTTTAACGTTAGTATTTAAGAATGTATGATAACTTAAAAAAAAAAAAAATCTTTCACTAAAATAAATTGTGATAAAATGAAGTTTAAATTATCTATATCTGTACACTTTTTGTTTATATGAATAATTCAAGTATATTTGTTGTTTAAAAATTACAGATTATATTTTATGCATCCCAAGCTTAACAAATTTATTTTAAATAATCCAAAGTTACTTCAGTAAGTGTCATAAATTTAGATTATGCACTTATTCATTAATAAATGTGTGCATTGTATTAATTAAAATGATTATAGGGAGACAGTTCTAAATAAAAACACAATTTAGAAAAATTATTATGAAAATTAGGCAAAAAAAAAGAGGAGAGGAGAGGAGAGGAGAGGAGAGGAGAGGAGAGAGGAGAGGGGAGAGGAGAGGAGAGGAGAGGAGAGAGAGGGAGAGAGAGAGGAGAGGAGAGGAGAGGAGAGAGGAGAGAGAGAGGAGAGGGAGAGAGGAGAGGAGAGGAGAGGAGGAGAGAGAGGAGAGGAGAGAGAGAGAGGAGAGAGAGAGAGAGAGAGAGAGGAGAGAGAGGAGAGAGAGAGAGAGAGAGAGGAGAGAGAGAGGAGAGAGAGAGAGAGAGAGAGGAGAGAGAGAGGGAGAGAGAGGAGAGGAGAGAGAGAGAGGAGGAGGAGAGAGGAGAGAGAGAGGAGAGAACAAATTATAAGAGAGGGAGGGAAGATTAAATCAACACTTAAGTTAAGAAATTGGTGATTTAATTCAGTTGATCTAAATCAGTTTCTGAGCAAATGCTGAAATGGATCCTCATTTTGCTCCTGGATATAAATGTAATTGCACTTTCTGTCCATGTTTTCTATAATTCAGTGAGGAAACTAGTTATTCAAATTATAATTGATATTCTCCATGTTCTCATGGCAGGAAGTCAATTCCTTTATGAAGGGCACAATGAAGAATAATAGCGAGCCGCTAGCCAGCCGCCGACCCGGAGACGACTCCGACGACGCTGCCGCCACTAAAGATGTCCACCGTAGACGAGGACGAAACGTTTGGCTCTTCAATGCCAACTGGACCACGGCCTACTAGCCCGGAAACTTTCACTCATATTGACTCCAGCCGTGAAAGCCTACGATGCTATATCTGAATACAGTCAACTATGGTTTTAGTGAACTTGTGAGGACTAACACTTTTGGTTCACTATATCCAATGAGGTCAAAATTAAATATAATTTTTTCCCTTTTCTCCGAAGGCAGTTTTATTCGCCTAATAACATATGAGGTCTTTTCGGTAGCGGGATGGCAGAAGCGGCTAATGAAACTCATCGCTTTTCCACCCACGCTGTGGGGCTGTGGCAGTCGCGCGCTTCCCGTCGCATACGTAGAACACAACGCCCTCTGTCCCGCGGAATGTAACTTGAAATACTTGAAACAAGCAAGCAATCCTGAGTCGCCGCCGTAAGTTGTAGCCCACGCACGAAACGGCCTATATTTACGCAGTGAAACTGAATGGCACAATGTTATCAGTAAGGTTCCCATTCCCGGTCCGCTACCTTTGCCTCAGGGAAGACTTCTTCGATTTGACCTTTGGCCGACGATGCCTGGTGTTGAAATTTCTGGCACTGAGGCGATATGTACTTTTCCAGGATATTTTAATTTACAGGACGTTGTAATTCCTACGTTCACTATAGCCGAGATTCAGGTTTACCATAACCAAATCTTCTTATGCTTGTTTGTAAGTGAAACGGGACCAGTAATTAAAGTTCACTGTAACCAAGGGCTCACTATATCCGAGTTCACTATAACCGGAGTCGACTGTAGATATTTTGAAATATGAGCATGTAAATTTCCATGACGGTCGCCTATGGAAGACCAGACATTCAATCTGTAAATATTTTGTAATATATAAATCTGTAAAAAAATTTACGTACGAATGGAAACCTTTCTCAGTAAACACGGCGCTTTCAGATTGCCAACCTGGATTTAGAAAATCAAAATCTACGGAAACAACCATATTTTCTTTTCATAAAGACGTCGCCTCATCATTGCACCAAAACGAAGAACCTATTGGATTATTCTTAGATCTTTCAAAAGCTGTGGACGTCATTGATCATGATATTTTGCTTTCAAAATGACCTTCATAAGGAATCCGTGGTATTACCCTAGACTGGTTATGTTCGTACCTTAAACAACATATTCAGAGAGTAGAAATACCTTACTATGAAACATAATGTACACACCTTTTCGACTCTTTGCCAATTGCACGTGGGGTCCCTCAGGGATCGATTTTAGGCTCTATTCTCTTCCTACTAAACGTAAACGATATGCCCTCGACGATTCGAAACGGAAGAACTTCTTTGCGGATGATACAAACATTCTTTGCAATAAAGAAACCGAAAGTAGTACAATAACAGATGTTTCAAATTGGTTCCGTGATAAAAAATTAATAATAAATGAAAACAAAAGTTTTAACGCAGTTTTCCATTTCAAATATTCTGTGATCCACTGAAAATGAACGGTTGACTAATTAACATGGACTAATGTTAAGGCACCAAAATTTGTAGGTCTCTCAATTCAGTCAAACGTCAAATGGAATGTCAATTTAAATGAATTGAACACAAAATTACGTTCAATATGCTACGCGTTCAGAATTCTTTCAAATTCAGTCAGCCTTCACACTGCTCGTCGTAAGTCGTAAGCCGCCCCCTTTTCTTCAATCGGCGAGAGAACGAAGCGACTGCAACCCCTCGGGGAATCAACTAGGACGGAGAATCCCATTATCATCTTCCCAGCTGTAAGCGCTCCGCTGTCACCGCTGGTTATGAAGATATTTTGAGTTCATCCGCACGTTGCTCAATATCGTTCCATTTTCACAACGCGCAGGAAGCAAAAAAGAAACGCACATTTGCTTTCTATCAGGAGTCCACCGTAGCACTAGGAATAATACGTTTCAAATAAAGAGAGCTTTTTTTCTTTCCAAAATTCATGTAGTATATGACTTAGTGTAGGGATCACAGAATTTTGAAAATGTCCATAGAATTCATTTCTCCCCATAGCACGTCATACGCAGTTTCAACTGTTTTTTTTTTGACCGAAAATAAATGAAAAGAATAATCCTTTGTGGTATAATTATTGTTTATTTGTGACAATATCACCTGATACATTGTCATGCAAGACACATTTTCAAGCTTTTTATTCTCATGTCCTTAAAAATATGACTTTTTGTTAAAACGGTTGTTAACAATATGACACATACGCATTAAGCGCAAAATTTTGCCAGTGTGACCTTTTACTAAAATCGGTACAAATGTGACTTTATATGCACAATAAAAATACGTTTTTCTATTAGACAATACCTGGATTTGTGCATAAATTATTTTAAAATTCACCGTGTGTGTGTGGGGGCGTGAGTGTGTTTGTGTATGTCTGTTTGTGGGTGCCGTCCATTCATCCTTCATTATCGTCATCATTCCATCTTACATCCTCCCAGGACTAACAACCCCTGGGGTATAAAAATCGGATTCAGCCTTGTCATTAAAATCAAAACTTGTCAATAAAATCCGGGCCCTAGTAATAAGTACTCCATAAAGGATAAACACAATTCTCTAAAAACAAATCGAATTTTTTCGATTTTCAAAACATTACGGAGTTAGATATTTCCTAAGAAATGACACATGTGGAATATTATATTTCGTATATTTTGTTGGGTAAACTAGTTAACTGTTGGGTTTTCAAGTTTTGAAAATGGAATGTTTGCGGTGTGGCACAAGTCGGTCTTGAAATTCTTTCTTGTCTTCATCTTTTGACTGCCCTTGCTCAAGAAGGTTTGAATAGTTTTTCTCACCTTTTTCTCGCATTTTTGCAAGAGTTGCGGTGTTTTTATGTTGTAAGAAATATTTTTTGCACATTTTACCACCTTTTCACAACACTAGCAAAAAATACATTTCCAGTCCGCCCTGAATCTTCTCCATAAATCCACTTTTACAATGCGCTTCTTGAAACTTTCTTCTTGAAACTGTCACAAGCATGCTTAACAGGACCGGCAAATTAACTGATCTGGTATGCACCAAACTTCGAAACCAATACAAAATTATCGAAGAATACTCCGCCTATCTTGAGTAATTCTACCTTTCAAAAAGCGAAAGATGCCGGGAGCGCTATTTTTGAAGACAGTTGTGTTCTTGGTTACGAACAGATAACTCATTAATCATTGCGAAGATCGGAGAGGTGAGAGAATTTCCTGTTTTCTGGAGCGCCCTGCCGGGCTTCGGCGAAGTAGATAAGGTAACCCGCACGGTGTCAAATTCTCATACGTCTAAGCGGTGTCCCTGTTCGACGCGTTACAGGGAAGAACACACAGGGCATATAGCTTCTTGGTCGTAGGATGCCCTGGCAGATTTTACGCGGTTGTTACTTGTTTGGTAAAAAAATTACCCATCAGGGATTTCTCAAAAAATGATTGTAGAACACAAAATATAGTGAACAAAAAATATGAAAAATGAGGAAAATTCAATACAGGTACTTAAAGGCTCTGAATGCTTTATTATGCAATTATCTCTAAAATAGGCATTTACATGCATTATAAAACCCTCGCAAAATCATTTCAGAGGTAAACATGGATAATGTTGCAAACCTAAAAATATATTAAAAGAAATAAAAGAGGCAAAAGGGCACTGTCCCGACTCTAGTCATAAGGAATAAACGCATTTTTTTGTCGGATAATTGTTCAGCATTTTTAATGTTTTAAATATATAACTTAAAAATGAGAATTCAAATTCAACAGCTGAAATGGGCTTCTTTTGTTTCAATGAGATTCATTCATTAGCAGAATCAAACAAAAAGAAACTATCCTCGTGATCTTCATCTACTTATTCAAATACTGCCCAACCCTGGTAGTACGAAGCCAGTTCACATTTCATTTATCACTTGCCCTCACATTGTTTGATCCTCTCAGTTGCCGAGTATTTTAACCAATCTTTATACCTCGATTATCTCCCAACAGATCCCTTTATTATTTCCTCTTAAAAGAAGGAACTCCAATCCCTTCTTTTAGTAAACTTATTGGCTACATCACCGAGATACCAGAGGCCAAAGTGCGTGTGTGTGTGTGTGTGTGTGTGTGTGTGATGTGTGCGTATGTAGTCAGCAGGAAGTCCACGCTTATTAGCTTGTCATCCGTGCGTGTCGTCGTGCGTCGAGGTGGATGTGGCAAGCAAGTATTGCATCCACAAGCGCACGAACGTCACGTGCGCACACGCACTTCGCTACATACAGTATGTCTACCCCCCCCCCCACACACACACACTTCATAATATGCTCCATTATCTAATTCCTTTCATCAGAAGTGATAAAGAGACCTGGATATGGAAGAAGGATCAAACTGAAATTATTACTTCGGCTCTTCTCAGTCAACGGCTATTAAATATTAATTCTCTAATTCGCGCAAATTTCTAATAGTAAAATGATAGCGAGTATCCAGAATTTGGGCAAGTTTTCTCAGTAAAACTGTGCTCTGGAGTGCAGGTCGCGACAGGGGCAACCCAAGGTTATCTTCGCTTCCCACGTTCTCGGAAATTGACACGGACAGTGGGCGCAATTACGCAACTCGGCGCTCGTACTTCAGATGCTAAGCAACGTGATTCGTCATGTTTAACGTGTAGACCGAACTTTTATCTAGTGCCGATTTTCGCTCCGAGTCAAGTGTTATGCTTTGCGTCTAATAGGCTAAGAAAGTGCCCTGCTTCTAAACTATACTTTTTTCTTGACTTAAGTTTCATATTTTTTCCAACGATTATGTTTAGCTGAAGCACATTAAAAAAATATTGCTATAAGTACCGTAGCGCAAACTTACGCTGGAGATGGAAGCACGTATAAAAATGTATCTAATTTATTTTTAAGTAAACGAGAAGTTCACGAGTTTGTAATACTCTTAAAATTTGGATTTGCATATTGCCCGGTAAACGTACGTTTAGATAACAGAAATGTCCGGTGAAACATTTTGTTAGAAAGCTCCTGCGAAATAATGCCACCCCACTATGATCCCCACTTGGACAAATGGGAGTTGGGTGGGTTGCGTCGTGTGCCCGACACGTTTACCGACCAGTGCGTTCATACAACTTCTAAATTCTTTTGCCCCGCCCACCAGCCCAGCTCCAAACCCTGTTCGGTTTGCCTTTTTTTTTTCTTTCTTTTTTTTTTTTTTTTCTCCTCGATCACCGTTGCTGTGGGCAACTGTAAAAAGATGCATTGTAGTATACATCCAGGAAACTTCCAGTTACCATTTTGACATTCAATTATTCTGAGCATAATTGGAATGAATCAAAATGCCTTTAGTGAGGAATTTTATTGGATTTCTGAGAGATTTAATTTACTTTGGTTTATTTATTCAGTCTGAAATATCTGTGGCAAAACGGAAAGAGTGCACACTTAAATTTTGCTCTGAAAAGTACGATAGGAGTTTTTTTTAACATACAGCAACATTTATCTTAATTTTAAGGACACGTGTACAAAATTCTATGAAGATTGTAATAAACTGTCATTTATGTTTAAAAAAAACGAACTTCTTTAAACAAGAGAACCTTCAAATTAAAAAAAGTCTTATTTATACTCGATAAAATGATTATTTTTCAGTGAAAACAGCGTCGAAATCGATTTAGCCGTTCCCAACATTACCCCGGGCATATAAAACGGTAAAAACCAATTCTTTTTTAATCTTATACATAAACATATGCGTTTATAAAAAGAAAATGCAAAATCACATTCAATTTTATTCATATAGTTTAATGGATCGTGTTGTAGAGGTTCAGGAGAAGGTAGGATTGAGCCGAGCGAGACGGGAGAGGGTATTATAGGAACGGGACGGAGCAAAGCGGAAGGGAAGGGGGACGGGGTCGGGGGGTTGAGCGTAGCGGAACGAGCCGGTGCATGTGAGCGTGGCGAAGGTACTACGAAAATGATTTCCATTTTAGACTACGGATTACTTGCATTCCCTTTTCCTGACTAGTACATGACCGAGATAAAGGTCCGGGCAACGTCGCGTTTCTTCCACCAGAAACTTCACCATAGAGATGAAATTTTGTTTTATCTAGAAATAATATAATTAAATACATTCCTTTTTCTCTAAAACATAAACATAAACAAATTAAAGGCCTGATATCGCCATGTCAAAATTAAATTGTCTTTTATTGTTCCTCATACACCAACTGCCTTTTATTAGTGTCATCTGTACAATAAAACTCTGGGGTAAGAGAAGGAAACTCCTGACAACTCTATTGCAAATGTGGTCCTCCAGGGCAGAAGTTGAGTATTGGGTCGGCTTCTAGTCTCTCGGGAAAATAGCGGTGCTTCAGCACACAAGTTCTCGTAGTTTTGTACAGGCCGTGATAGCTCAAGGTCACGTAGTTTGCTTCTGCAGCATCGTTGACCGGGAGGTCCCAGGTTTTGAGTCCCAACAGTTATGAATTTTCGACTCTAGCTACATAGCTGTGTCAGAATTCAGGACAGTGGCCGATGGGGAGAGGTTAGAGACCCTAGTTTTCGTTTGTTAGCTTCCTATATTTGGCAAAAGTAATTTAAAAATTCCACAATTAAAGAATTATTTAAGAAAATGATATCCCTATGAAGTATTTGAAAAAATCTCGAGTGCGGAAGTGCGGTTCGGTCACTCACGGTTAGACCACTTCCCGTGCACTAATCGAGACACATGAGGTGTCTTTCGACCCGTCTCGGTCTCCTGATGGGGGACTGATAACTTGTTTTGGCATAGCGATCTTAGTAAGGCGGGAATTAAACCAACGCCACCTAAATAGATCATTGTAGGTGGCGTTGATTAAATTCCAGTACCCAAAGGCATTTTTCGCTCAATACGCCATAATTTTCTTTCACAGACGTTGGGAACACTGATTTTGACATCTTTGAGGGAACATGTGAATCGCACGGCATATTTCACTTTCATTTTTATCAGTTTATCCTAATACCATATTTTTTAAAAAGAATTGCGAAAACTTACGAACAGTATTGCCTAGGAACCTATTTAATACTAGCTGACCCGGCGAAATTTGTACCGCCTAACAATCAATTCTTTAATCTTTGGTTTGTTTAATACTTATTCTGCTATTCGGGACGCCGGGTCAGCATGTAAGACAAAAAAAGAAAGTTAATAAGTTAACAATCACATGTCCAAAAATAAAAATTATAGAACACCTAAAATTCTTTTAATAGTCAATAAAAAAATCACAATAAAAAATTACAATTTCATATTTCTTATTAAGATAAGAAATTTATTATATTTAATTTCATTTTTACTTATTCTAAATTAAGTTTTTTTATTGTAGTACTTTATGGTACACGATATTTTTTGTTTGATTACCTGGCGCGTATAGAACAGATGGTTTTCCAGCATGAGAACAGGCAACATACAATTGACCATGCGAGAAACATGGGTTTTCTAGATTAATACCACAAACACTTAATGACTGCACCTGGGATTTGTTTATAGTCATAGCGAAAGCAAGCTGTACTGGAAACTGCAGTCGTTTAAACTCGAATGGCACGTCAGTCAGAATCATTGGGATGCGGGGTATTAAAACGCCTTCTCCTTTATACTTTCCTTTCAATATGATTGCTTCTATTACGTTATTCAGTAATTTTCTGTACACAAATCGTGTGCCGTTACAAAGTCCCGGTTGGTTAATATTTCGCAATATTATAACTACAGATCCTACCTTTAATTGAAGATTGTGAGGCGACAATTATGGCAAATCTAGTGAGTTTAAAAATTCCGGTGGATAGTTCACGACATCATCTTCATTAGTTGCCGTATCAACTGGTTTATATGTATTGTGGGAATTCTCATTTGGTGTTGTTGACATTCTTATAAGAATAAATAAAAGAGGTCATCTTCGTCAACATATTAGCTTTATTAAGATAGCCGGCTTTCGACGGCTTTGCCGTCATCGTCAGTCTCGCTGCTGTCCGCAAAAGTCGGACGACTGTGGCACAGTCGTCCTCTTTTATTTCTTCTGATTTATATGTCCTCATTTCGCCAGGAATGTAATCTTGAATTTTGAAATTTAAATCATTTACATCAGTGTTTTTGGCAGCCAGTATAGCTCGTTCGCTCAACCAATCATGGAATAAGTAATTTTGAGCAACATTTGGAAACACTTTTTGAATGAGTTCAGCTTTTGATTGAGTTAACTGACAAAAACTCTCAGGAAAGGTGATGCAGCCAGTCAGCACGTTTACAGGAAATTTGCCATTACCAATATCAATGAGTTGTAGAGAGAATATGAAATCATTTTGCAACATAACACGCATATTCTTGCTTAAATGTAATACCCTGACATGTTTCCACAAATTGGAGGACTTTAAACATACATTCAGTTCATCAGCTTGCGTTGAACGTGGAACCACTGGCAATATTTGCCGAAAATCTCCTGCTAATAAAATCCTTGCGCCACCAAATTGGTTTTGGTTGTTCCGTAGATCTTTTAAGGCTCTAAAGATTTTTTTATGCGCCATCGTGCATTCATCCCACACTATTAGTTTACATTGCCGCAAAACCTTTGCCATTGCAGAATTCTTGGAAATGTTCAGGTTGGAGTTTCGTTGTTTCGCATACACAATGGCAATTTTAGAGTTGAATGGGCTGTTCTACCACCTTCAAGCAAAGTTGCTGCAATACCTGACGAAGCAAGAGCAAGAGCAATTTCATTTTTTGAGCGAATTGTTGCCAATATTAAAGTAATCCAAAAGGGTTTTCCTGTACCACAGGAGCGTCCAAGAAGTATATCCCTCCAGTTCCATTATTTATTACTTTCATAAGAGTATCAAATACATACTTTTGTTCTTCGTTCAACAGTGGAAGATTTATTTGAATTGATTCTTTCAAAGTATTGAGATCAAACAATTTTTCACGTAACTCTTGATCAAAAGCATCGTGCATTGGGCGATTGGGCGTGGCCATCCCCAATTGACATAATAGCTTGTTTGACATCATCAAGCACATATCCCGTTTTTTGACGTAAAATAAATAAATCAATGGAAAAAATGCCTCATTGTAAATTTCTTCTCCTATTTGTAAATTCGGATTCCCTGTTCTATTGCGTATTTTAAACAAAGTATCGTCACACATATTATCTTTGTATTTTACTCACAAATCAATTGGCTTTGATGAGAAGCATGTAGATATGATAATGGAAAACAATGTTCGTATTTGATGAGCTTGTGATGAAATTACAGCATCATTGAGAGTTTGATCCCAATGTGCATCGTTTTCTAACAGTTGCAAACGATGACTTCTCTGTAAGATCCACACAATTCACCTTCAACTGTTCGTACATTGACTAATAGCAGCCGTAAATAAAAACATTCATCGTTGCTTGGATAAACGGAATAAATTCAACCTATTGCATCGGTTGAATATACACCTGGGTATCCTGGAACTGGTTTTCCTAGTTTCCTTCGCATAAATTTCTTTGATGACTGATAACAAGTATAATATTTTGCCATTTCAGAATATTGCAGTGTTTGTGCGAAATTATCATTTTGGCACGTCTCGAAAAAAATGGTTAAGGTAGTAGATGGTGACTGGTGAGCTCTCTGTATTGCATTCTGAGCTGTAAAATACACTCTTGCTCAATTTTCTAAGTGCACGGCTAAGTGAACAACTGTAGGGTGTCTTTTATGAATTGGAAAAGAAAAAATTCGCCAAAATGCTTCATTACTGCTAACATAACGGCCCATTTGGTGATGGGTTACTTCATCATTTAAATTATCTGCGCCAAATACAATCACAACCTATCACTTCCTTTGGTTACGTATTTACATATGTACTTCATAGATTTTACTGAATGGCAAGATTCAACACTGATGTGTGCTTTGAAAGTTTTTGATAAGATCGGTGAATATGGAACAATCCAACGATTCTTTGTTAAAGACTTGTGCGTATGCCATTATACACCCGTTAACTTACATATTTAATGCATCTTTATGCACTGGAACGTTTCCAGATATTTTCAAAACAGCTAAAATTAAGCCGCTTTTCAAAAAAGGCAACAAAAATAAAATTCAAAATTATCGGCCCATTTCTCTTCTATCAGTTTTTTCAAAAATATTAGAGAGACTTTTTTACGTACGAATGGAAACCTTTCTCAGTAAACACAACGCGCTTTCAGATTGCCAACATGGATTTAGAAAATCAAAATCGACGGAAACAGCTATATTTTCTTTTCTTCAAGATGTCGCCTCATCATTGGATCAAAACGAGGCACCTATTGGATTATTGTTAGATCTCTCAAAAGCTTTTGACGTCATTGATCATGACATTTTACTTTCAAAATTACCTTCATATGAAATTCGTGGTATTGCTCTAGATTGGTTATGTTCGTACCTTAAACAACGATCTCAGAGAGTTGAAATACCTTACTGGAATGATGGAACATTACGTACGCACCTTTCCGACTCCTTGCCCGTTGCATGTGGAGTTCCTCAAGGATCGATTTTAGGCCCTATTCTGTTCCTACTTTACGTAAACGATATGCCCTCGAGGATTCGAAACGGAAAAACGGTTCTCTTTGCGGATGATACGAACATCCTTTGCAATAAAGATACAGTAAATAGTGCAATATCAGATGTTTCAAATTGGTTCCGAAATAACAAATTAATAGTAATCAAAAGAAAACTGTTTTAATGCAGTTTTCCATTTCAAATAAACAATTCTGTGCTCCACTGAAAATGAACGGTGTACCATTGACTGATGTTAAGGCAACAAAATTTTTAGGTCTCTCAATTCAGTCAAACCTTAAATGGAACGTCCATTTAAATGAATTGATTACAAAATTAAGTTCATTATGCTACGCGTTCAGAATTCTTGCAAATTCAGTCAGCCTTCATACTGCTCGTTGTGTATACTTCGCGAATGTTCATTCCGCCTGAGATATGGCATAATATTCTGGGGAAATACATCTTATAGCTCCCAGACTTTTAGATTACAAAAACGAATTGTACGAATAATAACCAAATCCCACCCACGTGATTCATGTAAGCCTCTCTTCATTAATCTAGGAATTCTACCATTACCGTGTCTTATTTACGAATCAGTGGTTTTTGTAAAAAATGACTTGCTAAAGGGCGGGAATATATTTTCAGAAAATGCCGAAGTCTATTACTATAACACTCGACGTAGAAATCATATTCACCAGGTGACAGTATCAACAGCTCATTACAAAAAATTCACATACAATACATGTACATTATTTTACAACACTTCGCCAGATGACATTAAACGATTAACTTTAATAGAAAAGTTTAAATCCAAAGTGAAATCGTTTCTGCTGCATAACTGTTTCTATACAATTAGAGACTATACTGAGCATCACAAGAAAAGTAACATTAATTTTACCAATGATACATAATGCATTATTTATCATTTGGACTGTATAAATGAGTATAAACAACCTGTAACAACTATTGTACTACAGCTTCCGGGTCAATGACCCCCATCTCGGTCAGGTTTTTCGTCCAGTTTCCCTGATCTATTGAGCAAATGCTGAGATGGCCCCTTGTTTTGCTTCTGGACATAAATGTAACTTCATTTTCTGTGCACGTCTTCTAGAATTCAGTGGGAAACACAATTCTTCAAATTATCGTTTCCATGTTGTCGCGGCAGGAAGTAATGAGCCAAAATTTATTGCTTATTTATCCTTGAAAATAGATTTTATTACATGGAAGTTTTTTTGTTGTTTTTTTCTCCCTTTCAAAATTTAAAATTTATTGCTTATTTATCCTTGAAAATAGATTTTATTACATGGGAGTTTTTTGTTGTTTTTTTTCTCCCTTTCAAAATTCAAAATTTATTGCTTATTTATCCTTGAAAATAGATTTTACTACATGGGAGTTTTTTCTCCCTTTCAAAATTCAAAATTTAAGTTGTATATGACTTAGTGTAGGGATCACAGAATTTTGAAAATGTGCACACAATTCACTTTTCCCCATAGCACGTCATACGCAGTTTTTAACTGTTTTTTTTTTGACGTAAAATAAATTAAAAAAAAAAGATTATCTATTTCAATATCTTGTTGATTTACTTTGACAATTGTTGATCTTCCATTGTCTGCTAGTGATCGCCGACGATACAGTGGAGAACCATCATTTCCAGTAATTGTTTCCGATATTAATGTCCGTGGATAGCGCTTTGAACATTTACCATCTACCATACACGGTGCATTTTGATTAAGTGTTCCACATGGACCATGTATCATGTTTTTGATAACTACTTCATGCAAGTCAGGATCTAGTTGTTCATTAGAGATTTCAGCTGATATGACTTCATCAACTTCATTTGGCCTAATTTTTTCAACCAACCAAATCAAAATACGTGCATGCGGGAATCCACGTTTCTGCCACTCTAGAGAATACATCCAGCAGCGTGTCCCACCAAACACACAATGTTTCACAATTAAATACATTAAATATTTCAACTTTTGTCTGAAGACTTGCTGTAATGTCATGACTATCAATACGTGATTGGCCAGGGAATAACGCTTGTTTAATTTCTATCCATTGTGGAATGCATGTACATGTAATGAACAAATCTGCTGTGCCTAATAATGCCTAACATAGGACATATCATCTTGAGCATATTCACGCATATGCCGAGGACTTCCGATGTAGTTTGCTGGAAGACTAGTCATCCGGCCAACATTTTCTGCATTTCCATCAGAATTAATTGCATCTCGAAGGTGAATATACTCTTCAGATCGAAGTTTGGTCTGATTCAAAATTTAACCGTTTCAATCTTTACATACATATCAACAATATATCTGTGACATAATCGCCAGCATTTCAAGATGTGATTATCTTCATTTTCTCTGATCATTAGGCTGTATGAATAATAGTTCATTGAACTAACGTTTTTGTTGATTTTAGAACCTGTAATGGAATTTATCATCTTGATTGAGAAATCGTAGCCATCTTCACCTTGCCAAAATATAATAGGATATTGCAGTGCATCATATTGAGCGATGTGTTTCCTTAATACGTTGTAATTGATTATTTCGACGTTGTAAAATATAGGTATTTATTTATTTATTTTACGAAAAAAACAGTTGAAACTGCGTATGACGTGAAAAACAATATCACGTGACTCCAAATTTTCTCCACCTCCAACAATGGCAACTTCATCGATAGTATGTGCATTAAAACGTTCTGCTTGTTGGCTACATTTTTTATTCTTGATAACAATTTTCTGATAAATTTTAAATAATATAATCAATTAATTGTGTTATGAAATAAGTTTTTTTTCAACTTTCCTTTAATCACAACGTAGATTGATTTCTTGTGGAGAATTGCCCATGAAATAAATTTGCAAAAACCTGTACTCTCTATCTGACACTGGTAACAGAGAACCTGCTGTGATATATTTGACCTTGTATCTTAAAAGTTGGCATGGAATTTTCCTGAACTACTTTTGTTGCTCCAAATGAAGTCATTTGAAAGCAGTTGTTGTATTGTTATTGTTATTGCATTCTTTAAAAAGCGTATGGAATCTGTTCCTTTTCCTAAAACCAATGAGTACAATGGCTCTGGAGGTGGAAGCAGTGGTATCAATTTCACCTTTCCATTTGCGCAACACAATCCATTGGCTTCGTTTTTGTATTTCAATGCCTTACAATATTGGCAAACTGAGTTCATAGGTCCAATAGCAACACAGTTGTAGGCACTGTAATCAATTGACATATCGTAACAGAAAGCAGCTCGATTCAAACTTGCACCATTTTTAGTCGAATGTCGCACTTCATGGATCTGTCTTACCCGAATTCTTTCACATTCATTGCGATCTTCACGTTCCTGGGCAGTACGATTGATAATTAATGTGATTCGTTGCATTTCGGGTTCTTCTCCCTAAATTTTGTCTGTCGCCTTATAGGAGGCTTGTCGAGTATAAATGAATCACAAACACACAACAAAGAGACGTTTACACATCACAGCATTTCAACATATACACATCAAAGACGTTTACATTTCAAGTGACATTTTGCCATAGACAATATGTTTGTCTAATGTTACCATCGAATAAATATTGATACGAGACTAACGTCACTCAATTGCTTTGAAATCCCTGACTCTCCACTAACAATTGAACTTTATGGTAAGTTCAAATTGACTTTTATGTATTATTACGAATCATTTGTATAGGAGTATAAAAAAGTGTTGTTTTTAGATTTTTCAGGCAATTTTTTAAGTTTATCTCTCCGTAAGAACTATCCTCGTACTTCAAGGAATATTCTAAAAAAAGAATTAGCAAAATCGGTTCAGCCGTTCTCGAGATTTGCGCTTAGCAAGGAATTCAGCGATTCATTTTTATACATAAGATGAAGAATATCAAGTGAATACGGAGAAAACAACACTGTGAGTAACGTTAGAGGATGAATGTTCGACTTCTCACTTTTACGTCGTAAGTGTACCAACACCGATTTTCAAATGAACGTGACCCAGAACTTATTTTTATTAAACTTTAACACCTTATTCACATAAACATACAAAACAGACGCATTTTAATAGTTATATAGATTCGCATACAAAACGATTAATAGATCAATTGCAGAAGCAGAAACGAACACAAATTAGACAGTTTGTGGAGTTTTAATCTCTTCAAAAATTAGGGGAAAATATGGAAGTGTTGAGCAAATACGGGGAAGAATCAAATGTAATTGCAGAAGATTTAGCTACAGTATTTTCGGAACTAATTGGGAATGATCACTTATTAGGACTAGAGAATAACCCAGAAGAACAGCTTACATGTGATTGTGCATAAATGTTCATATTAGCACAAATCGTAAAAATGTAGCTGTACTAAACTATATTTAGTCGCATAATCAATACCTGCAAGTATTTTTATGGCGGTAATAATTTTGAAATTGCAATATTATCAGTTTATATCTCGTATAGAGGTAAAATACAAGGCCTTTGGGTATTTGGACTTTTTGAAGGGGAGTATAACATGATCAGCTACTGCGATTCATTGGCAAGTCCCATGCCACATACTGTAAGAACATATTTGAACAAAGCAACGCATGAGAGAAATTTTCAACACATGAAAATACTTTTAAAACGGTTTTCAGCGTCGGCGACGCCACATTCAACTAGTTGTATAGTAAGTACCACATACACTAGGAAAAACTATACTGTGACATACCAATATGTGGGACATTGTATTGCGTGACATTTATTGTAAACGGGGTGAATTGTAAGGATAGACATATGTAAATATGGCGGCCTAGAAACTGTAGACGAGTTGTCGTCAAGGTCAACAAACTTCATTGCTTTGAACCACGGGGCGCGGCTAGTTGATAAAGTAAACTGTTTGGGGATCGGCCGAGAAAGCAATGACAGTCTGGGGCGCGGCTAGTTGAATTTGTAAGTAATTTAAGGATTGGCGAGGCATGGAATGACAATGTATTTCGACGGAAGTAGGTCGAATTTTTTTCTGAAAAGAAACAGCAGAAAATATGGACCGAGTTTTGAAGGGCTGAAAGGGGGGAATATGGATTCATTCCTACTTACGCCGTGGTGCTGTGCGGATCGTGTGTAGATAACTGATGTTGAGAGTTTGGGAATTGTGAATGTCTACTTTGGAGCGTATGGTTGTCGGACTTTGAATATTGATGTAATGAGCGGAAATTTGAACTTGGAAATATTTCGAGTGCAACAGCTAGAATTTAAACTGTGAACTTAGGTGAATTTGCCGGCAACAGGACTGGGAGTATTTGAAGCAGATAATAGTTTACTGAACTTTAATATTTCAAGCATACGCGTAAAAAGAACTGGGAACTTTTAAAAGGCAAATTAATCGGGACTTGTCAACTTGTGAGGCGGTGAGGATCAGTGACTTGAGTACACTTGTGCAACAAGGGAAGAAAAGAAGATGGTATTTGGACCTGGAGCCATCGGCACCGGGAAAAAAAATTAAAATGGTTCTACGCAGCGACATCGGCCAAGAGCGCGCGAAGATGGGTACTGCAGTATAAGGTTTGAAACTGGTCATGATCGAAAGTACGTTTCGTATTGTTACCAATTTAAAATTTCATGCACATTGAATATACTTACAAGTTTCTGAGAATAGAAAATATGATTTTCATTTGGTCAATTCCAGCAAATGAGTAGCTAGAAATGTATATTTGCTTTTCAGATTCCTCGGCCACTCTGTACAGATGGCAGATCGAATAATCGGCTATTAGTAGGCAATAGCGATTATTTCTTATAAGACTCATCGACCCAGTTAGCCGGATAGCCGGTTATTGGAAATAGCAGTTGAAGATTAATTTTAATAATAGAATTAACGTAATCTTTTCCTGGCGCCCATATTCTTATATAAATTTGGAACGGGTTACGTTGAATTAACATTTAATAATATTAGAAGGGCAGAGCAGATATTGGTATTGGTTATTGGTTGAAGAGATTAGCCACTGTTGCCGGATCGTTCACATTTATATCGTTATATTTTAAAACAACATTCTCTACGGGTTTTCTAGTTGATTTGGTAGTATTTTTTATTATATTCCACATTGCTTTTGTTTTATTATTTGAGTTCAAAATATCCTGATCGTTTTTCATGATTTTAGCATGCCTTATGACTTTTCGTAACAATGTTTTGTATTTTTTAAAGTAGATAAGGAAATCTTGAGATACGTCATGACGTTTAGAAATAAAGTAGAGATTACGTTTATTTAAAAATAAACGTAATCGACACGATGTTCTAATTCCTTTTGTGATCCAAGTATTACTTTTTCGTGAAATGTTTAATTTTCTCTTTTTAATAGGAAAGCATGCGTTAAAGAGAAATGAAAGCTTTGAGAAAAATAAATTATATTTTTCATTTGTGTCAGTAGCGTTATAAACTGCCTCCCATGATTCTTTCAGCAAGTAGTCCGTAAATAACTTTATGTTAACTGTAGTAAATGCTCTGCACATGCGTGTTTTATTTATTGTGTCAGTATTCATGTTATTAGTAATTGTAAGAATTTGTGCATCGTATATTAAATTTAAAAATTAAATTAGACAGTTTGTTTCAATACAATATAACAAATATATTTAACAAACATCTATGATTCCACCTCCCCCCAAAAATGATCTGCATCCATCCCCGATTCAAGCACCGTCTGATAGAGAATTTTAGTGACCGGCTGCACTGTCAATAGTTGGTCTTGTTTTTTTTATCAATATCAGGCGAATGGCGGGGCAGTACACAAACTAAGTAGCCATGGACCGCGCGCGATCTTTCCTACCTCCTTGTACTCGCCTCTCCTCTTTCCCCCTCACACATGCACACTAACACAATACAATACCACATTTCGAGAACAGGGCATGTCCCCGTCGGGGCGATGCCCTACTGAGGATGGTGGGGAGGGGGGTCCATAGTTAAATGTGTAGATTCCCAATTCATTAAGAAAAATCTGTCTTCAATAATGTAGGACGGGCTCCAAAAATGTATTACTTTCGGAAAATCCGGTCACTCCATTGCTCATTCGAGTTAAAAAAATTAAAGAAAAAACTTTTGAACTAATGTTTGAGAAAACATTGAAAATATCTTTGCCACTTCAAGTAAAGTACCCCTCAAAATTAAAATATCCGTTTCAAAAACGTGAGACTGCAACAAGAAAGAAAGAAAGAAAGAAAGAAAGAAAGAAAGAGAAAGAAACAAAGAGAAAGAAAAAAAGAAAGAGAAAGAAAGAAAAAGAAAGGAAGAGAGAGAAAGAAAGAGAAAGAAAGAAAGAGAGAAAGAAAGAGAAAGAATGTTCATTCCGTATCACCCCCTCCGGTGTATTTCCGTCAGAATCTCGAAATAAATTTTTTGGCAGTAATATTAAACTTTCTCTATACTCGATATACGAAAAAATAAGAAGTGCAAAAAAGCCTATCTACGAATAAAACCATATCTGAAAGACAAATGATAAGACAAAGGGCAATGCAATAGATAAAATACAAATAGCTAGTTGAAGATCCTTCGCAATTTTAAAAGATTACATCTGGGCATGGCAGTACTCACAAAAACAATGACGAAAAGGTTGTGAAATGAAATATAAGCACAATATATCCATTTCTACACTGAGGTCGATAAAAATCAGAAGGCAAAATGTGGTGTTTCTAACGCAGACAATAACAAAATATGTATCACATATAGGAAACGTATTCACTCATTAAATACCAATGTTTAAAAAAGGACAAAAAAATGTTTCATCGTCAAGTTTTGATTCAGAAATGCATCAGGCACCTTATTTCTGTAAAACGTGAAGAAGAAAAAAAGTATTTTCTATAAAGAAAGTAAATTTGATTCGCAACTGGGGATCAAGATACTTTGTGTCTAAAACTAATGGGATAAACAGCAATACTTTCTCACATTATTTGAAACAGCTACGTAATATTGAAATATTGCATTTTCTGCGCTACTAACACCTCGGCTATTACTTGAAAACATCCACTTCAAACAAAGTATCTGTGATGCATATCTGCATTCATTTTGATAGTCAGGAGTAGCTATCATTTCTTAGTTTGACAAATTAAACAAACAGGAATGCATTTGACTGATACAGTATTCGCAGCAAATTATACAAAAGCGAGCAACACACTGTTACCAGGCCCGGTGTTGTCAAAACTATGAGCATTCGCTTGGCAAATAATATCAATTCTTGGCAAAACTCTTATTTCCATCTGTATCCAGATTTTAACTTGTTCATCGGTTAGTCATAGTGACCGGAAAAATATGTAGTATGGAACATCAAATATGTACATAAATATGTAATAAGTTTATCTACAATTAAGGTTAAAGGTCACCAAACGCGATATCAGTGATACTTTTCAGCCTAAAGGTGAAAATGATCTCAGTCACTGACGATTACTTCCCGCCACTGAGAAAACTGAAGCAGGCATGCCGGCCTATGAGAACATCCGACCGCGTATTCACACAGCATACCTAGAGACCTAGAGTAGACAGCATGTCGTAAGTAGAAAAAAGATGATTTTTGAAAACACTTATTTTCATATAAAAATTGTAATAAAATTGACAGAATAATATATATTTTGTGAAAATAACAAAATATATAATATAGTACTAAATATGTAAAAATATGTAACGAAAAAATTGGGATATTGTGTTAGTACGGCGACGATTTGCCAAGGTTACAATTTTGAGAACGGTAAGTAGGAAGACAAAAATTATGTAATTACATAAAAATCCGGACTCAGGTCATAGTACATCACACACAGCTGATAACTCTGATAATAATAAACTAATTAAATTACTAACATTCTACGATTTGTAATATTAAGTTAATTTATAACCGCCTTTTCTTTTTATATATTGACACCGCCTCAAACGAAGCGCAGGAAAATAAAACTTTAAGGTAGTATGTTCGTTAGAACGACCAGGATGAAATACCCCCCAAAAATACTTTTAATGAAAGTAAAATTTCTTTCAAGGCGGTAAGAAACAATTTGGCCCTTGCCGACCTTATTTTTCATTAAACAGGCTCGTATGGAAACTTTCGCGGGTATAGTTTTCTTAAAGTCATTGACGTTGTACGGTTAATGTATTTTTTTTCTTTTATTCAATACGCAGTAAAAATTTTCGGGATCAGATGATATTAAATGTAACATACCTCACCGGACTTTCTCAAGAGTAATTTACAAAAAAAAAAAAAAAAAAAAAAAAAAAAAAAAAAAAAAAAAAAAAACTGCAGGGAAATTCATCGCAAACGGAAGTACTGACTCACGGCCTAGGAGTTACGCTGAACAAATCATGCTATTGGGAGAAAACTGCGAAAAAATATGGATTATCAAATAGGTTTGGAATCATTTCTGAAAGGTTTATTTGGAAACACCAGCAACACAAAATAAAACAGCTGTTTCTTATCACCAACACCATCTCGACGTTCAACAACAATGAGCTTCACATAGCGATTGCGGCAATTTCAATTAAGCTTTGCGGATTGGTTGAAAGAAATACATCAATACATTGAGAATACAAATTGAGTAATAAGTAAAAGTAAAGAATGTAAAAATAGAATATTGGAATTTTCAAAAGTAAATTATAATTATATTTGTGCATGATGGAATGGGGCTAAATGATGTATGGATTCGATTCCATTTTATCACTTGCATTTTATTTATTTATTTTACGTAAAAAAAACAGTTAAAAACTGCGTATGACGTGCAATGGAGAAAAGTGAATTGTGTGCACATTTTCAAAATCCTGTGATCCCTACTCTAAGTCATATACAACTTAAATTTTGAATTTTGAAAGGGAGAAAAAAAAACTCCCATGTAGTAAAATCTATTTTCAAGGATAAATAAGCAATAAATTTTGAATTTTGAAAGGGAGAAAAAAAAAACAAAAAACTCCCATGTAATAAAATCTATTTTCAAGGATAAATAAGCAATAAATTTTGGCTCATTACTTCCTGCCGCGACAACATGGAAACGATAATTTGAAGAATTGTATTTCCCACTGAATTCTAGAAGACGTGCACAGAAAATGAAGTTACATTTATGTCCAGAAGCAAAACAAGGGGCCATCTCAGCATTTGCTTAATGGATCAGGGAAACTGGACGAAAAACTTTATCGAGATGGGGGTCATTGACCCGGAAGCTGTAGTACAATAGTTGTTACAGGTTGTTTATACTCATTTATACAGTCCAAATGGTAAATAATGCATAATGTATCATTGTTAAAATTAATGTTACTTTTCTTGTGATGCTCAGTATAGTCTCTAATTGTATAGAAACAGTTATGCAGCAGAAACGATTTCACTTTGGATTTAAACTTTTCTATTGAATTTAATCGTTTAATGTCATCTGGCAAATGTTGTAAAATAATGTACATGTATTGTATGTGAATTGTTTGTAATGAGCTGCTGATACTGTCACCTGATGAATATGATTTCTACGTCGAGTGTTATAGTAATAGACTTCGGCGTTTTCTGAAAATATATTCCCGCCCTTGAGCAAGTCATTTTTTACAAAAACCACTGATTCGTAAATAAGAAGACACGGTAATGGTAGAATTCCTAGATTAATGAAGAGAGGCTTACATGAATCACGTGGGTGGGATTTGGTTATTATTCGTACAATTCGTTTTTGTAATCTAAAAGTCTGGGAGCTATAAGATGTATTTCCCCAGAATATTACGCCATATCTCAGGCGGGAATGAACATTCGCGAAATATACACAACGAGCAGTATGAAGGCTGACTGAATTTGGAAGAATTCTGAACGCGTAGCATAATGAACTTAATTTTGTGTTCAATTCATTTAAATGGACGTTCCATTTAAGGTTTGACTGAATTGAGAGACCTAAAAAGTTTGTTGTCTTAACATCAGTCAATGGTACACTGTTCATTTTCAATTGAGCACAGAATTGTTTATTTGAAATGGAAAACAGCATTAAAACAGTTTTCTTTTGATTACTATTAATTTGTTATTTCGGAACCAATTTGAAACATCTGATATTGTACTATTTACGGTTTCTTTATTGCAAAGTATGTTCGTATCATCCGCAAAGAGAACCGTTCTTCCGTTTCGAATCGTCGAGGGCATATTATTTACGTAAAGTAGGAACAGAATAGGGCCTAAAATCGATCCTTGAGGAACTCCACATGCAACGGGCAAAGAGTCGGAAAGGTGCGTACGTAATGTTCCATCATGCCAGTATGGTATTTCAACTCTCTGAGATCGTTGTTTAAGGTACGAACATAACCAATCTAGAGCAATACGACGAATTTCATATGAAGGTAATTTGGAAAGTAAAATGTCATGATCAATGACGTCAAAAGCTTTTGAGAGATCTAAAAATAATCCAATAGGTGCCTCGTTTTGATCCAATGATGAGGCGACATCTTGAAGAAAAGAAAATATAGCTGTTTCCGTCGATTTTGATTTTCTAAATCCATGTTGGCAATCTGAAAGCGCGTCGTGTTTAGTGAGAAAGGTTTCCATTCGTACGTAAAAAAGTCTCTCTAATATTTTTGAAAAAACTGATAAAGAGAAATGGGCCGATAATTTTGAATTTCATTTCTGTTGCCTTTTTTGAAGAGCGGCTTAATTTTAGCTGTTTTGAAAATATCTGGAAACGTTCCAGTGCATAAGGATACATTAAATATGTGAGTTAACGGGTGTATAATGGCATACGCACAAGTCTTTAACAAAGAATCCGGGAATTCATCTAAACCGGACGAATATTTATTTTATTAGTTTACCGATTATTTTGAGAATTTCATAGGACGAAGTTTCGGAAACGAACATTGGGTCTAAAATTTTGGGTGAACTGTCTGTTTTTGAATTTTGTGGCTGAAGACCCTTAGTGAGATCGGCAGCAATTCTCGAAAGTATTGGTTAAAGAGATTAGCCACTGTTGCCGGATCGTTCACATTTGTATCGTTATATTTTAAAACAACATTCTCTACGGGTTTTCTAGTTGATTTGGTAGTATTTTTTATTATATTCCACATTGCTTTTGTTTTATTATTTGAGTTCAAAATATCCTGATCGTTTTTCATGATTTTAGCCTGCCTTATGACTTTTCGTAACAATGTTTTGTATTTTTTAAAGTAGATAAGGAAATCTTGAGATACGTCATGATGTTTAGAAATGAAAGAAAGAATTCGCTTGTCTTTACAAGATGTCCTAATCCCTTGTGTTATCCAAGAATTGCTTTTCCGTGAAATATTTAATTTTCGTTTTTGAAGAGGAAAGCAAGTGTTAAAATGAAATGAAAGAGTTGAAAAAAGAATTATATTTGTCGTTTGTATCAGCAGTATTATAAACCGTTTCCCATGACTCCTGCATCAAGTAATCAATGAATAATTTAATTTTACTTTTAGTAAACAATCTAGTTATTAGTAAACAATTTTAGAAGATATTGAGGCAACTATGTTGTTTTTTTCTTCCTCAAAATTGAACTAATCTTTTTATTCTACCACGAGGGGTGTAAAAAGACGAATCCAATGATATGCATGTTGTCATATGTCATTTTTTAAAAAATAATTCTGATCGTTCGCCACTCGTTTCTAATGTGTATGCCCCGAATGCGTGTTAGCAGGAAGAGCGCTGCCTGACCTTGGGCGGTGGATTGTTGTATTCGAAATATCCGTTCATCTTAAAAATCTAAATTACTAAAAAAATGTTTATCTAACACATGACATACTTCGTGGGAATTCTGATGCAGAGTTGCTGAAGTTAGAAGAAATAAAGGAATATATCATTTATTTCTTCAACAGACTGCCTGAGGCAAAAATCTCAGTACTCAATTTTGAAGTTTTGAAATTATTTTTGCAACTTTCAAAACAACCTACCAATACCCGAAAATCGAACTAGCACCATATTTATTTCATATGTGGAGAAAACTGAAAGAAAAAAAATTGGAGTGTTTTTTGAGAAAAAAACATCGTACGTTTCAAGCGAAAATTACGCAAATACTAGATTTTTTAAGAAATGTATATAACCTTTTTCAAAGAGCTAATTTTGTACAACAGACTTTGTCTGCGGCAAAAATATCTTCAATTTTTTTTGTTGCAATTTTCGAAAAATCAGAGATTCCAACGAAAATGAGACCTGCACCATTCTCTTAAATGATCTTTGCACTATTCAACAAAATTTAATAAACAAATTTGGAGCATTTTTTTTAACATTTTGAAAATATCCGAAGGACTTCTTGTTATGTACCCCCCCCATATTAAAATATCGGTTTCAAATTCCAGGGACCGCGACATCAGCCAGAACAATCAGGGAATATCAATTTTGGTGAACATCGGCTGAACAGTTAGCTAGCATTGTGTGCTAGCATTGTGGACGGACGGACGGACGGACGGACGGACGGACGGACGGACGGACGGACGGACAGACAGACATTTTTCGATTTTTCAGTATCAAGGTCGCACAAAACGGATTCAGGCTACACCACATGTTAGAGGATTTTCCCCCTAAATTTAGCAACTGGATTTATCCACTTCTTTATTACCCGGGCCAATACTTTCTTTTTTACGTTAGTAAGTGCGTCCTTGTTTCAAAATTGAAATTGATAAAAAATTATTTAAGATCAACAATTAGTACTTTAAGGCTAACCAATCTCTCTTGTCTCTTGAGCAAGATATATGTGTTGCTATAGACATTGTTAGTGCAATAAAAGGCCTTGCTCTTAAAAAAGTAGACAAATAAAGTTTTAGTTAAGGACAGAAGTTTTGTTTTTAATTTTAAATTTTATTATTTTTCAATAAAAATTTAAATAGAAACAGTATTGTTGTAGTATAAATTGGGGGTTGATTTATGTTTTAGATTCAATAATAATTTAATTTTGTCGATCATCAGGGTGTAATCATAAGTATTCTATATCATATATCTCAATGCAAGTGGCTTATGTGTAAGAATTTTTGTAATATGGTTATTAAAATGTATGACTTTTTTATTTGTAATCTGCATACTACACAATAATGATGGTTGGTCTTGTCAAAAATTTTAGAGTGAGTTACAGATGTCAAGTCAGTTTTGTAGGAAAGTCAAAGGCCCACAAGTCTAAAATTTCGAGAATCATATAAAGTGCGTGCCTGAAAAATGTCACCAGATTCTGGCTGGCTACATGACAGAGACTCTTAAATATTTCTTAGAGCCTTGGATATTTTTAACCCTTCCAAAATTACTTTGAATTTTGTCTCTGGATGTCGAGAAGATGAATTTTTTTCAGTATCCCTAAAAATGAATTCATGATTATGAATGGTATTCGGTGTAAAGAGATCTCTTAAAGAGTTAGGGTCAAGCTTGAGGGCACTGATGTTTTTAGGGCTTTGGAGGCAATGAATAGCAATTAATCTAAGTTTGGGAAGGTATGTCTCCAAATCCTCTACATACCAATTTCTATTGTAGAGTGTCTGGCAGCTAGTACTGAAATTATGATGTGAATTTTAAGGATGAATCTGTCCCTCACTCAAATGATAAATTATTGATTGTAACAATGAAATGTGTTGAGAGGGTTGTTGGTGTTAGACATTAAAGTTGAGGATGATTTCTAAACGTTAAAACATAACAAAATGGAATAATTGTTTTCCAAGGAGACTGTCCTCCAACAACCAAGTTTTGTTTCCATGTTCAATTTCTTTTAAACAAGAACCCAAGTACTTAAGATTTATATATTATTTTATGGCTAATTTATGTATTTTGTTTACATGCTGGTTTTAAAATAATTGCTACTATTACTATTACTACAACTACTACTATTATTATTATTATTATTATTATTATTATTATTATTATTATTTGCTGCACAGTGTTTCAATTGCAGGCATGCCTGAAGCCTCAACACCCACCTACTGTTTCCAAAAGTGAATTTATTTATTCCAAAAAATGTGTTACTGTTTCGATGGCACATAACATGCAGGGTTACTGACAATTGTATTTTCTTTTGCATAAATGTTTTTAGGCACATAATTACCCAATTTTGTGTGAATAAGGACTGCAAAATTTGTCAAACTTCATTAGCATAATTTTGAGTTTCATTTGGCTTAAACTGCACATCCCTAATAATATAATACTTAACAAAACAAATTTTTTTGTTTACATTTCATCCATAGGTATTAGAATCTCATGATGGGAATAAAACCAACTTCTCAAACATTGTCTTGTAACTAAAACTGTACATTTCCAGTTCAATAAACCATGTGAATACAGTATATCTTTCCAACCTATGACTGTCTTGAAATTAAAGCCATATTTTGAATTATATGTACCATAAGCCAATCACAATTCAAATCAAATAATAATAATAATAATAATAATAATAATAATAATAATAATAATAATAATAGAGTTGTCAAAATATAAATATATTCTTGACATTTGTCAGTAATTTCTATTAGTTCCATAAGCACATTACTGCCCAGCCTATATGTCACTTGGGGATCATTCTTTTTCCTTCTCTAATTTCTCTCTGGAAGTAAAATTCAATTTTGAAGCAGCACATTATCCAAACCTTAAAATTCCTTTATTAGGATTAATTTTTAATGATAAAGTCAACATTTAGCGTTTAAATATGGCATCGTTTTCAGTCAAAGAATACGTGTTGCGAGGACAACAGATCAACAAGGGTTAACATTCCACGCTTGATGTCAGATCGTTATACAAATGAACACAGCCCCAGACATGATGTGCAGAAAATATGACAAGAGTGATGCAGGGTCATGTTTACACAAGACATTCACAAATAAAAATTATCACAAAAGACATTCACAAACGAGATGGGTGGTGTAACGGTCTGAAGGATATGTAACAATTTACTAGTAGCATATCACTGTAAATTTGACCAATTCCACTGTCCCCACAGCATACGTAAGATAAAACTGTATAATATGAAGATGTTGGGCACTTTTCAGTTAAAGCAAAGCATATCTTTCCCCATCTGTTATACTCAAGAAAATAATGCGGACAAGGTGCATCATCCAGTTATGTAAGGTGAAGTGAAGATTTAGAGGAAAGGGTCCAAGGAAAGTCAAAACCATATGGAAAGAGTGAGAGTGTGCGTGTGATGGAGAGAGCAGAGGGGGATGGGGGGAGAGACCGGAGAGATTAGAAGCAGAGAGATGATGCAGTTTGGACCAAACACATTGAAAAAATAATGAAGTTTGTCCTTTGCCATAAAAATTGCCACTTTGAACAAAAATATGGAAGTTGGGGGAAGGACTCTTTGCCCCAGATCCCAAAATTTAGTCTAAAGTGGTAATTCTTATTAATTTTGCAATGATTTGCGTACAAAACTGCATTTCTCCATGCCTCTTCCATTCTTAGTATAATACAGAACAGCACTAATAGAGTTTACTCCTGACTTGTGTACTGAGATAGAGATCAAAAATTTATAATCTACTCCAGTTACACATGACACACATGCTCCCCCTCTCACACACACATGCACACACGCACAATTGTAAGATGATAAAAACATCTTTATTGTCACAGAGACTCTGAAAATGGATTTTACCAATGGAATTTCAGTCTATACTTGGGTTTTTCTAATGTGGCGGCTAAGGGTATCTCCAAGATGTCTGAGTATCTCCAAGATGGAATTCGGCACGACTTTTTGAGTCATTCTCAGTCCTGCCGCAAAATGTTGCATGATCGCAACCTCATTACACTGTGCTGCAGATCAAGTGACTACTGGCAGGACTGAGAATGACTTAAAAAGTTGTGCCGAATTCCATCTTGGAGATACTACCCTCAGCCGCCATGTTAGGAAAACCAAAGAATAGAATTTTGTTAAACAATTCCAACACGTTTTCTCTGTATATGTTAAGATGGAAAACTTAGAAACAAGGTATCCATAAGAAATTAATTATCAATATTTGAGTCTTAAATAGTGAAATAGCAAATGAAAATACATATTTTTAGACTGAAGTGTATATTGGGGACAGATTCTGGTTCAGATAACTTTTTATCAAAATCCTCAGACCTTATTAAATATGTAAACTATGTAAAACAAAACTATGTTTAAGGTTTTAAATGGCTCAATACAAAGTTCCTTGATTTTGGACACATTCATACCCCACTTTAACAGATTCAATGTCATAAAAGCATAGATATTGTGGCATTGTGCAAGGCTTTCTAGCCAGTTGGGCCGGGAGAAACTGTTACACCCCCGCGCTTGAGCTGAATGCGGTCGGTTGGGGGCGGTTGTCATCGCTAGATTTGCGCGCCTAGGCCGTGAGGCGACACGCTGAATAGAGGGACACCAGGGGGAGTGGGCATCAGGAAAGCCCCGCTCTAAAATAACCTATTGAGAAACATTAGTCTGGGATGATGGTGCAAGACCCCTAGAGAAGGCTGGTCGTCGAGCCTTCTGGACGCCCGACAGCATGGAAGCGCCAAGGGGAGGAGCGAGCCCTGAGAGTACTTCACATGGCGTTGACTGTGCCCACACGGGATATGTCGAGAGTCGAAAAACTGAGTGATATCTCCGGTGCTATGATAGCACGCAGTTTTCCAGGCGAAGACCAATTTGGTGTCAGGCCATGAACAACAATAATTAAGGGACTTAGCATCTGACAGCATCGCACCATGTGCTGCTCTTCTGCTTTAGAGCAGTGCTAGTGGGCTAGTCCTTGGGACGGTCGCAGAGTTTTCACGGGAAAAAAAAGGTTGCCAGAGATTTTTTGTTTAACGCTTGTAAATTTAACTTGTAAAGTATTGTGTAAATATATGTAAATATTTTATCTTGGAATCAGTAGTCTGTTCTTAAATCCCAGGACGTCACAATAGGCTTGGGAATGAAAATGAAAAACTCCCTTTTTCATAACTCACAAATAGCCTTACCAGATTGACAAATCTACACTTTTTTATACTCTATTGATCTATAAGACGTGTTGGACTATTTCGAGTTTAATTTATTAATCAATTAATTTGATTTATTTCATGATTATTAGCTTTTATTATAGTTATGTTTCCTCTATTGTTTTGCAATTATATTCTTTTACTCTAATGATCTATAAGACGTGTTTAGGCTGCATAAAAGTGCCATCTTTCTTTAATTTATGTTTTGGGACTGTTAATTAATTTACAATAAAACAAAATAAAAAATATAGACAAGAAAGTAGGATCTTCAAATCCAATGAATTTTATACATCTAAGCTTTAGAATGGTTTAAGGTTTAAATTCCATTATACATGCAGCTCAAAGTATTAAGTACGATGAAAAAGGGAAGTGCCAGGCTAATGTATGAAACTTTCAAAAGCAATAAAAAATATGCTGCAGAATTAACTATCAATTAGTATCAAGGAAAAAAAGCAGAAATATGTGAATGACTATCATTAGAGGTAATAGTAAGGGGACAAAAACAACAAAACAAGATATATAACAAGTGAGATGATGACTAGTGGCATAGAAACGAAGATAAGAAAAATCAAAAGAAATATAAATGAGGCACATAGAAACAGCAAAAGGGGCTTTAAAAACTTGCTTTACTACAATATAAAACAATGAAAAAATGAAACTATTGATTTAGGTAATAACTTAGCATTTCTGAATGTAAAGCAGCAGTTTCCAACTATTACCTCATTGCAAACCCTCCACTAAAAACTGAAATAAATAAGTAAATCATACTGGAAAAGCAAATAGCAGAAGAATGAATGGATATGAGTTGTTATTAAAAGTTATTCTCCATTTCAAAAACGATTACAATTTTATGATTATGTCTGAAAAATCAAAATAATCATGAAATATTAATAAAACTTAATGAGATAGTTGAGCCTACAAAAATAAAGACAAAAATAATGCAATAAAATAGAACATTCATTCCAGTAAGCTGAGAAACAAAACAGAATCATCTTTAATGTTAATGAATGTCATATCGTTCGTAGCTAAGCTTAGGTTAAATTGCAAAAGACCCTCAATGGCCACAAAGTGAGAAAAATCACGGATTGTTCCGATATCTGAAAGTTTGAGCCTAAGATTACACTGTGCACCACAGTTCACTTCCAACAGTGCATATAAAGCTGAGAGATATTCTAAGAGATGAATAACATGCATGGTTAATTCATTTTTACACATTCACATACAAAATCAAAGGAACGTCTTTTTTTCAACACATTTACACATTTTCAGTCTCAAATAAAGGGGATCAAACATTTGAGAGTCAGCGTGAAGAAATTATAAGTACAGTGTGTTAAGATAATTGTGAGAAGGGGTCCATTGATTTGGATATAAGTGCTTAGTATGGTCAAAATAACATCCTCAATTTCTTTCTAGAAATCAATACATTCAAGTATCTTAAGAAATAAAAGCATACACACAATTAATTTTTCATACATAAGTTCCATTATTTGAATTAATTCAATCCAAGAAATGCTGAGTAAAATGTAAGTTACAAATGATGGCAGAATACAGATTATTAGATTACAGAAATGATAAATTGTGTGAATGTATATCACAGAAATGATGATAAACAGTGTGAATTGCATATATTATCGTAATTCCAACACATGTCAGAATATACTGGTTTGTCCATTTTTAGCACATGAATTAGCCCAATTTTTAGCCCATGAATACAAGTCACAGTTAACATTTGAGTATGATCCTTTCAGTCTCTGCAAATACCTACTATTTGATCAATACTGCATTTGTAGCATGCTCTGAAGAATGTCTGCACATTTCTGAATTCAAAATTCAACCTTTGAAAATAGCATAAACTTCCCAATTTCAACCATGACAAATGAGCCAATAAAAGATTAAAAAATATTCCAAAATAGAACGTTAAAGCCTAAAAAATCAAACATTCACTTATGGGCTAGATACAAAATAGATTTAGAATGTTAGTCTACTAAAAGGATTTTTATTCAATAAGTGAATAGGCTGAATCAGCTTGGACACTCAGAGCCTGTCAGTGATCTTAAGGTAAGACAGCCAGCAACCAAACAAAACTATTGAAAAAATAAATATCAGGAAACAGGGACTGCAACACAATCAAGAGTAAGACATATCCATACATTCATGATCAAAGATATTTATTAAGTACAATAACATTATTTTCAATTATGATGGAATTCAATAATTTGGTATGTGGAATATTACTAAAAAACGTATATTAAATGTAAGCATACTTTATACAACAATTAATTCTACTTATCAGCAGTAAAAATCATTAATGTTCTGAAAATATATTTAAGTTGAGTGTTCAATTCATGGCTTGCATTATTTTATATTCAAATAAGCTGAACTTCACTTAAATGAACCACTCAATTTCAGATCCTGCACAAAACCTAGAGGAGGAGGTCATATCTAAATATATTTTTTGACATTAAAAAGCAACAGTAATTGTGCATTGGCAGGTCTTAACATTGTTTTATAAATATTGTGGATGCTAAAAGTCAGAGTCTCACTGTCGACTTGAAACTGCACAAGGCAAAAGAGTCAACATTGTTGTAAAAGGATTGTTTTGACATTAAAATGAACAGCAATTTTGTAATTTCCAGAATTAAGGTATTGTTTGGGTTACCTGTGTTTCCTTTTGAGGAACAAAATTTTGTACTCTCACAGTGAACGATCAAGCTAAATTCATTGATTGATTATGTTATCATGCATACTAACTGATAAGGTCATTAGTCCCATTAACGCTTTAATCCAGAAGATGGCGATGTTCCTTCCCTTCTGATTGGTGAAATCCATGTGCACTTGCAAAGGATTCACTACACCAGGTATCTCCCCGAGCAGGGTACCACCCAAAGTGGGACAAGCTCTAAACCCTCGACATGTATGGTAGAGCGGGAAGAAAAGAAAATACTATGGCACGTTTGTTAGGGTAGTGCTCTGGCATTTGCATTGATCAGAGAAACCATGGAAAATTACCCATCAGAGTACCCAGATGCTAGATTTTGACTTAGATAAATGGCTTGTGACGAAAATCCGTCACAATCGGGACTTGAACCCTAGCACTTTCCAATCAAGAGTCATTGCAGAGACAGTTGCAATACTGGCTCTGAGCTAAACTCAGCTGATACAAAGCTAAAGTAAAGTTTAACTTCTATCTTTATCATAAGTAATACAACAAGTGCTTTGGAAATTGTCAATAAATCCCGATTCACAAAGCTAGAGGGGGAGATATATGAGAATTTCCAAAGCAAGAGTGGTATTTAATAGGACTATTCCATGAATGAAATGATGTCCAACAAAGGGTTAAAGTAGGGAACACCGTTAGAGAAGCATGGCGGGGGGAGGGCAAGGAGAGGAGAGGGAGGCAAAGGAGGGGAGTGTCTTCTTAAGCCCTCCCTCAAATTACGGTACACGCTCTAATACAAATGAATAAAACTTACCGATAGGTAGTTTTCATGGCTCTCCCTTAATACACTTTGTCCCCGACGCATTTTAATGCCAAATTACTTCCAAAGGCAAGTTTTCTCACTTTGCTCACCCGGATCCAAGTCACGATGAGGGTCGGGCTATATCCTCGCGATCACTATAAAAATCCTCAAGTCTATCCACCGCATAATTACCAATTCACTTTTATAAGAAAGCATTTCAGTAAGCGGTTTATAAGAAAACCTTGAGAATTCAAACTGTGTAGTTGCAAACATATTTTGAAGAAAGAACACTATAAGCTTTATGACACAGGCACACCACCCCGATCGCAGTACTGTTTAGTATTAGAGCTCCGGCAAGATACTTGGCTGAAATTGCCTCCCTTTATAATTGCCTAGCAACCCCTCGTCACCTCCAACAAGGATTTCCCCCTCGCTGGAGCCGTGCGAAGTGCCAGTTTAAACGACTTCTTTAGGTTGTACCGTGTTCTAGACTTCAACCCAACAAATTTCCAAAATGTGCCAAATATTGAAAATAACTGAAAGCTGTGTTAAAATCAAAGAGGTTATGTAGTATATACATGATTTATTGGACACGGACATTGCAATTAAAGTATACCGCCTCCTAAGACAGACGAGACACAATTTATGATTGGCCAGTAGGGAGAAGCAGTAAAAAAAAAATCAGATAGAAAAAGTAATTTTGAGATACAAAATGCTCCAATCAGGGTGGTGTATATGTACTTAAACACTATTGGTTTTGGTTAAAGTAGGGAACACCTTAGAGAAGCATGGGGGAAGGAGGGAAAGGGGAATGGGAAGGGAAGGAGAGGGGATGGGGCAAAGGAGGGGAGTCTCCTTAAGTCCTCCCTCAAATTACACAAAGCGCTTGAATAGAAATTAATAAAACTTACTGACAGGTGATTTTCATGGCTCTCCCTTAATATACTTTGTCCCCGCCGCATTTTAATGCCAAATTACTTTCAAAGGCAAGTTTTCTCGCTTCGCTCGCCCGGATCCAAGTCATGGCAAGGCTCGGGCCTACGGCCCTCGCAATCACTATAAACGTCCTTGAGTCTATCCACTACATAATTACCAATTCACTTTTATACAAAAGCATTTCAGTAAGCATTTTGTAAGAAAGCCTCAATAATTCACGCTGCACAGTTGCAAAGACGCGAAAAAAACACTTCAAGCTTTATCAGAGGCATACCACCACGATCAAAGCAATATTTAGTAATACAGCTCTGGCAAGATACTAGGGTGAAATTGCCTAACCACCATTCATCCCCTCCTCCGTGTATTTCCCCTTGCCGGAGTGGCGCAAAGTGAACACAACTTGAACACAACTTCCTTAGGTTGTACCGTGTTCTAGACTTCAGCTTTGGTTTTAATTTCATGAGTGTACTATCCTAAATAATTTGACCAACTATCCAAACGTTAAAAGCATTAATTACTACAAAAAAAGAATGAACTTCTTACCCATGTTTTTCTCTAATTCTTCACTCTCTTCTTGACTACTAACTTTTACAACTTTTGTATCTTCAACTGTCTGAATATTTTCATTTGCTTCTAGTTTCTTTTCTTCATCAGATTCAACCAGAACAGTATCGTCTAACTTTTCAGAAGATTCCATTTGTGCAGAAGATTGAACCAATTCTTCAGCACGTCTAAGTACAGTGTCAGGATAAATTTAGTATTTATAACTAGTATAATATTAAAAAAAAGAGAGAAAAATTAAACAACTTACATTTCTTCTATACTCATATTTTGGTCTTTTTCTTCCATTTCAAAGGCCTGCGTTTCCATTTCTTCATCTTTTTCTAAATTTGAATTCAATACTTTTCAATGCCACTGTTATAATTTTCTTGAACACACTTATCTCCCGTTATTATTTGAGTGTTTTTAGGAAGTTTCACAGTTTACACTCTTATCAAGAATACTACTACTACTAACAGTTTGACTATCTTCTGCAGATTCTAATCGTTTCTCACAATTCTCCAAACTGACTTCCTCAACTGTCTCCGATTTACTAACCACTTTCATATCAACAGCACTATCATCCTTGCTGGCACTGTGCACAGTGCTTATGTCCGATTGATTTGCTTTAGAATCCATTGCTATAAATACCTATATAACAATAAACCTTTAATTAATTGCATTTAAATAGTCAGTAAAAAGTTAAAAACTTGCATCAAATATTCAGAATTATTAAAAAGTACTAGTTATTGCGAATATAACAATAAAAATGTTGTTTCGTTTGAGGAACGACTAGGTATGACTACAAAATCCATTAAATATTCGAGGTACATGTAAACAAACTATCCATACAAACCTTATTAAATTCAGGGGTTTCTTCTTAGAAAAATCTTTAATCGATATCCAAACACTCATACACAATTATAAGTATACTTCAGAAGATTTTAAATAGTTTACTGACATAACGTACAAAAACACAACTTGCCGGCAATCACCGGCAATCGGCTACAGTTAACAACTTTCCTAATACACACATTTACACCTCGACTTTACGTCAACAAGCAATTACAAAGTTGATATTCACTACACTTCTGGAAAATGAAACTTCCCTGGAAACTTCAAGATCTCACGAAAAAAAACAATAATACACAAGCAAAATATTACGCTTAGTCAAATACGTGTTCTGATTTCCATGATACATCACTCTACACATAGATCTTCAGGATGAAAACAAAACACATTTGTAACTCTACCAACCACGTCTCAGATAACTAAAGAAATAATGGGATTTAGATGACTAATTATACTGTTATTCTTTCTTCTAAAACTGTTACATTCATTCAATATATTAACATGGTTTTATAGTGAGAGTAGACGCCTATTCTGATCACAATTTAAAAAAAGAATTGATGAATCTTAACTGCACTACAGTCTTCCAAAGTTGGTAACACCGACATTCAGCAGTTTATAGCAAACTATACCCTGTCATAAAGTTAATGAAGTAAGATGTTCCCTACGATCTGTGGTGGGCTCCAAGGCAAACGAAAGACAGCAGACAACGCTAAATGCGTAACGTAATTATAATAAAAAGCAATGATGATATTAGTCTGCCTTGGTGATTTCCACCCACACCAAGGGAAATAAAAAAACAATGGAATGACGGCATTTCCTAAGATATTTGAACAAATGATTGAAAAAAAAAAAAGAAAAGAAAAAGAACTTTATTTATGAAATGACTATTTTTTTCAAACTGCATTCATGTGCTCACAACTTTTGACAGGACTGTTCAGAATGCCCATTACGAAGATGTAGAAGATTCAGTTCAAGAAAAAGGAAGTTCAAAGGAGTCTGCAACATAGACAAGTGTGAGTGCTCTGTGAACTGCAATAAGGATTTTGGGTAATGGGTAACTTCAGTAAGCCCTACTTATAAAGAATGTAAGGCTCGACTCTGGGGTTGGAGGCATGGTGGAAGTATTATCACAGATTAACACTTCTCATAGATTATCATTATTCATCCATGGTATTATACGTAAACATACATCTGATGGGCACATCTGAACTTTAGCGACATCATGCGGTGAATGAAGGAACTTATCTCACCTGTATTCGACCAATAACGACTCGCGTTCATACACGCATTATCCGAATACCTTCCCTTTCCCAGGTTAAAAAACAGGTGAAAGTACTGATGTCGCACATGTGCACGCACTGATGACAAACATTCCAAACACTTTTTTTATTGGCGCGAAACAAGCCATTTGCCGCCGAAGAATTTTTTTCGGGGTGGAGATCAAAAAATTTCAAGAAATAGCTGAGGTAGGTTCAGATTATTCAGAGGAGACACCTCAAACTCCCTTCAGTTCAAACAAAGTTAGAACTTATAACAGCGACAAACGCAATTTTTTTGAGAAAGTTGCGAAGGCATGCGAGTTGGAAAAGAAAACAAGAGTTTTGTATGTTCCCTAAGAAATAATTTGGATCAGACTTTTGCTTATACTGGAGCAATTATTTCGACGATATAGAGAATAAAGTCAAGAGAGCGAATAATAATTTAAATTCCCTAGAAACTGCTGGTAAAAAGGCAACATTCAAGAAAACAAACCTATCATACTCTATGTAACGTTTTTTTTCTTTTCTTCACGTTTTCATCAACTTTCCGCAAATATTTGAGTTCAAGGTTGATGTATAAGAGTGGCGGCTCGTGCATAAGTTGCACGATTGCACAATCCCCAGATATTTGAAAATATCTTATAATGCCTTAGGAATATACATTTCCTTTTAATGACCTTCAATATTCAAGATATTGCACCAATATCGATGTATGTGAAATCATTTTGAAACCAAAGAGCGTCCAACTGGCGCTTTCGCCGGCATCTGGTGACTCTTAGGATTGCACCACGCTCTTGGCTCCAAGGCCTATTACTCCAGTGGTGAGAGGTGGGCTTCGACCATGAACATTGCGTTCTCCACCATATTGTAGGCAAATGTGGACGTTGTCATATAGTACGGTGTATCTTAACTTTTTTCACGAGATATTACAGATTCAAAACTTCGAAAATCACATTGTAAATGTTCCTATCAACTATGATAAATAAATTGCGTAAAATTTAAACGGGATTCCAAGAAAACGTAATTGGAAATAGCTCGTGTTTTTTTTTACTTGCAATTGGTGCCCTTTCAACGCCCTTTCGAATAAATGTTATATTTTTATTTTTATGATTTGTGATTTCGGGTACATCAACTGCTTTTTGCTCGAATGGCAGTGGTGATATTCCCCAGCTGGATGATGAGATTCGCCGCCGACCTACTGTCGGCTAATGAGGTTTTCCTTCACCAGTTATCTCACACCAGCGGAATATTGCCCCAGTTGGGACAAGCTCTAAGCTCCCGACTGATCTCCCGGCAAGTGTGGTTGTGTATTGCATGAAAGTGTAAGTCTGTGTGAGTAAGGAGTGAGAATAGGCCAAGAAGAAGGAAGGAATGATCGTGCCCTGTCCTTGGTCCGTTTGTTAGGGTACTGCCCTGGCATTTGCCTGGTAATGATCGGAGAAACCACGTCAAACTACCGCTAACATTCTCTTCCAGACAGCGATACAATTCGAGCTAACTACTCCATCCTAGGACTTTCGGTCAGAGGCACTAGGGACATCAGTTGAAGCCCTGAGCCACATCTCCCGGTCTGTTTCCAGTTAACAGACCAATTGTACAAATCAAACATATGATTCCAAAAGAAATTTCAATTAAGTTATTTGTATAATTCTTGCGTCGTTTTGTTGCCCTCCTTAGCTAATACAGTTTCTTTATCTGAAGGAGAGATTTAAATTATTCTTTAAATTGTTTAAAATAATTTTATTGTTCGAATGATGAATACATGGTTCAGTAGTTTTTACTTTTTCACATGCTTTTGAAATTATTTATAGTTATCCTTAATTCTCTAAAACTAATTCTGTTCTAACTACAACATTCATTAGGATACTCATTGAGTCCCTACACTCCGTTAACATCAGAAAATTAATGGAGGAAAACATGAAGCGGATGCCTATTTCGAATTCGGGTCGGAAAATTGTGGAGTGTTGCTAGGTCTTTGTGGGCTATTTGATTTATTGAGGATTATTTGAATATAAATTACTGAAGAGATGAGCGATGTGATGATTGATCGATGGTAAGTGTAATTCTGTGTGTAGTTGATCGTTAGAAATGAACAAATTCTATAAAAAGAAAAAGATTTAAGTAATGCTTCGCACACAATTAAATTCTTAAGAATGCTGAGAAATACCAGAACTCTTGCAATTTATCTTCCAATTTTTACTTTCTAGTAAACATTTGTAAATACGGGAGTAATACATAGTATAGAGAAGGTTATGTACTGCTGCAGAAAATCGGTTTCGAGATTTCAAAGGAAATACACATTTTGGGGTCCCCTGATACCAAAAAAGTGTTTTTTTAACGTCCGTCCGTCTGTCCATCTATATGTCTGTCTGTCTGTTCATCTGTCCATCTGTCTGTCCGTCTGTCGTATGTGAACAAAACTAGCGCCTAAACCTAACACGTACGATCTTTTCTTAATTGAAGAAACCCTTGTCCATCTGGCTCTAGTAAAAGCTTTGAAATTTTGAAAAACATTCTTTAAAATTTGTAGGTACTAAACATGAAGCTCTCGGACATTTTGAAAAAAAAAATACTAAAAAAAACGGCTCCAAATATTTTCTTTAAATTTCTTGTAAGAATAAAGTAAAATACACTTATAATGGTGGCATAGGTCCGATTTTCGCGGTTAATTCTGAATTTTCGAAAATTGCAAAAGTTTGAATTTTTGGGGGGTCTTCCTAAAACTATAAAATTGAAGCAAAATTTTTCCTTCAAATGAAATTTGTTACCCATAAATAGTCCTTTCATTAAGGTATGTAAACATTTTTGAAAATTTTAGTTGTTTCTGTGCAATAGAGTGGGCAATATTTACAATTTTTAAAAAGTAAAAAAAACATGATTTTCTCAAAAACGGCTCCAATTTTTCGGTAAGGTTAGTGACCACTATGACATAAACGCCACATTCCACTATTCTTTTGTTTTTTCAAACATTACAAAAATGATTTTTATGACGCGTCTCCCACGTCTGTAATATTTACATTAAAGGCGATTTCTTCACATTATTATATGTATGAGCACATATCCTTTAAATAATGTCAAATAAAGTGTCTCGAAAACGCAACAGTTTTCTTGTAAAAATGAGCTCAAAATTTAGTATTATTAGAAACGCTCAAACACCATTTTCTCAGAAATGGCTCCAAATTCTTTCTTCAATATTTTTCAATAATTAGTGCTAATTGCACTGTTTAATATGACGTAAAGTTCATTTTGATGTATTCATTTGTTTTTTCCAAAATTTCAAAAATGTAATTTTTTTGAAGTGTTCCTATTGTAACGTCATAGCATTTCACTAGTCGTCGGACCGCACAAGGCGCGGGCCGGGGCGTGGGAGCGGGTGGTCCAGGCGTCGGGCTGGCGGTGCAACCGAAGCGGTCGCTTCGAGGGTGCAAGACGGCGGGGGCGTGTCTGGGCACATCCGGCGGTCAGCTAGGGCAGAATGATGTGTGAGGACAGATCGTCTGCAGCTGGTCAGCGGGCCCCATTGTGCGCCCGGCCAAAATTCTGTAATGAGGTGACGCGGTCCGCGGGTCTTCAGCGTGGGAGGTCTGTCACGTGACTCCTCGCTAGAGACGCCGGTGGAGTGTTGGCGATTGGTATTCGAGTTTGGGCCGAATCGCGGTGCGGAGGCATATGCTGATCCGTGAGGGGTGGTCGCAGGTTTGCGAGAGTGGCTACAGCAAATGCCGGGAGCGGTGCTACAGGTTAGCACTCTGGGGCACGCTGGGTCAGGCTGAGGCGGCTTGCCTCAGGAATGGTAGTGCTGCGGAGTGCAGCGGTAGTTTCCGGAACTCCGTGTCTGTGTTGTTTCTTCACACCACGACGATGTCATACTATGGACATTTTAATCGATTTGTATGCATTATTACACTTGTGAGGGAAAGTGCATGAAAGAACTTCAAATGATGTTTTTCGAAAACTCTTTAGATTCCTCTCAAAAAGAGCTTCAAATTTCGCATTCACAGTAATGCTTAATCGCCATTTTCTTGAAAACGGCTTGAAACGTTTGAATGAAACTTTCTATTTAGGACGAGATTTTACTCTTCATTAATATTCTTTCGTTAAAACTTCGATTCTACTATTAAATTGCCGAAAAGTTAAAAAAGTCAAGAAAATGTACTTTCGGTAACGACAGTTGGAAGCTGTCCAGAGAATGGGGGAAGCCCTTAAAGCCAGTCGACGCCAAGGAAACTAGAAAACATTTCTGAAATTTACGAGAAAGTCTGTGCCATTCTAAAGCACCTCTAGTTACTTTCTCGTATACATACGTATATACGGGAATAATATACGTTGTATAGAGAAAGTTATGTAATGCTGCGGAAACTCGATTTCGAGATTTCAAAGGAAAAGCACGTTTTAGGGTCCCCTGATACCGAAAAAGTTCTTTTTTTCAAAACGTCCGTACGTCTGTCCGTCTGCCTGTCTGTCTATCTGTCCGTCTGTCTGCCCGTCCGTCTGTCCGTCTGTCCGTCCGTCTGTGGACACTACTAGCGCCTAAACCATTGGTACGATCTCTTCCAAATTGAAGAATCTGGTTCTAGTTGAAGTTTTGAAATTTTTAAAAACATTCTTTAATATTTGGGGGTACTTTACATGAAGACCCCAGGACATTTTCAAAATTTTCCCAAAAACGTCACCAAATTTTTTCTTTGAATTTCTTGTTGAAATACAGTAAAATACACTTATAAAGAGACATAGGTCCGATTTCCAAGGTTAACTCTGAATTTTTGAAAATTCCTAAAGTTTTAATTTTCTTCGACGTTTTTCTACAACTAGAAAATTGAATATATAGAATTTTCTTTGAAATGAAATTTGTCGAGTGAAGCTCTTTCATTAAGGTCGTGTGCATTTTTATTTTTTACTTGTCTCTCACGTCGGTAATATTTACATTAGAGGTGATTTCTTCACGTTGGTGTATTTATGACTATATGTGCTTTAAGTATAGTCAAATAATGATTTTCGAAAACTCAACAGTTTTCTGTAAGAAGGAGCTCAATATTCCGCATTTTCAGAAGCGCTCAAACGCCATTTTCTTAAAAAAATGGCTCCAATTTTCTTTTTACGTTTTTCCAATGCATAGTGATAATTGCACTGTTTAATATGACATAAGTTCATTTTGTTGTATTCTTTTGTTTTTTCAAAAATTACACAAATGTAATTTTTTTCAAATATCTCTCATGCCGTTAATATGCATTTTTCCATATTTGTGTACATTATTACATTTGGAATGAAAGTGCTTCAAATGACTTAAAATGAAGTTCTTCGAAAACTAGATTCCTGTGAAAAAGAGCTTCAAATTTCGCATTTACAGTAATGCTTAATCGCCATTTTCTTAAAAACCGGGTTCAAATTTTTCAATGAAAATTGCTATTTAGGAGGACGTTATAGTCTTCTTTAATATTCTTAAAATATAGTTTAAGTTCTACTATTTGGAAACCGAAAAGTTGCGCAAATAAAAAAAAAAATTATTTGGGCCGCAATAGATGGAAGCAGGCAAGAAAGAAGGACAAGATTGTACAGTACCAGTCCTCACCAAGGAAATTAGAAAACTTTACAATGAGAAAGTCCGTTCCATTCTGTATCACGAATACGTTTCAACTATGTGAAAAATACTCATATATTACTGAATGAAACATGTGTTGATTGTATCATTTGGGTTTTCGAAAGTTTGTTTCTCGTAACTCTAATGCTGCTTTATTTTGGCTTTCAGGTCACAGAACCACGAAGGTCTCATTATATATATTTTTATAGATGCATAAATAAGTCTTTGTATAGCAAGACAAAAGCTGTGCAAAATAATAATTTACATGAGAGATACACACAACTCTCGTCGCGTACGGACAAATGACGCCTGCCAGCACCTGCCAGGGAATTATTTGCCTACAATATTGTGCAGGGCGCACCCTTCAATTTGTAACACTACACTAGCGCTACATGTGTATCTAGGTTATACTCTCCATTAGCTTGGCTATGTTACTGAGTTGACTGAATCTTACTCTCTGGACCTTCGCTTTAATGCAGGTGACGGTGAGCATACGGCCTTTGGGGTGACGCAACCAAATTGGCGTCGAGCGCTGTGGAGCGCTGCGTGGCGACCGAGGCAGTCCGAGGGGAATACCAATATTCTCTCTTCGTCTGACCAGCAGCAACTTAATTTTATGAATTTCTCATGTTATTCAAAGTAAACAAGTTCAGTCAATTATTGGAGGTATTCAATGATTTTTTACGGTATTTGGAGAATTTGTTCATTTGGAATTTCATTATTTGTTGATGCAAAACGTTCATTTGGTGAGTTCATTGTGCAACAAAGGTGGCCATTCTGGATGGAAATCCCGAAGCCAGCCTGCCTGCAGCTGGAGGCCAGCAGTTTGAGAGCGATCTTGTAAATATGAACGTGTGTAAAAGAGCTTTCATTATTGCAACCAGGGTAGTGAAGTTTTCGAAATGAACTAATTTTATTTGTATAAAACGTGTTCAAACAATAGTGCTTGTCAATTGCGGCTGGTGCCTCAACAAACTGGAGGTTGCACCTTCATCGAATGACGGAAATGTAATTTCCAAAATTCAAAACACGAATTAGTAATAAAATGAAGGCAAGAAAATCAATTAAAACTTAGTTAAATAAAAGTATATATTGAAACAATACTTACATATTTTTATGCGTCGTGTCCATGTAAGGCATCAGGGGCGTAGCGTCCATAGACGCGCTAGAAGCGGCGCTTGCCTTACAAATTTCCATTACACATTTTATATTTTAAATGCATTAGTCCACTTATCAAACTCGATGAAATGTTGGTATTTCTGTAGTTTCTATTTGCCGGTCATACGTGGTCTTTTGTATTTCCCGCGCTTCTTCGTATATTCCTCCAGAGGGATTGTCATCGAGGCTTTCATAGTTCGAATACGGTGGACGGCGCATGAAATTTTGTGTACCCTGTGCGAGGCTACGAGACGCGCAGCCCTTAGGAGACTCCGTTCGGAAGGAAAAGTGTGTTTTACTTGTCAAGGTCTGTGATTGAAACGCGACTACTTAACTGTGAATAAAGTGTGAACCAAGCATCCAGGCACGAGTAAGTATCAGTGTTCATAGACAACTTCATTTTGTTTTTAATTTTGGAGATTCCTCCGTGACTGTTCAAACGCGTTCCTTGCATAGGTTACTGTAGGCAGACGGACGCGCTGCGGGCTGGCGCTTCCAGAGCATTATGGAAGGGGCTGCGGCTGCACCCCGCACCGTGAGTTCGATCGGTGGTGATGGAGCATCGGCGTCTCCGTTGTGTGGATGTGCAATTGAACATTTAAAACAAAATGCATTTTCAACCCTTTCTTTTGAGGAAAAATCAAAAATTATTGCGACTGGAAAACCTACACCAGAACTTCGTATTGAGTGTCGTTCGAAAGGGAAGACGAATTTCATACGACATTTTCGGACACAAATATACGAGAATGTTCCGTGGATAAGTGGGTGCAGAAATACAAATAAATTATTCTGTTGGCATGTTTATTGTTTTCTAAGGAGAAATCAGTATGGACGCAAGGAGGATTCGATGATCTTCACAATATTCACAAAGCACAAGCTCGCCATGAAACTTCAGTTTCTCACATCCTATCCCTAAAAAATTTCAAATTGTTTGGAAAACAAAGAATTGAATGCAGTCTCAGTGAGCAGTTTCGGTTGTCTGTACAACGTCACAACGAAGAAGTTAAAAAGAACAGAGGAATGTTGACTCATATTATCAGAGTGGTTTGTCTTTTAGGAAAACTGGGATTGGCGTTTCGCGGACATAATGAAACTGTTGAGTCTCATAATCGAGGCAACTACATTGAAATTCTTAAATTTTTGGGTAATTATAATCCTGAACTCTTGGCTCTTATCGAAAGCAACAACGTGTTTCGTGGAACATCTCCTGACGTCCAGAATGATGTTATCGCGGCAGTTGCGGAAGTTATGCACAGAGAAATTGAAAAGGAGATTTCTGATGCTCAATTTGTGGCATTAATATTTGATGAAACAACTGATGTGACTATGAAGTCGCAACTCACAAGCGTGTTGCGGTATGTTTCGAAGAATGGCGTTCAAGAAAGATTCTTGCATTTCACTGACTGCAGCAAAGACAGATCCGCATCTGGTTTGTTAGAACATGCAAAAGGCGTTATTAGCACGTACAAGTGCGAAACAAAAGTAATAGCGCAAACATATGACGGCGCAGCGTTATGGCAGGGGAACATGCTGGACTTCAGGCCAAATTAAAGAAAATTTGTAAAGAAGCAATCTTTGTGCATTGTTATGCCCACAAATTAAATTTAGTCTTAGGACAATCGGCTAGCTGTATTAAGGAAGTGCGAATATTTTTCGCCTCTTTGTCAGGCTTAGGGCATTCTTCTCTAAATATACTAGGCGAATTGAAGCTTTTGACACTGTGGTGAAAAGGCGATTGCCATCAGCTGCACCAACGCGATGGAATTTCACCAGCCTACTTGTCCAAAGTGTAAAAACTCATACCAGTGATCTGCAGGAATTATTATCTTCGATTATTGAAAATTCAAGTGACTGGGACGCTGAAACTGTGTGCTCTGCTCGTGGCCATTTTAATCTTTTGAAAGACTTTGAGTTCAATTTTTTCCTAAATTTATTTTCATCTATTTTTCCTCATTCTGACTCTTTATTTAAAATTTTACAAAATAAGACCAGTGACATCATGTATTGCATGAAAAAGATAGAAGATTTTGGGAAATATCTGAAGCTGTTTCGAGACACTTTTGATTGTTTTTGGGAAGGTTGCAACCGAGAAAGGGGTGAATTTCAGTGCATCAAGCGAGCCAGAGTAGAAAATACAAATGAGAAGGACGTGTACAAGAGATTGTTTTAGAAGTTATAGACAACTTAATATGTCATGTATCCGATAGATTTTCTGACACGTCGAAACTGAAATTCCTAAGCCTTCTTAACCCTGATTGCTATTTAAGTTATCAGTCGACATTCCCCAATGAAACTTTCAGTTGTCTAATGGACGTTTATGGAAGGCATTTTGACTCTGCGCGACTGAGAAGTGAGCTCACTGCCATATATTTTGATTGTGAGTTCCACATGAGTGTCAGTAAATTAAATGATTATATCAAGCATCATGAACTAGAAGATGTCTTTCCCCAAACCTGTATTCTGACCGCTCTGATTCTGACTATACCTGCTACAAGTGCGTCGGCGGAGAGATCATTTTCTGCTCTCCGGAGAGTACAAAATTATCTTCGAAATTCACAAAGTGATGAAAGACTTTCCAGCTTGTCCTTACTAAATATCGAGAGTCAGCTTTTAGACATGATGATGACAAGGCCATCGTTTTTCGACGATGTAATTGATGTGTATGCACGAAAACCAAGACGACTTGAACTACACTTTAAAATGTAATTGTTTTAAAATAAAAGTTAATACTTATCATCACTGATTTTTCCTTATGAATTCTTCCAATATGACTCCGTTAAATTTAAAAACGTTAAAGAAATGCATATAAAAGGGCAACATGCTCCTGAGTCATTATTTAGGGATATTTTGTTGGTTAAGATGATTAAAATTGAGAGTCACACAGGATTTCACAGTTACTGGGACTTTCTCATCAAATATAAAGACGTTCTTGAGGGGAAACTACCTTGTAATAAAGAATAGTAAAGAACCTACTCTTTAATGAGAAAATTAGCATTGAGGTTTCCAGATTGTTCTGTTGGCAGGACTCACTGCAGTATGATGGCAATATGCCGGTGAAATTTTTCTAGTGCAACACATGAGGAGAACCTATGTTTATTTGATAAATAATGTTTTTACCAAAACAGATCATTCTAGATTCCGGATGAAACATCTCTTCAGAATGTCATCTCGTTCTATTCCCTTGAGAGAGAAATATTTCTTGGGTGTCTTTATCGACGAGTAAAAGTAACTTACACATTTCCAAGTACAGATAGAAAGATTTTTCAAATCTATTCTATACTATTTTATTTGCTATTAATAATACTGAGAATAAAAATACTTTAATCACGAAATATTCCATTAAAGATTCCATTAATAAAGTACTTTTATCTACATATTTCCTCGAATCACCCGTGAACGACGTAGGTTGAAAACAGAATATGCCGCTTCCCCTATTAAAAAATCCACGCTACGCCCCTGTAAGGCATATACACCACCCGTGCACGTAGTTCTGGCTTTCATTTCCACTGGGTACTTCAGTTAGACTCCAACTCATTGCAACAAGCACGATTACTTCGACCAGTTTCACACAAATAAAATTATTTTTTTTCAAAAAGTTCACTATCCTGATATATTTGGCAATAATGAAAGATCTTCAACACACATTCGTATTCACAAGAACGTTCGCAAACTTTGAAGGTCAGGAGTACTATAGGCTATGATTTACTACCATAAACCTTAATACATTCACAAAATAATTAGCATTCTGGAGTTTTTTCTCCTAGCATTACGTCACAGATTCAAGAGCGCAACAATTTTCAATTGTTTAGCTGCGTGTCACCAGAGGATGTCGACTAAGCTCTTCAATTGAGTTTATCAATGCACAGAATTGCGAATTTTTAGGATATATGTGAAATGTTTGTTGATTTTTTACCGTCAATTGTCTAATCCCAAATGTTTATATTTAAGAATGCTTCTGGCTGTTTTTCGTCACTCTATTTATAAAAGTAATGTTTTTAATTGCGTCTAGACGTGAATGTATTAAGTGTATAGGAGAAAAGTATATTTATTCATACATGAAATGTTTGGAAAGCGACAATATGCTGATGGATGTTTGATATTGTCGTAAAAAAGTATGAATACCCGTATGTGTTCTACATGAAGTAGTAATGAATTTCGTTGTAGTGCATTAAGAATGATTTATATGCATTTGCGGGCTGAACGAGTGAAAGAGAAACTTATTTTGAAAGATTTATGTGTTAGGCTGAAACTGGATGGTGGATGAATTTTTGATCATTATGATCATTATTTTATTTTAGTGGAAAAAGCTTATCTTTGGCTGGTGAAGGAATGATTATTTAAATTGATGAATGTCCGGCAAGATGAAATATAATTGAAGTAAACATGTAATGCGGAATGGAAGGAATTGAACGTGTGTCAACACAGATTTTTAAGGTTCTTGAAAATATAAGAGATTTTTTTAGATAGAAAAACTTTGGTCTCGGCGGGATGCACAGTGCAATCTCGGATTTTTGGAGATATTATAATTGTCTATGTGATCAATGGCACCTTCCGTCAGTCATTATTTTCAAGGACCATAAATTGCGCCCTCGAATTCAATAACAAGCACTTTATTTATATTTATATTTATATTGCCTCGGCGTGGAGTCAAAGATCAATTTCAAACTTTTCTTTATAAATACGCGCGAAGAAAAAATATGAAAAAGAATAAGTTTTACAATGTGGCAACTGATAAAAAGTATGAGAATTCTATATAAAATTCTACTAATATAATATGTGATTAAATGTATTTTATTTTTTAGTTTGAATTTGTTTGTTATTTTAATTATAAACTGAGTAGAGTTTGAGAGGCGGGAACCCCATAAAAATAAAAACATTTGTTAGTGAGAAAGTGAATAAGGAACACATGGTATTTCCACGTGTGAGCAAGGAAGAGAGAGGTAGGGGAAGATGGAGCCGGATACAACAGACTGGATACAAGAAGGCTCCACGGTAGGACGGGAATAGACGAAATAATTCTTCCTATCTAATAAATTAGTGATAAATGCTTTACTATTAATTTATTTCGGAACCTATTTGAAACATCTTATATTGTACTATTTACGGTTTCTTTATTGCAAAGGATGTTCGTATCATCTGCAAAGAGAACCGTTCTTCCGTTTCGAATCGTCGAGGGCATATCGTTTACGTAAAGTAGGAACAGAATAGGGCCTAAAATCGATCCTTCAGAAACTCCACGTGCAATGGGCAAAGAGTCGGAAAGGTGCGTACGTAATGTTCCATCATTCCAGTAAGGTAGTTCTACTCTCTGAGATCGTTGTTTAAGGTACGAACATAACCAATCTAGAGCAATACCACGGATTCCGTATGAAGGTAATTTTGAAAGTAAAATGTCATGATCAATGACGTCAAAGCTTTTGAGAGATCTAAAAATAATCCAATAGGTGCCTCGTTTTGATCCAATGACGAGGCGACATCTTGAAGAAAAGAAAATATAGCTGTTGCCGTTGATTTTGATTTTCTAAATCCATGTTGGCAATCTGAAAGCGCGTCGTGTTTACGGAGAAAGATTTCCATTCGTATGTAAAAAAGTCTCTCTAATATTTTTGAAAAGACTGATAGAAGAGAAATGGGCCGATAATTTTGAATTTCATTTCTGTTGCCTCTTTTGAAGAGCGGCTTAATTTTAGCTGTTTTGAAAATATATGGAAACATTGCGGTGCATATCGATGAATTATATATGTGCGTTAACGGGTGTATAATGGCATACGCACAGGTCTTTAACAAAGAATCCGGGAATTCATCTAAACTGGACGAATATTTATTTTTTAGCTTACCGATTATTTTGAGAATTTCATAGGAAGAAGTCTCAGAAACGAACATCGTTTCTAAAATTTTGAGTGAACTGTCTGTTTTTGAATTTTGTGGCTGAAGACCCTTAGTGAGATCGGCAGCAATTCTCGAAAAGTATTGGGTAAAGAGACTAGCCATTGTTGCCGGATCGTTCACATTTATATCGTTATATTTTGAAACAACATTCTCTACGGATTTTCTAGTTGATTTGGTCGTATTTTTTATTATATTCCGCATTGCTTTTGTTTTGTTATTTGAGTTATTTTTTTTGGTTCTCCTACGCATGCAATTTCTTAGCTAATTCAATCGGATTTGTAAATTCCACCCAGTAAGGCGCAGGCAGCAGTGCCTGCCGAAACCATGTGATGCATGTGAGCCGGAATCTAGAGAGCTTCTAAAACAGCTTTCTGTAAGCGGGATGGTCAACGGAGTAAAAACGGGTGTGTTACGTGATACAGGAGATTCATTCGATTTAGTTAGCGAGAGTCTGGTTAGAGAAGAACATTTTACGGGGGAAACCATCTGGATTAGTCAGCCATTGTACAGGAGCGCTAAGAACTTGCGAGTAGCGCAGATTGATTTAGAAATTCCGGGCGGGCACGTGATTACACGAGCCGCCATTGCACCCCGAGAATGCGAGCTCGAATATTACATATTGAGTAATAGGACGATTTCACCCTTAGAAATTAAAGACGGTTTTGTGGAACCACATGCGATAAATATGGTAGTAACTAGAGCTAGTGCGGCTAAGCATAAGGCTAAACGAAGAGCATAGGGAAATTTTAAAGCAGGCGGAGACGCCGCAACTTGACCTAATTTCGCATGTGGGTGTGCAAGTGCAGAGTGAAGTAGGGGAGCAGGAGTCCGTGGAAACCGTAAAGGTAGGTAATGAGAGAGAAAACGAACTACCGGAGGAAGTAGTAAATTTATTAAAGATAGATGCGACCCAGTTTTGTGCGGCTCAGAAGGAGGACACGGGAATCAGACCGATTAATGAAATGCATAAGGAAATAAATACAGAGGCAGGGAAAGACTGTATTTCGTGCGGAATGACATTCTCTTTAAGAATCGTCAATCGAAGAAAGGAGAGAAGTTTGAGATGCTCGTAATTCCGAAAGTTTATCGAGGAACAGTTTTGCGTGTTTGTCACGAAACAGCTTTTTGTCATCTAGGTTGTTCTAAATCAATATCATGTATGTCGCGCTATTTTTATTGGCCTGTTTCCAAGAGATGGAAAAATGTGTAAAAACCTGCGACAGCTGTCAGAAGGTAGGCCATGGCGGGGACAAGAAAAAGGTACCTCTAGTCATTGTGCCGAATATTAGTGAAGTGTTTTCGAAACTAAATTTAGACACTCTAGGACCTTTTACGCCGAGTAATTCAGGGCCTAAATATATTTTAATTGTATCTGCGTAGCTTCAAGGTACCCAGAGACTATTCCAATCAAAGATTTGCTGACGAGCAGCGTTATCCATGCTTTGTTAGAATTGTTCAGTCGAACGGGATTTCCTCGAGGAATTCAAACAGATCAGGGAACTTGCTTCACGAGCAATCTTATGACAGAATTTGCGGAGAAATTGGGAATACGGACGATACACACCTGACCCTACCGCCTGACGATGCGGCAAAATAAACTTCTGCAAGAGGAAATTGCAAAAATGTTACGCAGCGGGATCAATAAAAGTTCCGACTCTGATTTCGCTTCGCCCATGATATTAGTGGAGGCTCCAGGAAAGAAGCCTAGGCCTTGCATTGATTACATGAAATTGAAACAAGTCATTAAGACAGAATATTTCCCACTGCCCAGTTTAGACGAAAGAATAGAAACTGCAGCAGCAGCAGCAAAAATCATATCAACATGTGATCTGAGCAAAGGGTTTTGCCAGGTAATGAAGACAGAAAGGGCATAGAGATCTGCTACTTTCTGCACTAAATTCGGGTGTTAAAAACCACTGTGCACGCTCTTTGGGATCAAAACTGCTCCATTCGTTTGTAGCAAATTAATGGCGTTATTATTCAAAGATTGTACAGATTTTGCCATTCCGTATAAGGACGACACTGCCATATTTAGTAATACGTGGTCAGATCACATACGCCACTTAGGAATAGTGTTTCAAATATTCAGAGAAGCGAAATTACATGTTCAGCCAGGTAAGTGCAGGTTTGCTCGCGGGACTCTAATGTTCTTAGGGTATGAGATAGGCAATGGCCCTATGAAGCCAAATGAAGCAAAAGTCCGTGTGATAAAAGAGTATCCGCGACCTACTACCAAAAAGGAGGGGTTGGGTTCTCACGGATTTGTTACGGGTAAAACCGCGCCAAGGAAAAATTGCTTTGTTACAAAAATGCGAAAAGTCATTTTTAGATCTGCGCGAAGCTCTGTGTCATGAACCAGTAATTCACGCCCCGGACTTAAGCAAGGAATTCTAAATGCAGTGTGACGCGTCTGCCAGAGGGGCGGGGATTGTACTTCCCAGATTGATGATAACGGTAATGAAAACTCGGTGTTATTCTTCAGTAAGAAGTTATCTCCTACAGAAATGAAATTCTATACAGCAGAGCGTGAGTGCGTTACGATCATCTGGGGGCTAGAGAAACTCAAACATTACTTAGATGGGAATGTATGTGTAAAGGTGGAAACGGATCGCAGTCCTCTGGTATGGTTACTGAAATGCTCAGGGAACAATCCTTGGTTGTTGAGATGGTCATTAACAATTCAGCATCTCAATATTGTGATTAAATATAGAAAATGTAGTGAGAATATAATTGAATAAATGAATTGAATGAATATCACAGAATGTTGACATTGTTAGTCGCATGTATGAGAATGTGCCCCAAGCAGTGTTCGAGTTTGCAGAGAGACGTACGTCCCTCGGCAACGCGAATGTAAGACAAGTAGTGCGGACACCGTGAATCAGTGCAAAATTGATCAAGCAACCGTGTGCTGTAAGCCAGGAATAAAAAGAATTTCTTCATATTTTGTGGTTTTATTTACTCCAAAATGCGAAAATGAATATTTGGGTTTTCTTCTAGTGAACAGTTGTAGAAATAAACAGGAAGCGAGTATTTATACACAGAACTATCACATGAAACACATACACATACAGAAAGAAATATATTTATTAGATTTCAGTTACACATATTTATTGTCAATTCATATCTTGTAGATATTACATCAGTGTCATAACACTGCCACAACAATTATCTTCTCTTCGGACGATTCACACATTGGTGGAGGGATTTGCCAGTTTTACTACTAGCAAAATACCCGGCGTTGCCCGGGCTTTCTTCATATTCAATTCATGCAAATTAGGGAAAATATCAATTTTATATAAACCACGGTGTTTATAAACCACGATTATTATCTTTTACAGAATTGGTTCAAATTGTAAGGAAATACTATGATTTTCTTTCATTTTATTTTACAACACATTGCTATTAGATGAAATTTTTATCTTATGCACCGCTACTGGCTTCTAGCGAATAAATTAGGTACCATTTTTGCTGCACTACTGGGCTCTGGCGGAATGTATTAGGAACAATGTGCTCTAAGTGAGAGGCGATAAATGGTCGCGGTGCATCTACAAACATATTTTTTAAATTATTTATTTTCCGCATATGTGGTGTGTCAATCTTTAACAAACTTTGCTAAGACACTAAGACAATCTTGAGGAAGAGCCTGTAAAAATTTCATATTTACTCATACACTACTTTCTGTGGTATCAATGTCGGTTACAGGTACTTGAATTCACTTTTATTAGTATAAGATTACCAGGAATACCACGAGGAGGTTCTTTCCATGTTCCTATATATACAACAGTATAGACAAAAGCTCTATTCAACCTTCATATTCTAATTTATATTTACAGATCATCCAATAAATAAACAAAGGAAATAATAACTATGTGTACAATTATTTTCATACATTCCAAATTTCTATTTTTAATGTTTCCTTTGGATTATATTTAAATATTTCTCTTCGCAAGTCGTGCAAATTGAGCATTAAGTGGCTTTTCTCGAAATGTACTGCACATAGCCATATGTTACCAGGAACAGTAACAGACATAACACCAGCTTACTGCCCGCTTGTAGCGCTAGTGTCGTGCCAGGTCCAAAAATTTGCTCCAAGCTGCGGGACTGTGTTATTAGACTCCGATTCAATGTTGGTCACCTGTACAACTCATTTGTCATTGTTTTTAGGGCAGTTGGCAAGTATGACCAAGGAACAAGATCCTACCATGGTATGACCAATGACGGCATTTCAAATATGGTGGAAGTGGGCCAGAGGGTTGTATATTCGTGTGGTTAGGATTTAATTATGAGGACGACATCCGCGCCTCAAGTGATCACGGTCGTATAATTTTGTCGTTGCAACTAACAGCAGCACACGTTTGCCGTTCTTGCTATTTTCGAAATGAGTGACAATGACCTTCGTGGTTTCTAAATAAACGATACCTTTTGATCTTTAAATTCTGTACAGGCGTAAAGTACAGTACAGTGCAGTGCAGTACAATGGTTATTTAGCCAATTTTACATTTAAGAAGAATGCAGGAAGATCCTTTCCCAGCAGCAGAACGGATCCTTTCTGATATTGAGTCTGTTTTCATAAAGGATCCAGAATTGTTAGTAATAAAGTTCAAAATCATTTTTTTATTTACATTTCATTATTTCATACCTGAATATACAAATAATCATAAAGATTTGTATTTAATTTTGAAATATTTATTTTTAGGAAGGAATTTGATATTCTCCCTATTACTTTGAATCAAAATAAATCTCCTGTTCATCATGTTGAAAACTGTTTAGGATTGGAACTATGGTGTGTTCGACATGTTTATTGTTATGCATATCATCGCTTATTGGATATGCGTCAACAAAAAAAACGTAGAGCTGGTAATGAAAGTCAAGTATATGCTGAATAATATATTAATATCAGAATTGTAATGATTTGTTTTAAGTTTCGGGTGTATGCATCTTTGGCTTCAGCCGAGGTCTATTGTTTAGTATCAATTAACTTTTGGAATATGCAATTAATTTTTTTTGAAACCTAAGTGTTCTGAAGCTTTTTCATATCGCAAGTGGATTGTTACAAAATTAGTGGCAGGTACAGGTGCCATATATTTAAATTAGACTTAAAGTTTTGTTGTGTGTGAATGTTTAATAAACTGCTATAAATTACTCAGTGATTTACCATTGTGTAGTGGTAATTTTTTTAATAGTTGTGCAAGTTAATCTTGTACCTATGTTTTTTATCAGAAATAATATTGCTAATTTGTAAAATCCCTGTAAAGTATACTGTTTTTTTTAAACTTAGTTTTAGAATGATCGAAGTTTGCAACATTTTGTTTCATGAAAGGAGAATGTATCGCCATGGAAATATTTAATTTTCTGTTGAAGAAATAAAATCTTTTAATATAAGCTCTTCAGTTAATATATAATATATAAATATCCACAATGTATATTCAGAATTTTAAGTTGTTCAACCTATAATTATCTGTAAGTACAGTTATCAGGAATAAATTTTAAATTTCAGGAAAAATTATGTTCTTTAATGTATATACATTGAAACATTTTGGTATTGACAGTTAGTTTAGTTACATTTGAAATTTCAATAATACAATACATTTATGTTTGTAGGTGGGGAAAAGGGACAATCCCTTTTAAATGGCGAATTAAATGTGGCAAAGACTGCTGCAAATCGTTACGCTAATAACTACCATGCATGGCAGCATTGCATATGGAGCTTAGTGCACCTTGCTCCTTGTGACATGTGTCCTGAAATACACTTGGAAGAATGGACAGCTACCCGAATGTGGGTAACCATGCATATTTCTGACCATAGTGGTTGGCAGTATCGACAGTATATCCTGCAACAGTTGTGTGGACCTTTAGGAAGTAAAATTCTTTACACTCATGAAGAAAATTATTTGTATAGGTACATTCAACATCTACTTTGTAGTAGCAATATGACAGAGAAGCCAAGTGAATCTGATTCACAACATCTAAGTGCTCAAGGTGATCCGGATCAACCATTTCAATATCCTTTTGCTGAGGACATCAAAAAATGTTCCAATATGAGAATAGTGCAGTGTTTAAATTTTGTGTTATCTGAAATTGACCTCAGTACTGATTTAATAACAAGATATCCAGGGCATGAAGCATTATGGTATCATCGGCGATTTCTTCTTTCTTTCTTAAAGTCACTTGTAGATCAGAATAATTGTAATATTAGCAGTGGAGAAAATTCTGATTGTAGAAAGCCTAAAAATACATTTTTAAGTACTGCATTGAACAGTTATGATTCAAGTGCAGACTGTGTTTCATTTCAGTCACGAACAAGTGAAGGTTCTTCTGGAGGAGTGACATCATCTGATGTTCATGTGTTTGAAAGAATTCGAGAAATGTTGTATCTAGTTGCCCAAGCAATGTCAAAACATGAAGAATGTCTTGTAAATTCATGTGTTGCTGGAGATGAAAACCAACAGAGATTCTGTTCCCAGTATAATACATGGTTAATTCAAGTGCTAGGCCTTTCTGTTCCTGCATAAAATACATTCATTTAAAAACTCACTGATCATATTGTATATATTTCCTTATGAAATTATGTATGCTTATGGATATTAAAATTTTAAAAATGAATGTGCATTACATGTAATTGTTTTGCAGAATTTCTTGAATTTAAAGATTTATTACTCTTAAATACTGATTTAATGCAAGTTGTTTGCCAGTTTGTTCATTGTTAAGATTAAGGCAACTTTATACATGCATACAATAAGCTATCTAATTAGATAAGAGTGAATGATATTGAAGATGGCTAAAGAATGAATGATGTTTTCACTAATTGATTAAAAAAGGAAAATTATCTGAAATTTAAATTGTAATAAAAGCAAATTAATTATTTTTGACTGTGCAAAATTGTCTATTTTTCAATTAAATAAAATGGCTAAGGAATGTGGAATGTCGATACTGCATTGTGTCTTAACTGAGATATAACACTACCCATAATTTTGGCCAGGGACTTAGTGATCTAAGTTAAAATAAAAAAAAAGGAGAAAACCATTCACTAATTGGCTACAAATAAAACTTGTATTTAAATTGATATTTTCAGATTGAAGGCACTTGAAGATGAAAATTTTAAATAGACTACTTTAGCTTTTATAGTCGATTATATGGTTCAGTTTTACTATAAAATGAATTTTGCCTGAATTATTTTTGTTTTAACTATGATGTGATCTTAACTTTTGTTATTATGCATGGTTTCTCGGTAAATTTTTCTCGAAATGGTTGAAAAGTATAAGTAATTGATAATTAACAAACTGACACATTTTCCAGTTTTGCAGTAACTATTCTTTTACTTTTGAGACTTTTCTAAGAACTGGATCATACATACATCCTTTACATTTTAATTTAAATAGTTTTTCAATATTTGTTATAGTGAAGACATGATACATGTATTAGCCACAGTACAAATTTAATGAAAAAGAATCATATTTTAATTCTTAAATACAACATAATCTTGGTTTCTAGTAATCTTTCTCTCTCCACTTATTCTGTATATTTAATTTCTTCTCGGAGAAACCTATTTTTGAACCCACTCTTCATCATTAATGTATGAAACAGTTAAGCTGTGAATTTCTTTTAGAAACTTCTTATTAACTCAAAAGAGAAACATTATCATTGTGTAAATAAATTCAGTGACATTCTTTCATAAGGAAAATATGTAGAACTATGAAAAAATTGATAGAGAGAAAATTGCTATTAGACGTTTTCATTAATTTACAGTTTTTGAATAGAAGGAAATTAAAAGGATCAAAAATGAATTCTGATGGAAAACTTTTATCACAAGAAGATTAAACTTGGTAGAATATGTTCAGCAGTCATTTGTTGAAGGGTGAAGCAGCACATTATCGCTTGCAGAGAAGTGGATCATCATACAATACTACACTTCACTAACTGTAAATCAGTTTATTGTATGACATTGTAATAATAATTAAAAAGCGGTAGGAATAAATATTTCTTACAGTTTCGTTTATATAATAAGAAAATATCTGCAATTGTTGAGACAATTTAAGTCACCTGAAAGCACCACAATATATTTTCTCAAAACTTTTGGACCTTCCTTAAAAATAGATGTTTCTCTTCAGTGACACTATTGAAATGTTTATATTTGCTACATATAGTTTTTCATTTCTCTAAAATCACAAATCCTTTTGGTGCAGTATAGTAATAGGATGTTCTTACAGAAATGTTAGAGGAAGACAAGATATTAATGTTGTATATTGTATGATTCTTTTTCAATGATTAATCAGTTGAATTGGAATGATGACAAAGAAAATAATGTAGTTTCTAATACTCTGGAAGCTTGTTTATAAATGCAATTATAAGAGATGTTTTGAGAGTTTGTATTGAAGATGGTGTAAAGGTTTCCTGAAGTTTGAAGGTCCATTGCTTATCGATTCCAGTTGATACTTCAGCAATGTGAGATTTTGTGAGAGTTTGGTGTAAGTTTTCTTTTCTCCATGTTTTTTTATTCCATTTTAGTGCATAGTATTGCACTTGTTCCTAATCTCATCTTTTGATACTAATCAGCTTTAATGTGTGGAAAGAGCAAGTTGACTTCTAATCATCAAGGAAAAAATAGAATTGACTCAACATGCACAGTATTATGTAGGAAGTTTTTGTACAAGTGAATCATATGAGAGGATATAATTCTCTTGTAAATGTGTTTAGATGTTGCTGTTCCTGCAACAACTGTGCTCTTGCTGTACCCAGTTGGGTATTATGTGTAAAAAGATTTTGTAAATATGTTGGGTTGGAATTATGCTTCCAGGGAATAGGTTACTGATTACAGAATAAATTTATCTACATTTAAGATGGGTATTATGTGTAAAAAGATTTTGTAAATATGAAGTTATACAAAAGCAATTATACTGCACATTGAATGGATTAGGGTGGTTGTAAAAAATGAAAGTTAAAATTTTTTTCGCTTCTCACCCTTGGCTCAATTCAGAATGCCAAAACAAAAATGAGCTGTGCAAAATTTCAAATGATCAATAATAAGAATAATATTCACCTAAATCACCAAATGCTTGTAATTTAAAAAGGACTTTGCATTGGAAGTCATTCTTTTTCACGCTTTTGAATGTATCTTTCTTTTTCTTTTTTTTTCTTTTTTTTTTTCTCTTTTTTTTCTCCTTCTCCCTTTTTCTTTTTTCTTTTTCCTCGATGTTCTGATATTAAAATGTGTAACCTATAGTTTATGAGGTAGCTAAATCCAAATCCAATGTCAAAAACGTTTTTGATTTTTAACAACTTTCTGTAAAAGACTACTATTTTGTAAAAATTATATTGTATTTGATAGTTATAATGAAAGGTGTCAAAACATGAGAAAATAAAAAGTTACATTCATAAGTCTCAAAAAAGTCAAATTTCCTATTTTAATTCATTTTTAAATTTCAAACCCTCAGAGGCATTTAACTTTCATTTTTCAAAACCATTCTTGTATTCATCTCCTTATGATTTGGGATGCTCTTTTATAGAACTTATTTTATGTTATCACACAAAATAAATTGTCCATTATCAGTTAGTTGCATACAAATACTACTGCTGCATGTTCCCTAAGCTATTCATTAATTTAACTACCCAGGATTCTGTTCAGCCAATGCGTTGAAAGAAATGTATCACCTTTGTGGCAACCATTTCCCTTCTGTGATAGTAATGTATAAATTAGGAAATAAGTACAAAATGTAGTTACTTCATTACTTGTACCATATGGTGGTCATATTGGCGATATATTTTTATTTAACGTGAGAATGAATTCCTTCCTAGTTTCCTGCACATTCCAGTATTGTCACTTCAGATTTTGTATATATCTGTGATTTGGTTTTGAATAACTTCCTTTGAAGTGTCCCTGCAGCTACTAATGGCTGTGGTTATTGTATTTTCTGAACAGAAAATCTGGCTGCATGATATATGGTAAAGTCCATTGTGCAGTCTTAGCGTTATTGTCCAACATAGCTTTCAGATTTCTTAATGAAACTTAAATTGTACTGATGTGTGTCAAAACTCACTACTTGTTGCAAACATTGAGATATCTTTCCATTCCCGTCAATTTCAAATTGTATAACTTCGGTTTGTATCATAATCTCGTATGTAAACACTTAGTCCATTATTTTTTAATCAAATAGTTGATGTATATTTAACACTGGTAATTTAATTGATATTGTTTTTATCAAATTTCCTTCTCAATTTCAATAATTTTTGCAATGGGTAGTGACTTTTTGGTTTATGATTATTCCCTCATATGGTGTCATAAAATATAAATATGAATGAAAACAACTCCAACAAGAAAAAACAAAATTTGTTGTGTGTCATCTGACCAGTAGTCAACAGCTCTAGTGTACTTGTTGGGAGTCTATTGGCTGAAATGTAAAAAGAATTCATGTCTTGTTCAGAGCTGATTATTCTAACATGCATTCCTTTTTCGTTGTGTACTGGGTCTGAGAATAGTTCATGTACCTGGATGTGCTTAAATATTGATAGAAGATTGTATAATCATTAAGAGAATTAAGATAGTTTGTTTAACTGACATTATGTTTTTGGTATAAATAAATAAAGCTTTCCAATTGCTTCTACAATAAGATTTAAATTATATGATGTAGGAAGTATTCAGGTTTAGCTGTTGTGTTCTTTTAAGATGTAGAACATAAAATCAATATTTCCTTATTGTGCCAAAACCTCCATATTAATGGAAATAATTCAGATTATAATATGACCATAAATTTATTCAACACATTTGCTGAGATATCTTTCTTTCTTCCTGAAGAACAAAAGAGTGATAGCATTAATATTTGTGATATGTTTGATAGATTCAGGAAAATGATGAGTGTTTGATAAATTCGTGAAAAATATGCAACTATCGTATTTTTCATGACAGAAATCTTGTAAAAACAGAAAAATACAGTGTTAACCTTAATCACAAAAATAAAACAATTTTACTGTAGCAAAACTCACAATATATACAGCTAAATCTCATTCCCTGCATTGAATTTTAATGGTGCTGTTTAATGATGTAATTGAGCTATTAACTTGCTCTATTATCATGTGTATCCTGTTGAAAGTTGTGGTCTAAGAATATTTTATGACTTTCAATTCATTGTATCATGGGAAGGTGCTAAAAGTATTGAATCTAAAAGGACAAATGTCTTAGGTTGTATCTTCAGATTCTCCTTACTTTTGTGCCATAGATTTAAATCATATTACATGTGGAACTGGAGATATGCAATAAAACTGGTTAATAAATTTTGTTATGCAGTTTTCCACTTGTATTCATTTTTAAACATTATTTCTAGAGGTTTTTATGTGCTCTTTTGATTTAGTCACTGTGCAATGTGTCTAAAAAGGCATTTTGGCTTTTGTTTAATGGTTAATGACTGTTATTTTACGCGCGTCGTTTGACATAAAATGAGAGCCAACTTAACGGCTTGTCATACTCGTGTCTTTTTGCCAACTTCGTTGCTAGCTCCCTCTAGTGATAATTGTTATCAGTTACATTTTGTATGTTTGAGCGTGGAGTATGAGACCCACAGATGTGAAGTACGTATCTGTGATGAAACCCCCACCAAAAGAAAGACACCATTATGTAAATAATTTAATAGAACACATTGAGATGCTTTTCATTTTAAACGAGGTGCTGCAGAATAGTACAGACAATCGTAGCAAATTTTTCGAATTTCCTTGGTGAGGACTGAATGTAAGGTCTTGCTCCATTCTCTGGCCAGCTGCCATTTATCGCCGCCTGAAGTACATTATTTTGAGATTTACTTAACTTTCGGTTTCTTAATAGTAGAACCGAAATATTACTTTAAGAATATTAAAGAGTATAAAATCGTCATTAATAGAAATTTTCATTGAAACCTTTTAAGCTGTTTTTAAGAAAATAGTGATTAGGCATTACTGTATATTCAAAATTTGAAGCGCTTTTCCCCAAGAATCTATCGAGAGTATATTTCATTTAAAGCACTTCCGCTCACAAAAGCAATAACGTATACAAATCAATGGAAAAATTTGTTTTTGGACTTTTTACTTTCTCGTATACGTACGTATGTATATACGAAGTAATATACGTAGTATAGAGAACATTATGTAATGCTGTGCGAAAAAACGGCGTATTTTCGACGGGAAAAAATCATTGCCGTGCTCTGGTGGCGAAAAAGTGCATAAAACCAGTTGGTAAATTCAGAGAAAAAAATCCTCTAGCACGTGGTGTAACCAGAATCCCTGTTTTGTGGGTCCTTGATGCCGAAGAACCGATTGGAAGCAAAACGTCCCACTGTCCGTCCGTCTGTGAACACTGCTTGCGCCTAAACCGTACGATCTTTTCCAAATTGAAGAATCCTATGTCGATCTGCCATTAGTTGAAGCTTTAAAATTTAGAAAAACATGCTTTAAAATTCGGGGGTACTTTACATGACGTTCCCCGGACATTCTCAAAAACCGCTCCAATTTTTTTCTTTAAATTTCTTGTAAGATAACAAAATACACTTAAAAAAGTGGCATAAGTCCGAATTTCACGGTTAACTGAATTTTCAAAAATTGAAAACGTTTGAATTTTTTCCGGCGTGTTCCAACTACAAAATTAGAAGAAAGGGTATTTTTCTTCAATTGAAATTTGTTGTGCATAAAGAGTTATTTCAATTAGGTCATGTAGATTTTTTTGGAAATTTTAGTAGTTTTCGTGCAATATTTGCAAATTTAAAAAGTGACGAAAAATATTATCATATACGGCTATTTTTTTGAAATTTCTAAAATTTATTTATTTTACGTCAAAAAACAGTTAAAAACTGCGTATGACGTGCTATGGGGAAAAGTGAATTGTGTGCACATTTTCAAAATTCTGTGATCCCTACACTAAGTCATATACTACTTAAATTTTGAATTTTTGAAAGGGAGAAAAAAAACAAAAACTCCCATGTAAAATCTATTTTCAAAAATAAATAAGCAATAAATTTTGAAAGGGAGAAAAAAACAAAAACTCCCATGTAGTAAAATCTATTTTCAAAAATTAATAAGCAATAAATTTTGAATTTTGAAAGGGAGAAAAAAACAAAAACTCCCATGTAATAAAATCTATTTTCAAGGATAAATAAGCAATAAAATTTGGCTCTTATTACTTCCTGCCGCGACAACATGGAAACGATAATTTGAATAATTGTATTTCCCACTGAATTCTAAAAGACGTGCACAGAAAATGAAGTTACATTTATGTCCAGAAGCAAAACAAAGGGCCATCTCAGCATTGCTCAATGGATCAGAAACTGGACGAAAAACCTGATCGAGATGGGTCATTGACCCGGAGGCTGCAATACAATACTTGTTACAGGTTGTTTATACACATTTATACAGTTAAAATGGTAAATAATGCATTATGTATCATTGTTAAAATTAATGTTACTTTTCTTGTGATGCTCAGTATAGTCTCTAATTGTATAGAAACAGTTATGCAGCAGAAACGATTTCACTTGGGATTTAAACTTTTCTATTAAACTTAATCGTTTAATGTCATCTGGCAAAGTGTTGTAAAATAATGTACATGTATTGTATGTGAATTTTTTGTAATGAGCTGTTTATACTGTCACCTGATGAATATGATTTCTACGTCGAGTGTTATAGTAATAGACTTCGGCATTTTCTGAAAATATATTCCCGCCCTTGAGCAAGTCATTTTTGACAAAAACCACTGATTCGTAAATAAAAAGACACGGTAATGGTAGAATTCCTAGATGAATGAAGAGAGGCTTACATGAATCACGTGGGTGGGATTTGGTTATTATTCGTACAATTCGTTTTTGTAATCTAAAAGTCTGGTAGAATTCCCGATTTAAGAGACTTAAAAACTTTTGTCTCAGGGGGAATGAACATTCGCGAAGTATACACAACGAGCAGTATGAAGGCTGACTGAATTTGCTAGAATTCTGAACGCGTAGCAAAATGAACTTAATTTTGTCTTCAATTCATTTAAATGGACGTTCCATTTAAGGTTTGACTGAATTAAGAGACCTAAAAATTTTGTTGTCTTAACATCAGTCAATGGTACACTGTTCATTTTCAATGGAGCACAGAATTGTTTATTTGAAATGGAAAACTGCATTAAAACCGTTTTCTTTTCGTTTACTATTAATTTGTTATTTCGGAACCAATTGGAAACATCTGATATTGTACTATTTACTGTTTCTTTATTGCAAAGGATGTTCGTATCATCCGCAAAGAGAACCGTTCTTCCGTTTCGAATCGTCGAGGGCATATCGTTTACGTAAAGTAGGAACAGAATAGGGCCTAAAATCGATCCTTGAGGAACTCCACATGCAACGGGCAAAGAGTCGGAAAGGTGCGTACGTAATGTTCCATCATTCCAGTAAGGTATTTCAACTCTCTCAGATCGTTGTTTAAGGTACGAACATAACCAATCTAGAGCAATACCACGAATTCCATATAAAGGTAATTTGGAAAGTAAAATGTCATGATCAATGACGTCAAAAGCTTTTGAGAGATCTAAAAATAATCCAATAGGTGCCTCGTTTTGATCCAATGATGAGGCGACATCTTGAAGAAAAGAAAATATAGCTGTTTTCGTTGATTTTGATTTTCTAAATCCATGTTGGCAATCTGAAAGCGCGTCGTGTTTGGTGAGAAAGGTTTCCATTCGTATGTAAAAAAGTCTCTCTAATATTTTTGAAAAGACTGATAGAAGAGAAAAGAAAAACAATTCTGTAAAATTTATATTAAAGGTAATTTCTTCACATTATTATATTTATAAGCACATGAGCTTTAAATAATGTCAAAGTTTCTCGAAAACTCGACAGTTTTCTGTAGAAATGAGCACAAAGTTCCGCATTTTCTCAAAAATGGCTCCAATTTCTTTCAATAAATAGTGCTAATTGCCCTGTTTATGACGTAAGGTTCATTTTGGTGCATTCTTTTGTTCTTTCAAAAATTACACAAATTTAGTTACAACACTCGACGTAGAAATCATGTTCATCAAGTGTCGGTATCAACAACTCACTACAAGAAATCCACATACAATACATGTACGTTACTTTACAACCCATTGCCAGACGAAATTAAACAATTAAAATTGGTACACAAATTTAAGTCAAAAGTAAAATCTTTTCTGCTGCAAAACTGTTTCTATACAATTAGAGCCTATACTGATCGTCGAAAAGAAAAATAATATTTACTTTAACAAAACAATGATATAGTATAATGAATTAGTGTACTTTTTAATCGTATATTTAAAAAAAAGACTTAAATGCCTGTAACCAGTAATGTACTTCAACTTCCTGGTCAATGACCCCCATCTTGATCGGGTTTTTGTCCAGTTTCCCTGATCCATTGAGCGAATGCTGAGATGACCCCTTGATTTGCTTCTGGACGTAAATGTAGCTTACTATGCGCACGTTTTGTTGAGCTTTCCTTTTGCTTGTAGTGGTAGTAGAGCTTAGGGTGAGTTTCTATTTGTTAGCAATAGAGAAAAATCAAATATGTTCGTTCGTTTATCGTTACAAATAAGTTTTCTATAATTCGACAACGAAAATATCTAATTTTTGAAATGTTAAACTCTCGCTTTTTTAAATTTATTATTATTATTATTATTATTATTATTATTATTATTATTATTACTATTATTATTATTATTATTATTATTATTATTATTATTATTATTATTATTATTATATCTTTCAACTATTAATAGTTAAATTGTTGGGAAGGGATGCTGAAACTCAAGAAAGCGTGAGCAGATTATTTTCTTCCCCATACGTCACATACAGTATTTGACTGTTTTTGACTAAATAAATAAATAAAGTAATTTTCTTGAAATACCTTTCACGCAGTTAATATGGACATTTCCATCAATTTGTATGCATTATTACATTTGTGAGTGGAAGCGCTTCAAATGACTTCGAATGAAGTTCTTCAAAAACTCAACAATTTCCTGTGAAAAAGAGCTTAAATTTCGCATTTACAGTAATGCTTAATCGCCATTTTCTTAAAAACGACTACGAATTTTTAAAATTGCAAATAGTTCAGGCTCTATTGCACGAAAACACTTAAAATGTTCATGACCTTCTTTATGGCAAGGAATTTTATTTGAAGAAAAAATATTTGTCAGCAATTATAGTTTTAGGAAGACGCCGAAATAATTCAAACTTCGCAGTTTTCGGAGATTCAAAGTTAACCGTGAAAATGGGACATATACCACCTTTATAAGTGTTATTTTTACTCTATTCTTACAAGAAATTCAAAGAATAAATCTGGTGCCTCTCTTAAGAAAATTTTGAAAATGTCCGCTGGCTTTATGTAAAGCATCCAGAAATTTTAAAGAATGTTTTTCAAAATCCCAAAGCTTCAACTAGAGTCAAATGGACAGGGTTTTCTTCAATTTAGAAAAAGTCCTACGCACGGTTTAAGGGCTAGTAGTGTGCACAGACGGACTGACAAGCAGACGGACGGATGGGCGTTTTGCTTCCAATTGGTTTTTCGGAGTCAAGGGACAAACCAGGGATTCTGGCTACACCACGTCTAAGAGGATTTTTACTTATGAAAGTTATGTAATGTTACTAGAAAAACAACGGCCGATTTTCGAAAAAAAAATTCATTGTCGGGCCGTGAAAACAAGAAAGTGGATAAATTCAGTTGCTAAATTAAGAGAAAAAATTCACTAACACGTGGTGCAGTCAGAAATAAAGTTTTGTGGGTCCTTTGCCGATAAACCAATTTGGAGCAAAACGTCCGTTTGTGAACACTGCTAGCGCCAAAACCATGCGTAAGATTTTTTCCAAATTGAAGAAAACCCTGTCCATCTGGCTCTAGTTGAAGCTTTGAGATTTTGAAATACATTCTTTAAAATTTGGAGGTACTTTACATGAAATTCCCAGGACATTTTCAAACTTTTCTCGAAAACGGCTCCAATTTTTTTCTTTAAATTTCTTGTAATAGGGAAAAATACACTTATAAAAGTGGCATAGATCCGATTTTCGCTGTTAACTCTGAATTTTCGAAAATTGCAAAAGTTCGATTTTTTCGGCGTCGTCCTACAACTACAAAATTGAAGACAGAGAATGAAATATGTTGTCCATAAATATTTCTTTCATAAAGGTCATGTACATTTTTGAAAATTTTAGTAGTTTTCGTGCAATAGTGCGTGCTATATTTGCAATTTTTTAAAAAATTCAAAAACAAGATTTTTTCAAAATCGGCTCCAAATTTTTTCTTGAAAGTTTTGGTAGGTATAGTACCAAGAAATTCTATAGAATGACATAAACGCCATATTGCTGTATAATTTGATTTTAAAAACTTACAAAAACTTACTTTTTTTCACTTGTCTCTCACGTCAGTGTTATTTGCATTAGAGGCGATTTCTTCATTTTATTGTAATTATGAGTACCTACATGTGATTTAAATAATGTTATACAAAGTTTTTCGAAAACTCAAGTTTACTGTTAAATTGAGCTCAAAATCCCGCAATTTCAAAAACGTTAATTTTGATGTACTCTTTTTTTTAATTTACACAAATGTATTTTTTTAATCTCTTACGCCGCTAATACACATTTTTCAATGGATTTGTATGCACTTATTTATTTATTTTACGTAAAAAAAAACAGTTGAAACAGCGTTTGACGTGCTATGGGGAAAAGTGAATTGTGTGCACATTTTCAAAATTTTGTGATACCTACACTAAGTCATATACTACTTAAATTTTGAAAAAAAAAACACTCCCATGTAATAAAATCTATTTTCAAGGATAAATAAGCAAAAAATTTTGGCTCTTATCATGCTGTGCTTCGGAATAATACTTCCTGTCGCGACAACATGGAAACGATAATTTGAATAATTGTATTTCCCACTGAATTCTAGAAGATGTGCACAGAAAATGAAGTTACATTTATGTCCAGAAGCAAAACAAGGGGCCATCTCAGCATTTGTTCAATAATTCAGGGAAACTGGACGAAAAACCTGATCGAGATGGGGGTCATTAACCCGAAGATGTAGTACAATAGTTGTTACAGGTTGTATATACTCATTTATACGGTCCAAATGGTAAATAATGCATTATGTATCATTGTTAAAATTAATGTTACTTTTCTTGTGATGCTCAGTATAGTCTAATTGTATAGAAACAGTTATGCAGCAGAAACGATTTTACTTGTGATTTAAACTTTTCTATTGAATTTAATCGTTTAATGCCATCTGGCAAAGTGTTGTACGATAATGTTCATGTATTGTATGTGAATGTTTTGTAATGAGCTGTTTATACTGTCACCTGATGAATATGATTTCTATGTCGAGTGTTATAGTAATAGACTTCGGCATTTTCTGAAAATATATTCCCGCTCTTGAGCAAGTCATTTTTTACAAAAACCACTGATTCGTAAATAAAAAGACACGGTAATGGTAGAATTCCTAGATTAATGAAGAGAGGCTTACATGAATCACGTGGGTGGGATTTGGTTATTATTTGTACAATTCGGTTTTGTAATCTAAAAGTCTGGGCGCTATAAGATGTATTTCCCCAGAATATTATGCCATATCTCAGGCGGGAATGAACATTCGCGAAGTATACACAACGAGCAGTATGAAGGCTGACTGAATTTGCAAGAATTCTGAACGCGTAGCATAATGAACTTAATTTTGTGTTCAATTCATTTAAATGGACGTTCCATTTAAGGTTTGACTGAATTAAGAGACCTAAAAATTTTGTTGTCTTAACATCAGTCAATGGTACACTGTTCATTTTCAATGGAGCACAGAATTGTTTATTTGAAATGGAAAACTGCATTAAAACCGTTTTCTTTTCGTTTACTATTAATTTGTTATTTCGGAACCAATTGGAAACATCTGATATTGTACTATTTACTGTTTCTTTATTGCAAAGGATGTTCGTATCACCTGCAAAGAGAACCGTTCTTCCGTTTCGAATCGTCGAGGGCATATCGTTTACGTAAAGTAGGAACAGAATAGGGCCTAAAATCGATCCTTGAGGAACTCCACATGCAACGGGCAAAGAGTCGGAAAGGTGCGTACGTAATGTTCCATCATTCCAGTAATGTAGTTCTACTCTCTGAGATCGTTGTTTAAGGTACGAACATAACCAATCTAGAGCAATACCACGAATTCCATATGAAGGTAATTTGGAAAGTAAAATGTCATGATCAATGACGTCAAAAGCTTTTGAGAGATCTAAAAATAATCCAATAGGTGCCTCGCTTTGCTTCAACGATGAGGCGACATCTTGAAGAAAAGAAAATATAGCTGTTGCCGTTGATTTTGATTTTCTAAATCCATGTTGGCAATCTGAAAGCGCGACGTGTTTACTGAGAAAGGTTTCCATTCGTACGTAATTCGTAAGTCTTACGTAATCCATTCGTACGTAAGTCTCTCTAATAGTTTTGAAAAGACTGATAGAAGAGAAATGGGCCGATAATTTTGAATTTCATTTTTGTTTCCTTTTTTGAAGAGCAGCTTAATTTTAGCTGTTTTGAAAATATCTGGAAACGTTCCAGTGCATAAAGATGCATTAAATATGTGAGTTAACGGGTGTATAATGGCATACGCACAAGTCTTTAACAAAGAATCCGGGAATTCATCTAAACCGGACGAATATTTATTTTTTAGTTTACCTATTATTTCGAGAATTTCATAGGAAGAAGTTTCGGAAACGAACATTGTGTCTAAAATTTTGGGTGAACTGTCTGTTTTTGAATTTTGTGCCTGAAGCCCCTTAGTGAGATCGGCAGCAATTCTCGAAAAGTATTGGTTAAGGAGACTAGCCACTGTTGCCGGATTGTTCACATTTATATCGTTATAGTTTAAAACATTCTCTACGGGTTTTCTAGTTGATTTGGTAGTATTATATTCCACATTGCTTTTGTTTTATTATTTGAGTTCAAAATATCCTGATCGTTTTTCCATGATTTTAGCCTGTCTTATGACTTTTTCGTAACAACGTATTTTTTAAAGTAGATAAGGAAATCTTGAGATAGTATAGTTTAGAAATGAAAGAAAAATTGCTTGTTTTTACCAGATGTCCTAATCCCTTGTGTTATCTAAGAATTGCTTTTCCGTGAAATATTTAATTTTCGTTTTTGAAGAGGAAAGCAAGTGTTAAAATGAAATGAAAGAGTTGAAAAAAATAGTTATATTTGTCGTTTGTATCAACAGTATTATATATGCATTATTGCATTTGTGAGTAAAATTGCTTCAAATGATTTCAAATGAAGTTTTTCTAAAATTCAATAGATTCCTGTGAAACAGTGCTTCAAATTTCTCATTTACAGTAACGCTTAACGCCATTTTCTTGAAAACGGCTCCCAATTTTTCAATGAAAATTGCTATTTAGTACACAGTTTTTGCTTTCTTTGATATTCTCAAGTTAATAGTTAGGTTCTACTACTTGGAAACCGAAAAGTTGAGAAAATTAAAAAATAATGTAATTTGGGCGGCGAAGGATAGCAGGCAAGAATGAGGGACAAGACTGTATAGTACCAGTCCACAAAAAGGAAATTAGAAAACTTTACTATGAGAATTCTGTGCCATTCTGTAGCACCTCTAGTTTATAATTGCAAATATTGCGCGAAAACTACTGAAATTTTCCAAAAACTCGACATAACCTCATTAAAAGAACTGATTATGAGCAACAAATTCCATTTGAAGGAGAAATCTCTTTAATTTTGTAGTTGCAAGAATTCAAATTTTGCAATTTTCGAATATTCAGAGTTAATTGTGAAAACGGGATCTAAGCCACTTTTATAAGTGTATTTTACTCTATTCGTTCGAGATATTTAAAGAAAAAATTTGGAGCCGTTTTGTAAAGTACCTCCGTCATGTAAAGTACCCCCAAATTTTAAAGAATGTTTTTTAAAATCTCAAATCTTCTAGAGGCAGGGGTTTCTTCAATTTGGAAAAGATCCTATGTATGGTTTAGGTGCTAGTAGTGTCACAGACGGGCGGACGTTTTGCTTTCAATTGGTTTTTCGGCATGAAGGACTCACAAAACAGGGATTCTGTCTTGTGAACTATGTATAAGTCTTTGTGTAACAGTTTGGCATTTTTACCAGGAAGCATTAGGTATTTTCTAAACATATTTCTGATGGTTCTTGAGATGTCTGTTGGGTATAATCTCCTGAGTATGATAAGTGCTTTTATTTAGTTTATTGTTTTGCAGAAATTGTGTGCGTTACTAACGCTAACTTAGTCACATAACATGATTGGGAAAGACATGAAAATATTTTTTTAGTAATTGAAAAACTGTTCAATACCTGTATCAAATGTTGAGTAATTCTGGATATATTATCGACATTTGGATTTTCATCCACGATCCATTGAGCAACTAGCCATGCTTTTGGACAAATATGTAGCCTGTGATATCGGAATATTAGTGAAACCTACCAAGTCCTAATACTCTGCTTTGAGATTAATGAAGTTGCAGTAGAATCATGTAATTTTTTTACTTGTTCATCACTTGTACTAGGTAGGAGGTAAAACAGGTTTCTTTGTAATGCAGTTTAATGTGTAATATTGCTTTTTTGAAGAAAGCAAGCAAAAAAAGACAGATTTTGTGGACTGTTTGTGCAGATGCAAGTTTCCTGTTTATTTATGAAACTTATCAATAATATTCATTTGTATTGTACCTTAGTAGCAATTTTGATAATAGCCTGAAATTTGACAGGTGTTGATAGCTGGAATGTCATTTTAATAATGATGCAATATTAAAGAAGTAATGGTCACTAGTTATATTTGGACAATTGTCAAAATTCATGGTTTCAATATTTAGTCAATGGCAAAGTAAAATAATCTTTATGTCTGATTACTTGCTCACATTTATTTTGTAAAAAATTGTATTATTGTGTATATTGTGTATGACTATTTACATAATTTAGAAATAAATATTGTGTTTATAAAATAACTTTTTATTTTGCACTACCTGGACAATAATTCCATTCAGTGACTTAGGATTCCAAATCCTAATATTTTAGTCTTCTTAATTGCCTAGCGTATTTTACATACAAATAATGTATTCATTTGACGCCATTTTGAAAACAACTTCATTTTAAATGTCCCGGTCGTCAATACGCGCCACCTCCATTGGTAGAACGCCCTTCGACGCTATTGGCTCAATCGGGGGCCCAGATGGCGGCTTCCCCCCTCTATGAAAATTAGAAATTTGAATAAGAGCCTTGGGATTAACATTGAGTGCCGTCTCTATTAGTATACTCTCTGGGTCTTCAGCCACAAAATTCAATGTCATTTCTCCAAAAATTTTAGACACGGTGTTCGTTTTCGAAACTGTTTCCTATAAAATTCTCAAAATAATCGGTAAACTAAAAAATAAATATTCGGCTCGTTTAGAAGAATTTCCGGATTCTATGTTAAAGACCTGTGCGCCTGCCATTATACACCCGTTAACTCATATTTAATGCATCTTTATGCACAGGAACGTTTCCAGATATTTTCAAAACAGCTAAGATTAAGCCACTCTTCAAAAAAGGCAATTAAAATGCAATTCAAAATTATCGGCCAATTTCACTTCTGTAGGTTTTTTCAAAAAATATTAGAGATACTTTTTTACGTACGAATGGAAAACTTTCTCAGTAAACACGACGCGTTTTCAGATTGTCAACATGGATTTAGATAATCAAAATCAACGGAAACAGCTATATTTTCTTTTCTTAAAGATGTCGCCTAATCATTGGACCAAAGCGAAGCACATATTGGATTACTTTTAGATCTCTCAAAACCTTTTGAAGTCATTGATCATGACATTTTACTTTCAAAATTACCTTCATATGGAATCCGTGGTATTGCCCTAGATTGGTTATGTTCGTACCTTATAGCGTTTTCCATTCGTTGCACTGAAACCCACCCTAGCGCAGGGCAGAAACGTCATCGATCCTCAGCAGTGCTGCCCCACACGCGTAAAGGGCAGCTACGAATGAAACGGATTCCAGAACTGAGTCAGTGCTTGTGCGCTACTCAGTGAAATTATACACAGCTGTTCTTGGTCAGTCACACTGATGGAACTCGAAAAAATAATAATTTTGAATTACGATCGTCGTTATATTTTTTATGCAGTCTTTTGGTACTTCTTACTTCTTAATTCATAAATTATTAACGTGTGATTTCTTTATTTAAAAACTACGAAAACTTCAAATGCATATGAGTAATAATTTCATTTTTCGAGATTTGCCAGTGGGCGATATAGTACACAAGATTTTGAACCGAAAGGCTTCTGTAGAATTGTTTGATTACTGAAAAAAATAAAAATATTTACATGAACATTTCCGCTGATATATACATGGGCGTGCAAGAAACATTTCTTGGCATATATATTTGAATGATTTTGTAAGGGTCACTATTTTTATTTTAACTTTATTAGCGTTTCGAAATTGTGTCGTACCTAAAACACTTTAGTTTCTAAATATCACTGGATTTGTTAATATGAAGTTATTCAAGGTTAAATTTTCGGAGAACACAAGCGGTTTTTCCGAACTTCGTGTAAATCAGAAACATTAATTTAAGACATTTCTTGCAAAACATAATATACTCCATCATTCGAAGTATCCCTGCATGACAGAAGATCCTCAATTGCCTTCATAATTTCACCACGAATCTAAATCAGCATGGACAAATTCCGTACCTAACCTCACAATGACCCGGTGCTCTGGACTGCACTGACGCGATCGTCAGTGCAGTTTAGGGCGCCCCGGGTCCGTGTCGATGTGCGAATGGAACACGCAGTTCTTTGCACTGGTGCGCCCTAGCGGTGGAATGGAACACGAAAGCTGCCCTGAATGCGCACTGGGTGCACACTAGTGCGACGAATGGAAAACGCTCATCAACAACGATCTCAGAGAGTAGAACTAACTGGTAACTGGTTATGTTCGTACCTTAAACAACGATCTCAGAGAGTTGAAATACCTTACTGGAATGATGGAACATTATGTACACACCTTTCCGACTCTTTGCCAATTGCACGTTGAGTTCCTCAAGGATCGATTTTAGGCCCTATTCTCTTCTTACTATACGTAAACAATATGCCTTCAACGATTCGAAACGGAAGAACGGTTCTCTTTGCGGATGATACGACCATTCTTTGCAATAAAGAAACCGTAAACAGTACAATATCAGATTTTCAAATTGGTTCCGAAATAACAAATTAATAGTAAATGAAAAGAAAATTGTTTTAATGGAGTTTTCCATTTCCAATAAACAATTCTGTGCTCTATTGAAAATTAACGGTGTACCATTGACTGATGTTAAGGCAACAACACTTTTAGATCTCTCAATTCAGTCAAACCTTAAATGGAACGTCCATTTAAATGAATTGAACACAAAATTAAATTTATTATGCTACGCGTTCAGAATTCTTGCAAATTCAGTCAGCCTTCATACAGCTCGTTGTGTATATTTCGCGAATGTTCATTCCCGCCTGAGATATGGCATAATATTCTGGGGAAATACATCTTACAGTTCCAAAACTTTTAGATTACAAAAATGAATTGTACGAATAATAACCTAATCCCACCCACGTGATTCTTTAACCCTCTCTTTATTAATCTAGGAATTTTACCATTACCGTGTGTGTTGATTTACGAATCAGTAGTTTTTGTCAAAAATGACTTTCTTAAGGGTGGGAATAAATTTTTAGAAAATGCGGATGTCTATTACTATAACACTCGACTTAGAAATCATATTCATCAGGTGACAGTCGCAACAGCTCATTACAAAAAATACTCATACAATTCATGTACATTATTGTAAAACACTTTTCCAGATGACATTAAACGATTAAATTCGATAGAAAAGTTTAAATCCCAAGTAAAATGGTTTCTGCTGCGAGACTGTTTCTATACAATGAGAGACTGTATTGATCATCACAAGAAAAGTAACATTAATTTTAACGATGTTATTTAATGCTTTATTTACCATTTGGACTGTATAAATCTAAACAACCTGTAACAAGTATTGTACCGCAACCTCCGGGTCAATGACTCCCATCTCGATAAGGCTTTTCGCCCAGTTTACGTGATCACTTGAGCAAATGCTGAGACGGCCCCTCGTTTTGCTTTTAGACATAAATGTAACCATTATCTGTACACGTATTTTAGAATTCAGTGGGAAATATAGTTATTGAAATTATCGTTGTCCATGTTGTTGCGGCAGGAAGTATTATTCCTTGACAAAGGACATGATGAGGGATAGGAGCCCAAGTTTATTACTGATTTTCCATAGAAAATATATTTTATTATATCGGAGCGAATACTTTTGATAGCAATCCTAGCCAAAAAACGCTTATTTGTTTCTGTATTCAAAATTCAGTTAATATTCGGCTTGGGAATGGCATCACAGAATTTTGAAAACATGCAGAATTCACTTCTTCCCCTAGCACGTCACACACAGTTTTTAACTGTTTTTGATGTTGAATGAATGAATGAATGAGTGAGTGAGTGAGTGAATGAATGAATGAATGAATGAATGAATGAATGAATGAATGAATGAATGAAATATTACTTGATATCCCCAATGGTTTTAATGTTATCATTTTTTTATCAAACGTTCTCTTTTCAATCTTTAATGCTTGAAAAGTTTTAATGAACGATGCTATTTCTTGCAATAGTATTGGGACGACTGTAGAGCGTTCAAGCATTTGATTACAGTACAGAGCCTTTTGGAGTATTCCTCTCCATTAATCCAATGCAATTTTACAAGACTCCAATCTGGTGTGGGAGCTATACTTGGGTTTTTCTAATGCGGCGGCTTATAGTAGTATCTCCAAGATGGAATTCGGCACGAACTTTTTTGTCATTCTCGTCCTGCCGTAAGATGTCGCATGATCGCGACTGCATCAACTGCTCCAGTCCAGTCCAGACTCCTCCATTCCAGATATACTCTTTGGTCCAGATCAAGCGGCTCTGGTGACAGAACTGAGAATGACTCAAAAAGTCGTGCCGAATTCCATCTTGGAGATACGACCCTCAGCCGCCACGTTGGGAAAACCGAAGTATAGATGCGCAGTATACTCTCTGGTCTGGGCATTTAGTACACACTATGGAGTATGTATGGTTCCACATGATTGCTGCAACTTTAGTTTTAGAAAATTGTTGGGTCTAAATTGCGCGAAATGTAAATCTGTGTTTGTTTCTCGATAGGATAATTTGGATGGAAGAATTATTTATCTCTGCCTTTGAAGGGTTACGTCACATTTGTCTTTCCTCGGTTTTTCTAACGGGACGGCTGAGGATAGTATCTAAAAGATGGGATGCGGCACAACTATGTCATTCTCAGTCCTGCCGCTAGAGTCGCTTTATCTGCAGCACTGCTTGACACGGTCGCGATTATGCGATTTCTTGTGGCAGGACTGAGAAAGATTCAAAAAGTCGTGGCCGAATTCCATGTTGGAGAGATGATCCTCAGCCGTCACGTTAGAAAATCTCAAGTATAGCAATATAGATTCCTTCTTTTACAGTAAAATTTGAGTCAAAGTTTTACTAACTCTTGCCCATCTCCGTAGTATGCGTGGTGAATAGAATACAGTTCCATTTGGTGCTAAGATAATGTCTTCAAATATTGTATAAACACAACTAGTATTTGTGTTCGTGAAGTTGTTACAGGTCTCATTATTTAATAAACTGCTAATTTTCCCGTACTATCTACAGAACATCCCAATGTAGTGATCTTTATTGTATGGGTTTCTTTTTCCCTGTCTTTTCTCAAACCTTTGTTGGCGTTATTTTCACAGATTCATGGAAATATCGGAAAAGTTTAGGGGGTCAAATAGCCCTGTTGTTTCAGCTGACTACTCCCAAGATGTAAAAATGGAAAAATCAGCACAGGTTGTTTCTCAAGAAGCTTCAGATGGCAAGACTCAACCAGTAAATATACACTTAATGCAGTTAACTCTGCAGCGGATAAAATATTTAATATCTGTTTTAGTTATTTTGAAATATTTTGTGACCTTACAAATTAAATAAATTCCTTGATTATTGTACTACAAAATTTATGTAAGAATTACATAGAAGTCTATCATTCTAGGATTGTTTGTCAGTAAAATTGGAGTGGAGAATGTAAACATGGAGCTCATAATTAGGGACATAATTCTTTGGTGATTAAAGATGTTCAATGTCAGTGTACAATGCAGATGTAAATGGTGAAACACAAAATTGGAAATAAAACAACTATTTAATATGAATTTATTTAACATCATTAAGGCCTGGATGTTTGTTTTTAAAAGGTTGAACCTAAGCATGAGTGGATGATCTAAAATGTTTGAAATGATGCCAAAAAACATGACCTAACAATATATTTTTCTGTAATTCTATTTCTAATTTACTGTTAATGTTTATTGTTGTCAAAGGAATGAAAAACACTTCAGGATAACACATTTTTGTTCCCAAAACTTAGTATGTAAAATAAGTATGTGATGTCAATATGTGACCTTAAAGGCAAGCAAGTTGTTTCAAATATGATAGCTATCCCAGTCAATCGCGTTTTAATGTTTTAATAATTTATTTATTTAGTCAAAAACTGTTTGTGATGTATGGGGGAGAAAATCATCTTCACACGCTCTTATGAGTTTCAGAATCCCTTCCCAACAATTTAACTATTAATAGTTGAAAGATGAAAAAATAATAATAAATTTAGAAAAGCTAGATATTAACATTTCAAAAACTAGATATTTTCGTTGTTGAATTATAGAAAACTTATTTTTAATGGTAAACGAACTAACAGATTTGATTTTTCTGTATTGCTGACAAAATGAAAAACTCGCCCTAAGCTCTACTACCACTACAAGCAAAAATTTACCTTTAAAAATTGGTTTATATATTCATGTTTGTGGTTGTAATAAATTGTAAACTCAAATATTTGTCTTTCTTAGATACTATTGTTTCTATTTAGGTTTCTCAAGCTAGCAGAAAGAATATTCCTGATAAAGAATCTTTTCAACGCATTAACTATCTTCTCCAGGTAGAGACTTTGATAAACAGTTGTTTTTTTTATTATAAATTGTGGTAGTTTTATTGTACAAACATTTTGCTTTTATGTATTAAAGGCTTCTCAGATGATAATTGCCCAGAGTCCAAGGGCTAGAAGCGTACCAGCATATTACTGTTCATTAATACACAATATTGCACAGAAATCTTTGATAAGGTTGTAAGTATCAGTTCTGTTTCATTCATTATCAATATCACAAACATTAATAGCCTAACGATAATTTGGCGTTATGTGGATTCAAAAATGTATTTCAAGGAAGTTCAGTTCGGTCTCCCTAAAAATATATATATATGTATATATATATATATATATATATATATATATATATATATATATATATATATATATATATATATATATTATTAATAAGATTAAGTTGATGGACATGAATTTCTGTATTTCTTCAAAAATCGTCAGTTCGAAATAAGAAAAAAATCCTTATGGGAATAGTGGCTTAGTTAAATATCTCGTAAATGTTTTAAATGAATTATAAATTTAAATGAAATGAACAGCTTTTGGGAAGTGAAGTGCCATCATAATAAAATCGGTGATTGTTTTTTCCCCATTTGCTGTAGATACGGTTTATTTTCTTTGATATTGTCATTTTTAGTGTCATGCTGTGAATATCTAAAGGAATAATGCACTTTTCATCTTGTTTATTGAAGGAAAGTAGAAAAATATGTCAATTTGTTAACATACTACAAATATTACAGACATCCAGATGTTAAAAGGATGATGTGCAGAGGTTGCAAGTGTTTACTTTTTCCCGGAATTAATGCTCAAGTGACTGTTAAATCAAAACCAATGAGCCAAGTACTTTGGACATGTTTCTTGTGTGGAACAGTCAGAAGATTACCTTCCAAACGTGGATATGAACTTTGGATCCAAAAACCAGAAGCATTTATATGAAGTAATGGAAAGCGTTAGCTGCCGGAATGAATATGAGAAATGTATTGTGAACATAAAAAAGTACGGAAACAAAAATAATTGTTAATAAAGTTTTCAAAATCTAAAACTGAAAATTTTGCAAATTCTTTCCCCTCATTACAATTTTTTTGTCAACCAGGAAGTAATATTTATTAAATAGTTTGGATATTCACAAACATCTGCTGGAAGAGTTCTCTACAATGGACGCAACAACTTCAAAACAATGAATGGAAAGAAGGTACACATTAAGGCACTTAGTTAATAGATTTGCTGAGGTGGATTAATGCATAAGAATGTGTTTAGGGCACCTACTGTCTAGAAGCCCCCAATTATATATTTAACAAAATTTTATAGGCTCAAAAAAATCTAAATATGGCTTGTGGTGCCATATCCAAGAGGAAAGCTATGATAACTTCATACGCTTTCTTTAATAATGGAAAGAACAAGGTTCTCATAAATTGCGTTAGAAATCTGTTTACAGTTTGTGATGTATAAAGTTTCAATTGCTGTGGTATGAAGTTTCAATTGCTAAAATTTGGTATTTTAGACCCTGATTATCCTTTCTCTGCATCTTTTACATTTTTAATATTATTAAAATCTAAATTGTAAAGATTAGTTTATTTTCATATTCACTCTGATTAGATATTGTTAATACATCTATAAAAAGCAGGGGACTATATAGTTTAGCTAGCTTAAGGTCCCTTAAGATATAACATCATGCTTTGTTTCAGCAGGTCTACCTCAAGAAGAAACCACAAACCATGCCCACTATGTACATGGTTAATTCCATGTGCGGTGACGACAATTGACCAAAATAAAATCTTGTGTTTATTCCATCCAGATTTTATTAGTCAAGAATATGTTTTGTACATATTGTCAGCTAAGTACTTGACTGAAGCTTGGATACAAAGAGTTTCTATTTACTGTCAATGTTGTTTGTAAAAAAATTATAATAATAAAATATATTTGAATTGTAACCTACATAACATACAAATTCCATGCAAGTAAATAGAAGAATTTGAATAGAAAATCTCTCATATATTATGAATAAAAATTGTGTAGTAAATGTATAGCTAGTGAACTCTACGATACAATATGATATGGAAACAAGAGTGCCCATTAAGTTTAAAATTAGGAAGGTTTAACATCTGAAGAAAGAGAGAGAGAAAAACAAAACAAAAAAACTCCAAAGCATTATGTACTAAGGATATGTAGTTAATAAAAACAAAAACATGTCTATAAGGTGATTGTCAATTAAGTGTTTAGATCTTACCTGTATATTAAATTACTAAATCACTACTTAAGACAGCTGAAATTATGGACATATTTGCTATTCACAGGTTGTTATTGAATGGCGTTTTTGATATTTGTGATATTCAAATAACTGTTGTGCTGTATATATACTTTACAATGTTATTGCAGTATTTGTAAAGACTGCTTTTGTTAAAATATTTAATTTATTGCTGTACTATAAAAGAGTTTTTTTTTTTATTTGTTGTTCTTGAGCAGAGTGCTACTTATTGACCTAACTAAAAAGTACTAAAATGACTCCAGATGTTTCTGTAGAGTTGAGTAGAATGTCCTGAGTAACAAAATATAAATATTTGTCATCTAGTTAACGTTCGGAAATGTTGAGACATCTACAAGTCACTCAAAGTTTGATTATTTTCGAGACTAAAGAAAAAGTATAACATTATTTTACTTATTGTTTTATTGAATAATGCATTACAATTGTGAACCCCTACAAGAAAGGGGTAAGGAAAGCTGTACCATCACAGATGTCTGTCACAGTCAAGAATATCTTCACCGGTTTAACTAAATACTTCAAGTGACATGATGTCATCACATGGCAGTGAGAGAAAGAAGAGAGAACATTTAACACAAAAAATTTTTTGCCACAAAAGTAGGCACAAAACACACTTAAAAATGTAAATGGAAGCAATTTTCTCACAACAAAATCAATTTTAAAAGTTTCACAATTACATATAGGAATTCAGGGTAATGGATTTCACAAATTAATAACTTTGTCACATCTTCAAAAAATTAAATTACTTCCAAATCAACGACTGATTCAAGAACACCACCTTCCACACTAAGAAAACTTTGTCTTGAAAATTCAAGGCAAGTCAAAATATGAAGAAAATAATGAAGATGAGAGTGAAAGTTCATTACAAACACTAACCAAAGCAGCTCCAGCAAAGATAATGAAGAAATATGAACTGGTGCAACCTCTTTACAAATTATTTAGGAGCAATTCTAATGATGACATTTATTCCTCTCATGTTATATGTTCAAACAATTAAAATTATGGTATATTTTCTTAATTACACAGTAAAATACTATGACAAGTTCATATGATTTTTACAAAAAACTCACAGAAATTAATAAAATATTTAATTCTTCCTGATTATTCTTAGGTGGAAGAGCATCTGGATTTTGCAATATTCAATAATTATGCTTCCAATTCAATTATACATTCACACTTCAGCATTCAATTATCTATTATCACAATGTTCCATACATCAAAGGCTTTTGATACCAACCCTTCACATTCAACAAATTATCAGAATAATTTGCACCAAAATTATAGGACAATAATTACAAGATTTCAGGAATTCAGAAAATAAATCACTTATAACAATATTAACGCATCAGTAGTTAATACTCCTCCAATCCCTCACTTGCTTTTCGTTGTAACTAACACTATTTCCTAGTGAGGACATCAACTGCACATTGTAGAGCACTCAGATTTCTTGATTGGCATTTTCAAAACCTAATAAATAGGTAAATTTGTTCTTTCCAGTTTCAGGAAGCAAGTGTATAACAATAATTACTAATATATTTTAAAAATTAATTTTTCAATACCACATATTCCCGAGCTTGTTCAAAAGTCTCAACGTCAACTGTCTGTTTCAGCTGCTCAAAATGCGATGGCCCCACCTGATTCTGGAGATCGACAATCTGTAAATCAATAATTTCATAACAATTTGTGCATTTCTGAGTGAACAAAATAAGAGTAATAATATTTGATACCAAAAATGTTACATGTTACATCCCCATATTAAACTATCTTTTTGAACAAGCATTTCTTTGTCACGCAGCTACAAGAACTGAGATAATTTTAAAGGAAAGCTACAACTATATATTGTCCCCAGCTGGTGTCATATCTAGGATCTCCACAATTTTTCAAACAATACATTTTAGGACTTTACTGCGAGTATGAGTGTTTTTACTTTTTCGCCCTTATGAAAGTACTTTGTAATAGGAGAAAGTTATGTGAACATGCGCCAGAAATCGGCGAATTTTGGGCAGAAAAACTCTCATTGCTGGGCCCTGGTTACATAAAAGCGGATAAAACCATTGCTAAAATTACTTTAACACATAGTGTAGCCAGAATCCGTGTTTTGTGGGTCTTTGCTACTGAAAAATCAATGCAGCAAAACATCTGTCTGTGGGGCCGAGGTGTTAGCTAGCACCCAAACTATGTAGCTGATTTTCTTCAAAATAGCAATTCACTGATCAATCTGAATGAACTCAAGGCTTCAGGAGTTTCAAACAGATATTTTGATTTTTGAGGGTACTTTACATGAAGCCTCAAAAACGTTTTTTTCTCAAAGGACATAGCTTAATAAGGCGGTGAAAAGTGCCTCCAAACCAAATCGATAATTGCAATGCTAATGTGGAAGAGAATACAAAATTATGCAGATTCACAAAAAATCAACCTCCTAGGGCAATCTGTTGCAGAGATACAATGAGAAATGTGGTTTGCATGTTTTGTTTTTTTCTCAGCATCTATTGCGTGTATCAAGCTGAAAAAAATTGCAGAGACGGGAAAACATAGTTTAATATGAAGCTATTTTTGTCAATTAATTTTGATGCCAAATTCATAAAGAAAAAAATTAATAAATTTTTTAAATTAATTTTTGACATAACGTAATGTTGTGTTTGAATCTGTGTTCAAATATCGATTAAACCGTTTTTTTCCAATCACATTTAGGCGCGAATTTCAAATTTTAAACTAAAAAAACTGGTAATTTTTTTTTCACTACCGTTCACAGTGTTTAAAAATCTGAAGAAAAAGAAAAATGTTATAGAATGTTATAAGACCCATTTTAAGGGAAAAAATTGAGACAGTACTACCAATGTTATGTCGAAAATTAATTTAAAAAAAACAATTTTTTTCTAAATGAATTTGGCGTCAAAATTTGTTGACAAAATTACCTTCAAATTACACTATATTTCCGTCTCTGCAATTTTTTTCAACCTGGTACAGGCAATAGATGCTGAGCAAAACATGTTTCACCGCCTTACTCGGCTATACCCTTTGTCTTCAGATAGCCTAAAGGACACTTAAGAGATTGCGAAAGTGCAATTTTTTTGAGGTGTTTTCCTACAACTGTAATATTGAAGATAGAGATTTTTTCCCTTAATAAAATCCGTTCCTTAGATGGATCTTTAAATAAGTTTATGTTCAATTATTCAAAAATATGAGTAGTTTTCATATAATTTGGGGCAAAATATATGCAATTTAAAAAATTGCATCTTTTTTCTCAAAAACCGTGCCAAATTGCTTCTTTAAATTTTTTCCATGGATAGAAGAAGGGTTGCTAAAAAGAATGGACCTTCTTGTAACAGAGGAGGGACTGTTATAGCTATTAATGTATTTAATAATAACTGTAACATTTCGTGGTATGTTCAGCATTTTATCAGTCATCATAAAATTTCACGATTTATGCGCGAATTTACAACATTACTGCATTAGTAAACAAATGAATTCTGTTGCTGCAGCACATTTGTACAATATTGTGGAATTTCTGCGAGTATTTTAAACGATAACCATATACCGTAGTTCGGGAAAGATGGATGCAAATAATTCTAAAGGTATCTGAAGAAATGACATTTGGTGAGGAAGTTTGCGCTTTGACTTCCAATAGTGACACCACATCATCAGTAAATTTGATTTATTAGAGAAGTTTCATTTGGTGGAATACCAGGAAACTGACGTTAATTTACCTAATGTATATTTTTCTAATTGTACTATTAATAATATTACAATTAACAATAAGTATCCCAAAAAATAATATGAATTACTTGTATTTTGAATTGTTAGAAGGGGATTAGTTTTGTACATCGCCAAGTTTTTTTCTTAAACATTTCACTTGTGATGAATTGATAGTTGTTTATTTACATTGCTAAGGATGTTAAAGATAGTTGCTACGATGTTAAATTTCTGAACATACAGGTAGGTACAAGTGCACTTAACAAACCTGTACAGTTGCATGTTAACAGGGGTTAAAGACACATGTGACCGATAAAATCCTTAACCAATGTTGGCAATTAAAGTGGCTTTTAGTTCCTTTCATTAAGTCAATGTAATAGGACAGTATTAGAAAAAAATGATAACAAAAGACCTAAATTAAATATACTATATAAGATCCCACCCTGTATTCATAATAGTGGAAAATCATGGAAATTCCAACACCAGAATCGACTACCAGATCACAAAACACAAATATATTCACCTTTTACAAGTGAAAATATAATGTCATAAAGCAAATAAGAAGAAACAAAATACATTTATTCACCTGAGACTGAAAGTAGTCTTTGAGGGCAATCGTATGAACAGGATCCGCAGCTGCTAACTGTTTCCGTCTATGGTCATGTTCAGTTTCATAATCTACATCATCATCTTGGCCAACACATGTGCTATCTCCAAGAAGTAATGAACTATACAACAGGCAAAATTTACAATTCATAAGATATGAGAAACAAACAATCTTCATTCAATAATAAAATCCCTTTTAGTAACTACTGCAAAAATGTTTCTACACGAAAACATTACAATCATGGTAATAACTTGGAAAGTATCATACTTTCTTTTCCATAGTATTATTTATGTAAATATATATCTCTTACACTTACATCCTATTATATATGTAAATAAAATAATGTAATTAGAGGAAATTAATTTGGATATTTTAAGAACAACATTTTTTCTTTAAATTCACTATTCAAGAATACTAGCCTTAATTCAAAACTAAAAACATATCCTTATAACTGTTTTGTACGTAGTTTCTCAGGTGAATAACTAATTGAAAAAATTGTTTTAAACGACCTGGGCTTGCCTTCTTTTGTCTACGTTTACCATTACCACAAAAAAGAGATGCCATTAATACTTTATATTCTTTGTATCAAATTATTAATACATATTTTGTATCTTTTCAACAAACTATTTCATTTATCTACAATGAAATATCTTGCAGACATTCAATCAACAGTAATTAACTTTTCATTATTTAATTTTTCTGTGGTTGTAAATGAAAGCACTCATCTTCAAAGCAGTTTTAATTTTTTAATGACAGTAATGGAAGAAACTTATCAACAGCTGTTTTTGTTATTAACTATGTTTCCATCAATCTGTGATGAAAACCGAGACTTACATAATGAGATATTCAAACACATAGTAACTTACTCTATTTGTGCACCCATATCGTCTGTCTTGATAATATCATTAAGCACCTCTGTTACATTCAATAATATACCACAAAAACGTTCCAGAACAGCACTAGAAACAAAATTAAGAATTTCAATATTTTTTAAACACAGCAATTGGTATAAGAACATCTCCAATGAGGCATATTAAACAGGTACTTTGTTCAATAAAATTCATACCTAGATTGAGCTGTCAGCAATGATGCCATTGCAAGTCCAAGAAGTTTACGTCGATCAAGTTGCGTCACAAGAGCCATTTTATCCAACCAAACGTCCAAAATACGATTAAGAACAGTTTCCTGAGACTCGTGTATTTGTTGTGCAACTTTAGCCACAGCCTAATTTCACATCAATAAGGTAAATCCAAAATACAAGTAAAAATGAAATGTACATATTCACACTAACACATATTTAGAACATCTCCATTATAGTATTTCCTAATGTATAAGCAGTGGCAAAACTTCAAATTAGGGCCTAGAGGTAATGTTAAATAATAGACTTCAAGTCCCCCTCAGCATTTTATGAATGGTAAAGTAAAAAAATATTCAATAGGAAATTATATGAAATCACAAAATTATGTTCCACAGATACACCTCTTACAATATATTAAAATCACACAGCTTCTTATAATGTATTAAAATTTACTTCTGGTGTGTGTGTTTTTGCACAAAATATAATGAGAATTCTTTGGTACTAAGATTTCTTGTTCTTTTTCTTTCAATTGATATAATTGCCAAGTCTGATAAACACTATTGTGACAAGTGTCAACTGACTTTTTACTCTTGGGTTTTTCTTAATTTTAATTTTAAAAAATGTTCTCACTACAGTAGTTTCAGTTACAAGAAGCTAAATGTAAATAAACATTTGGTGCAAATTTCAGAAAACACAAACCACTTGGATTTCTATCATTAGAAATGTAGTCGGTTCATATACAGAAGCTAATTTTCATATTTTAGTCTTCAATGTAGAATTTTAACTCCAGTACTTGTATGACAAGATCACAAGACAAAATCATCATTTCCGTTCACCCGTCTCTACATTTTTCAGTTCACTTGTGAATTAGCAAATGTTTTTGAAAAGTACTGATAGGAACCTTTTCAATACATTAGCAGTGAAGTGATTTTGAAGATCAAGAATTATAACTGTTATAAAACCTTGACTTTCACAATACTTTATTGGTATATTGAAAAACATTACTACATAAAAGTTAATAAAATGTGGTGTATATTTTCTATGGAACATAATCTTCAATTCTGCATTTGTATTCGAAGCAGAAGGCACAAGGTCTTCACCCTGCTGCCAAGAACTTAAAGAGAGATCCATGTGGAGGGCCTCACTAGAGTAATTCCAATCTGACTTTTCAGGTGCAATTTTCTGAAAGAAAATGTTGGGCAACAAAAACCCAAGTCAGGGAACTCTTAATGTGCATAAAACATATCACTGCAACCGCTGAGGAAGACATCTCAAAAGTGGCAGCGTTTCAAAATGCTGATGTCACAGTCCTTGAGTTTTCTAAATGTAGTTGTATTATACTTCAAATTTTAATTTTTTTTCACTTTATTAAATGATTCCAAAATGCAAAGTTTGTTGTTTCAACTGATGAATTTCTGTGGTGTTCAAAAACGTTACTAACGAATAACTCTATTGGATTACATTATTTTATTACAGTACAATCTGCCTAAACTGGAACCTGTCCAACATAGAAACAGATAGGTTTTTCTTGTCCTACAAGGAAAAAAACCTTTTTAAAATGGAATTCCTGTGAATTTAAAGCAATTGGCAGAGAGTAGCGAGATATTCTCAATGAACTGAATGTACCTGCCAGTCTGTTTTTTGTTTTTTTTAGTCATGGTTGCTATACTGTGAACGAGAGGGGGCTTCTATTGTCAGTATCGATTTCCAACCTTGTCTCTCAAGGCATAGACTGGAGGGGAATTCCCTCTCTCCTGAATCTCTGAGTATGTGAAGGTGTACGGACACTGCTTCACTTACTTAAATTTACTAGTTTCCGGATGGAAGTATTTATATCACAAGAGCAACAAAAATGACAATCCTGCATAAAGCAGAAACTTCTTTAAACCAGAATTTTTTTCGGCCCGATTGATTATGGCTGAGACAAATTTTATTTGTATGTTTTGTATTTGTTTAATTATATACAAAAAATTCCACTCTCGATGCTGTTCTCTCCTCATGTGCTATCTCTGTCTATTATTTGCACTTTTTATATCCATCAACAGTTTGATGCTGGAAAAAATACATGTACTTTCTATGAGGCAATAAAAATCAGATATCTTTATTTGTGTGAAACATAATTACTAAATGTAAATAATGAAGGTTGTGTTGTTCATACATAACTTGCGATGGGTTGTTGCTCTCTGATATGTACTTGTAATCTAATACTATTCCACTCTGCAGCATATCCTTAATTATTAAATTGAATTACTATACACATCACTGAAAATAAATTATTGAATTACGAATCAACTTCTTTAACGGTTTATTTCCATTTGTTAACTGGAAAGGCCCCCTAATGTGATGAACCCAAGAGGAGCTGCCTCATACAAGTTATGCCACTTAGCTTTTTTGAAGATGCTTATGGGGGGGGATTATATATTTATTATATATCACCAACGCACTTTATGCTCATGAGATTCAAAATAATATCTGAAAGATAACCAAGATTGATAACTAGTAAGCCAACTAAATATCTACAAGAAATTGGTGTACAAATAAATAAAATCATTGCAAGAAGTTTAAGGAATCAAGTGCAGAAATAAATATCTCACAAAATCTGAATTCATACAATTCAGGCCTATGTAAAAAGTGAGACAAACAATTCAACTACAAAAACTACGAAGATATGGAACTGAAAACATATATTGCTCTCCAAAATGTTACAATGTAAACAAAAATGTTACATTAAGGAAAAGTAAGTGTAGATATTAATTAGTGTATACATTTTTTTTGGTCATGAAAGATTATCACCTCTGAATTACTTCATTTAATTTTCACCCTCGGTGGTTATTAGGTGCTCATGAATCATGCAAAAAAGTGCAATATCAATTGAGGCATCCAGTGAGGAGTTAACCCACAAAATTCAAAACATCAATCGTTTTACATATTCCACATGTTCATAATCGAATTCGTTCATAAATCGATATTTGAATTTTGTGGGTTAGCTCCCTCACTCACTAGATGCCTCAATTAGTTTGTATACTGTGCGCCTGTTCAAAACTGTTCAGTACTGCATATATACACATATGTGTATGTGTCTGACGCCAGAAGCCGGTCGCTTCCCTGCATACTGCGTCCGAGACCTTGTTGCCACAGAGGAAGTCCACTGTTGTCCTGGATGAAACGTAGGCCCTTCAACGCCAAATGGATCTCGGCCTTTCAGCCCAGAAACCTTCTCTAATATCGATTCCGGCCATGAAACCCTCCAATGCTACGCGAGTCATTCAAATATAAACAAGAAATTCATTTATTTGTTTTGCATATATATATGTGATCAGCATGGAGATTCCGGGAATCTGTGATGGGAACATAGAGAGAAGAGCCATGGACATAGCCCTCATACTCATGTCTGCCATTTCACAATCACCAGAATGAACAAAAAGTATCCGTTTCTGTTGCGCAATGTGTAATTATTTGTTTTCTTGCCAACAAAGGTGTGAAATTGAATGAAATTTTTAAAAGACTCAGAGCACAATTTGGTCATGCTTCTTTGAGTAAACACCAATTGGGAACAAAAGTGTGCAAATGGTCATGATGTAATAGAAAATGAATGCAATAAATGGCGTTCGATGAACAGCATCAAATGAAGGCAATAATCAAGCAGAGCATGTGATTGTTGAAGGAGACCACTGCATTGCTGTTGCCCATATTGCATCAGAGGTGGGTGTGTCCATACCATTGTATCGGACGGCAACTACCGGCAGCTGGATCATATGGAGCATACTGATTCACGATGTCATCCTGCATGACAACATATGATTGCATACAGTAGCTCTGATTTGTTATAAATTCATGAAATTGCACTGGCTGCTTAGAAAACATTCACTTTACTGTTCAGACGTATTCCCATGTGACTACCATAAGTTTGTTTCACTAAAGGAGGCATTAGGTGGAGAAAGATTTGAATACAAAGCTGTGGTCAAAGAGTACATACGCAATTAACTACTACATCACCCGTCTTCTCTTTCCCATGAAGGACTCAGAAAATTTCCTATGGGATAGAGAAAATGTATTTCTGTTGAAGGAAACTGTGATGAAAATACGGGACCTCATTTGTATTTTCGTGTATCACCAATAATGCTGTGTTACAAAATTCCAGTTGGTATTTGAACGATCTTAGTGAATAAGCCTCTGATGTCTATCTGTCTGTCTGTCTGTATGTATGTATGCATACATGCATTAACATCAGCCTAAGTTACACGTTAATGTACCACATTATTTTTTTATTAAATATAAGGTCATGTACAGCACTGATGTTCATACCTGACTGAAAACGTCTCGAGAGCAAAGCAATATCCTGGCCATGATAGACAGATACATTGACATCACTATCGGATATTCTTCTCCTTTATAGATTGCCCTAAAATTAAATTTTCAAGTCAAAAATAACAAGTGCAATATGATCAAAATACATGTAATTCCAATAATAAAGCAAACAATCAAAGGCATGATTTAGGGCCATTAATAGAGCAAAGATGTTTTCTTTTTGAAGTAGAAATCTCGCTTACTCAAAAATCCGTGGAAGCATTGGTTTGACTAATTCAACTGAAATGGAAGGAGCTGCACGCAAGCACATCTCAACGAGTCGCATTGTCATTACAATTCCTTCCGATCTTATATCAGAAAGCATATCATTGCACGAACTGATTATTAGTTCACCATAGATCTGCAAAATTAAAAATAAGCATAAACATTCTAAGACTAAATGAGTACACATCAATAGTAGAACACTTAATCTTGTTCTAAAGACTAACCTTTAAAAATTCTTCTGGCGCAAGTAGAATGTTAGCTTGGATAATGTAAAAACATGTTCGGAGATTTTCTGAATTGTTTTCTAGAAATGGAACAGTTCCAAATCAATTGATTAGAGAAGTAAATCATATAATTCCTAAACAACACCATCTTCCAAGCATTGCCTCATGATTCTGTGTGTGTTTCTTTTCATCTCTTAATAACTATAAGCTATAAAATTGTTTATGCATTGTTAATAAATTTTAGATAAAAATTTAGATGTCACTATCTTGCAGAATAAAATAGCTAAAAGCTAACTACAAATTGAATCAAAGGTAGGCAAATTCAATCAACAAAAAATAATCAGGAAATGGTTTTAAGTATAATATCTTTTTTCCTGAAAACAATGACACAAGACCATATCTGTGACTCATTACCTAGCAATGGAGGCATGTTACGAAAGAGCTGCATCAATTCTTGCGTCATGGCTGTAGAATTTTCTAGAACAGCAAGCCACAATTCCAAACCATCTTCTAAAAGGTACACATGACTATCTTGTTGAACATCAGTGCTCAGCTGCACAACAGGCAACAAAAATAGACTCAATGCTTCACTTGATGATCCCAAAGCCTACAAACAATATTCCTTTATTGATTGGTAATTCTTTTCTAAGACAGTTAAACATCTAATACATACATACACACACTCAAAAAGAACTTCACAAAATGTGAAATTTTTTAAAATACATATATCAATTAAAGAAAGTTCAACAGTGTCCAAAAACGTGGAAAACAAACCAAGACAGAATCCTGATCATTTATCTTCTCAACTTCTGAAATGAATTGGTTCTCATCCTGTGGTAATAAAAGGAAAAAATATTTCAAGAATACCCCTTTTAAAATGCAGTTGATTAACCCTTTGGACCATTAATATGAAATTAAGCATTTCATTTTAATCATAGTTGAAAACTAATTTCAATAAACCCAGGACTCTTCTTATTTTAAACTGGGAGAAATGGCTACAGACATCAACAGATGTCACCGCAGTGCTTCGGACCGGGTTCTAGGTTCGATCCCTGACGGTGGCAGTATTTTTAACACTAGTTAGATAGCTAGGTCGAATTCAGTTGCTGTCTGAAGGAGAATTCTAACAGCCAGCTGCTCTGATTGATAGTTTTCCGTGGTTTCTTCAATCAATACTAGGTGAATGCAGAGCAGTGTCCTAACAAATTGACCTCACAACTGTCCCCTTTCCTTGTCCTATCCTTATTCCTCACTTACACACACTACACTAATACACATGCCGGGAGACTGGTCAGAAGCTTAGAGCTTGCTCTGGCTGGGGTGGTGCCCTGCTGGTGGGTGATACCTAGTGGGGGAAAGCCCCTCTACCCAACAGATAGGACAGCACTGGATCTCACCAACCATCAGGGAAAGACCACCAGAGGAAAAAAGCATGCAATACACTTATGGGATTATCAACCTTAGCAGTTGACGAACCTGGAATGACTAATCAATTAATCATTTGAATTTTAATATTTTTAGTAGTATGTCAAATGCTACACAGCAAACTACATATTAAAATCTGATGGTATGTACGCAATCATACAGAAGTTTTATTAACAATTTGTGACAAAAATTTCTAAAATGAACTCTTAAAGCCATAGATTAATTGTTTAAAAAGAAAGAATTTTCACAGAAGTGTACTGAACATATGTGAAGCATATGAATTGACTATACAGATGAATATAAAAACTAAATATACCTCACCTTCACTTTTCAAACGATATTGGCTTTACAGAAAAGTGTTGAATAGTTACTCAACAAGGAAATTAATAAAAATTAGTACCTTTACAAGGTGTACCAATGTTGATACAATTGCACAACGAAGCATATTATGTTCTGAAGATTCTTCCCAAAGCAATGGCAGGTACTGAATAAGTGATCCTGAGTGTGGGCGAATTGCAAATCCAACCCGTTCCACAATAAATGAAAGGACATACAACACATGCATCTACGAAGAAGAAACATAAGTTAAAAACAATTTTTCAGTATGTATGTATGTATGTATGTATGTATGTATATATATATATATATATATATATATATATATATATATATATATATATATATATATATATGTATATATATACATACATATACACACACACAGGGTCGGACATCTCAAGAAAACTTCCAATTTATCAAATCAGAGAAAGACTAAATACATTATTTAGTCACAAAATTTTTAAATACAAGTAATTTGTAATACATTTGCATACATATTTTATTAGCTGAATAAAACATAATTGCACACCAACAAGAAAATAAATTTGGAGGAACAATTGCATTTTCACGTATCATAAATGATTGAAAATCCTGAATGTCAATTGAAGAAGTATTCAATGTTGGAAGAAAACAATGCATACCCTTGGCTTCTTTTACATTTCACAATAACAATATTTCACAATAACAAACCTTACCTTAGTATCACATTCATGGGCTTCTTTGAGAAGAGCAAATAAAAGAGAGAATGATGGCTCAAGGAATGGAAGAAACTGGTCTGTGATGAATTCAAAGTCATCAATAGCAAGCTTCAGTGTATTAGAGGCAGTCAATCGAATAGCCATATCTTCATCAGCTTGTAGCAGAGGCAACGTCACGGAATACAAAGCTGGCCGTAATTCTGGTGAAAATTTCACTCCTGTCCACTGGCCCACTAACCATGCAACTCTTCGCCTTATGACCCTATAATTTCCAGCTTTCACTTTGAGTTCTTGAGTTAGAGTAGTAGAAAACCACTGATCAAAATTGACCTAAGCACAAGTACAAAAAAAATTTCACAACCATGTACTTAAGTAACAATTTATGACTTAACCAACTGTACTAGGTGAATTAGAAACCAGATTCAGGGTACTGATAAGCTTTCAGCCTACCACAGAAAATAATGATCAGAAGTAAATTTATTTATTCAACACAAACACGTTTCAAATCTATACAGTTATCTCAAAAATCATAATAATTTCAAAGCTTTAAAAATTGTTTTTCTTTTACAGGAAATCTACATTATTTGTCACTGCTTTATTAAATTAAAATTTCTTCCCCTGAAATGTTTCCCTAGCAGGAACAGATAATAAGGAAGGCAAAAAATAATGAGAACGATCAATTTGCTCCAGCCATTGCCATAAATTATTTGCACTATGATTAGGAACTTATGAGCAAAAGAATTTTCAGCAAAAAAATTATCCCGATTTATCTGACACTTTTACTTTCAGAGTCACAATATTGAGTCAGCAACCTTTGTGATCATCAAACTTACAGAATCTAAAAATTGGAGGAAAACAAAATATTTGTTGTAGCAACAGCTTTCAGTTCAGTTGATGTTCCAGGCTAAGAACATATCAATACCATACCCTTTTGTATTAGCTTCCTTTTCTCAAGATTTTTTTTACCTCATGATATAAATCAAAAGCAGCAAGGCCAACTGCATTGTAAACAGCATCTTTGCGTAAAATAGCATTTAAATCTTCAGGAGGAACCAAAGCATGATTATTTTGTATCATCTCCAGGAGAACAGGAACAAGTGTCACACGGAACTCATGAAATAATGCTAGGAATAATGATTCAGTGCAAGGCTGAAATATGAAGAGAATCCATTTTAATAACTTGAAATCTGCAACTTTAGCATAGGAACTATTATACAATGTACAATAAATGAAACTATTTTTAAAACAGTATTTTTAAAATATATTCTAAATAAAAACACAATGCTGTTTAAAAAAGCTAGTTAAAGAAAAAGTAGTACCTATCTTGACTGAGCATGAAAATTCTCCCCACAACACACAAAAACATGTAAGCAATTGTAATTGCTGAATAACACATACCTTCAAACCAATATAAAAGTAACTTAGTTATATATAGAGCTTAAGCATTAGATGCTAAAAAAAATGTAATATAGATGGCAACAAATAGGAACTAGAAGTTTAAAATCACAAGTAACGGATTTATAAATATTGCACACAGAACTCAACATACTCAAAATATAAAATTAAAATTTTTTCCGACTGCAAATGGAATATTCACAACACATCACTAATCACTATTATTTCCATCAATCTTGATTGGCTGGAATGGCTCAGTGACAGCAATGCCCACGCAGCGTGTCCACGAGGTGCTAAATTTGCGACTCCACAGTGGCATATAATATTTACCTAGCTACATAGGTAGATAAAATTCTACGACTATGGAGGAGATTTCTACCCAGCTGGATTCTGCTTGGTAGTTTCCCATGGTTTCTCTGATCAGTACTAGGCAAATTCCGGAGCATCACTAACAAATGGTCTACAAACTGTGTGTAATCTTTCCTTCCTCATCCTTGTCCCCACCTTTCCCTTTACATACAGTTACACTCACAAGCACTACACTACACACAAAAAGCTTAGTGCTTGTCCTGATAGGAAGTACCCTTGTGAGGGAGAGAGACCTGGAGGAGGAAAATGCACAAGACTGTATGTTAGCATTGGATCTCACAGTGTAGCAAAAGGAAGAACACTGCCACCTTCTGGGACTTAACACACTAATGCACTACACCTTTGGTACTAATGATCAATGTAGGTAACATGTTCAGAAAAACAAAATAATTGATTCATCCATCAATCTTCAATACTTTGTCTCTCTGGCACTCTTTCATAAGGCACTTTTTGAAAGTTCATTTCTATATAATATAAACCCCCAAACACAATTAATGATATACCAAATATTTCTATTTTCTATGTGAATAAAAGTGAAAAGAATCAGCAATATAACATTAGAACATGAAGAATGTATGGATGTCGAATTTCTATTGGAGAGGCTAGTATTTGGAATCAATACAAGATACTTTCAAATGATGTAGATGTAAGTGAATTTATGAAAGTAACCAGAAAATTTACAAAAAAGATTTGAATATTCAGAGAGACTCAAAAATGAATTTAATTTAAATTACAAACTGCAGAACGAAAGCCTCAAGGGCTCTTCCTCGATTTTATTTAAATCAGTGATTTTTATCATCATTTTAATTTAAAGAGAAATTAAAACTGGATGAAACTTGCAAATTATAAGTTAGCAACTGTGCCTACATTGCAGATTCTCCCTGGCAGCAATGTATCGACTGGCCATGGAAGCCTATGCTCTCACTCAAAATACACTCAATACACACACTACTAAACTGTCGACATTTTCTAGTAAGCATACTTGCTCTGCCCTCTTCTCAAAACCTTTCCCATACATAAACAGCACTGTGAATTGAAAAATAACTTATCTTTCTGAGGATGCAGCTGAAGTTTATACACAGTTTATGGGCAAGACTGATGAAGTAACAGCCTATCACTTCACTTAAACATTTAAATTATAAAAATTATTATGAATATTTTATTAAAAATCAAAATATGTAGCCATTTTATAATTGGGATGTTTTAAATTCAGTAAACATCAATAATCAAGTTTACCGTGCCCCTTCTGCATCATCAAATTGTCCAATGTTCAAAATGAACCAATAAAAGATCCAGTAGACTTCAACATCAATCCCAATATTTAAAACAATTGCTGCAACAGTCCATTATTCACTCTGATGGATACAGAAGTGGGGAAAAAGGATAAAACCATTAATGTAATAGGACAATTGAATGCACTCACTGTGCTCGTAAATTCTCAAGATTATTGAATTTAATTAGTCCGGTGTCTACGTTTTTGGTAAAAGGTAATGCTGTCCAAAGCCATTTTACGTGTAGGCATATATCGTTGTCAATATTGGTTGTTATTTAAACTGTAAAAAAAATTAAAATTAACTTATTTTGTATCTATGCATTTTGTCATTTTCTATAATCAATAGCTTTAATAAAATTATTAGATCTTGTCGATTTTAAATAATTATAATTGCAAGTATTCACTTAATGTTAACATTTTTCAATGCTAGAATCAAATCTGAATTATCAATGGTTCTGATTTTTTATGCTCTTCTGAATTACAAATTCCTTGTATCATCCTCTGATAATAGGATTGATATCATGAGTAATTTTTTAACAAATAATTTTAGTTAATTGAATTAATATTTAATACAATTAAAATTATTTGAATTAATATTTAATGAACAAGGTTTGATGTCTGCCATTTTAGAACTGCAAGTATATCCAATAGTGACAAAGGTTATTGTCAAAATTAGTTTCAACGGAAAACCCCCAACTTGATCTCAATGAAAATTTTAAAAATTGAAATTATTTCCCAATTAAATTTTAAAACATTCAAATCAAATAAACACTATTTTTAAATAACACATTTATATTTTTAATTGATATCTAATATTTAATTGGAATCGCTCCTGAAACAAAATCACTTGGAATGGATCCCCCCAAAACTAACATTGCTTAGTCTGATATTATCTAGAAGAATGCTTTAACTCTTTAAATACAAATCTGAAATTGAACAATTTTCAATAATAGTTTTATGTTTCTATT